>JAMWYP010000100.1:1505107-2105107 GCA_025563575.1 Acacia pycnantha
CTCCTAATAATAAGTATAAATAGGGGTATTATAGGAAAAAATTGACAAAAGTTAAAACTTGCTCTTATAATTAGGACCAAAACTAACTCCAAAATTTGCTCCTATAATTAGGACCAGAGGGAGTAATACCAATAATTTTTTGCTAAAGAAATTAGAATACCATGAATTTGGATTCCATAATTTCGTTAATAGGTACTACCTCCGGTTCTAATTATAAGAACACTTTTATAATGCAATTCACAATATAAAAGTATTTCTATAATTAGCACCGGAGATAGTAATTTCTAAATGGAGTATATCTATAAACACAACGATGCTCATAAGATTCAATTTATCCTTTTTTTTTTTTTTTTGCACCTAAAAAGATTCCTACATCGTATTGTCAATACCCAAAGTCACAAGGAAACTTTTGTCGTTTTCGAAAGGTATGGCGAGTAAATTTGGGAGATTGAAACACAAAACACATGTGAACATGTAACCAAAACTGGGAAGTGAAGAGAACTGAAAACGATATATTGATGACTAAGAAAAAATGGATGCATTCATACTTGATCATGTGATCCTTGCATACATGAAATTAGAATTCTTTCTCTCTCTATATTTATACACATGCTTAGCTTGGTCTCATTTATTATAATATTTCAAAGATAGAAATTAGAGTATTAATAATTAATAAAAATTGACTAGCATTGTCTTTTCAATTTTTAGATGATATTATATAAATATAATATTAAATACATTAATTTGATCACATTCGATTCAATCAAAATTTAATTATAATAAATACAATAAATGTCGCATCAGCATTTCTGCCAAAATTAATGTATTTTTTTTAAAAAAAACATTGGTATTTTTTTTGTCTCTCTCGGTATATATATTCCTTAAAAATAAAATATTTAATATATCTGTAAAATCATAACTATTCTATATCCTTAAGTGGTAAGTAGTGTTATTTATCAGAGGGAGCGTTTGAGAATTTTACAGAATTTGTTTTTTTTTTCCTGAAGTGCCGCATTTTGTTTCAAACATTGACATATTGTAGTTAGGGATAGGGTTAAGTAAGTTGCCCGCAACTTGTAACATCCCATTTTGAAAAGCAGTATAAATTTTTTTTTCATATATCAGAGTAGAGCATTGGAACACATGAATATTGAGTAACTGATACAACATGATCAAGTGGCGTAACTTCCTGTTCATAAAGAACATTACATTGTCTGTTTAAAACTTGGATGTTCTCGATCGGTCTTTATGCGGTCTTCACATGTGCTATTTACTCGGCTTACTTTTATCTTCTGACCTCGGGTCTCTGTACCCTGTAGCTAAGAGCTGAGGTCCAATACCCATCGGACCCGAGTAACAGTTAACCTCATGCTTATATAAACAATACATGCACAATGAGATATCTCTAGTATACAACATAGATCCATACAGTACATCGTATGATCAAAAGATAACAACTACACTATCATGCAAAGTTATCCCTAGTTTGCAACATCCGTGCCACGATGTACAGCAGATCAAGATTACTGATATCCTATAATGATAATATTGCATTTATCAATATTTGACATCATAACAGGCATTTTAGGTATAAATTATCATTTTGCCCTTATTCCCCTAATCGCCGTAATTTCGCCAGCGCTTTGCTACTTTGACTAATTTCTTCCAAAATTTTGCCAGAACTTCGACCCCATCATGATTTTCGAAATCCATACTTAAAATACCCCTATCATATGATATCTAATCATACTTGGAAGATTAAAGACTAATCTAACATTTCTACTCTAACTACCGAAAGAACTACGGAAACTTAAGACTAAGGACCGAAAACTCAGAGCTTCGCTGCAAATTTCCCCGGACTTCTTCCCTTCCTTGCTGCTCCTCAATTTCGAATTAGACTATAGAGAATGGTGTGAGAATTCCAAATGAGAGCTTGGGGTATTTATAGGGAAAATTCGGGTTACTATTCACACTTTGTCAGACCGGATATCCACCGTCGGATCGCACTTGGATGAAATAGAAATTTTTGGACCCTTGGATCTGTTTGGTCGACATATACCCCTTAGGTGGCAGCCAAAGTGATGTCATGCATGACATCACTAACTTGTCTGAGAAGTTGTCTTACCGATAAGTTCCCTGTTCGGTGTCCTAATCGCGTAATCTTGTAAAATCTCAAAACTTCGGAATAGTAACTTTGAAGACATTTTCTTACTCATTAGAAATGTCTGGGTTAACTAAATTTTTGATCCCTCTCAGGTCTTCTCCGGTCCTGTCGAAGATTTACGGAAAAACGTGTCGGTTACGGAACGAACTTCCGAAATCATCAATCCTGGACAAAAGTTCACTGATTCCAAATATGTCCAGATAATTATTAACTCATCCCTAGATGTTGAGTTATAATTTATTTTCTTCAAACTCCAATTCGTGACTATTTGTCTTTTTCACAGATTACCCTATTTCGTCTTATTACCTAAGTATTCCACCGATCTCGGAAATGACTTCTGGGACAGTCTACTTCGAGATAAAATTTCACTCTTTAATAATCTTCTCTGACTTTAGAAACATTGTTCATGGTTTTCTAGATAGAATTTAATTTCTATCGGTGGTCATTTATCCTATTTGCTTTTTACATAAATTATATTAATTAAGAGTTCTAAATTTACACTCAACCTTTTCTATCCTCCCATTCACTCTAAACATGTCGGCACACACACACATTTTTTTTTCTTTATTTAATAAATATTATATTATAATTATTTTATATAATTTTCCTACAAAATTTCCTATTGGTCCTTTCTTTGTTTTAGGTTTAAAAATTACTTAATCTCATTTATTTGTCTTCATATTTTCTAATTAATTAGCAAATATATTTTATGCCAATTTTAGCCATAAACCACTAACTATAGGGTTTTGCATAATTATCTTTGGATTTTCCTTTGTTTATGCTTAAGTAATTAGCCAATAATTACTTAATTAATTAATTACTAATTGTTGATAATTTTATTAATTAGAATAACTTATTACCTCACAACTTTTGCACTGACATTAGTCATTTATGTCTCATGCATTTTCTTAAAATTTACGGGGACATTTTGGTCATTATAATACTTTTCGATTTTTCCCCCTTTATTTTTCCAAGGTTATATTTTATTAAATTACCAAAATTAGAGGCAATATACTCTCTTAATTTTAATAATTATTTTACTGCCTCCTAGGATTTTTTTCATAATTCCCTTAGGTCATTATATACTCTACAGGGGCATTTTAGTAATTTTGACACATTATTATTTTTCCCCAATTTCCAAGAGATTTTCCTTCATAAAATTAGATAATTATCATAAAGAAATTAAGACCAAATATTTACTTCTCACAATTATCCATTTTATTTATCCGGCTATTACACAACTCGGTAGGTCTGCTCTAATCATCTAAAATTTGTCCATAAGTCCACTCATAAAAAACTCATGATGGGACGGGTTGAAACCCACCCATTTAAGAATTAAATGGGCGGGTTACAACACACCTTTGAACTTAAATTTTTTTATTGTTATTTGTGTGTATTTGTATTTTGTTATACACTCCATTACTTTACTTTGCCTCCAGTTAGTTTCCTAGTTTCTTATCTATATGAGTACTATGAGTTTTATGTTTTTTGGTTTCCAAACATAATCTTGCCTATTTTTGGTTTTTATTATGAAAACTAGATTCCAAGGTGGGACTATGGTTAAAACTATGGCCTTTTATTTGTCTGAAGTATTTTTTCTATAACATTACCTTAAGTGTTTTTCTTATTGTTATTTACCAGTAGATTTTCATGTGCAGTTTTTTAGAAGAAAACATTAGCAAAGAGAATAATTTGTTATTGTTGGTTGCATAATGAATTAACAAGGACAAGAGTTGTTTCGGGATAATTGTCCATTGGCCTCATGGATTTAGTTTTATTTCATAAGGAGAAGAACAATTCTTTGTGGTTCATTTTGACAATATATTTGAAAGTGATTATTTTTTGTCCTGATTGTATTTTTTCCGAAGGGTATAAAATACAAAGACAGTACATAGGCTGTGCAAGTAACAAATTTGTGTGTGTCTTAATATAATATCATGTTCATATATAGAGGTATTTTGTTTTGAAATTATATCAACAAATATTTATTTGGCAGCTAGAGTTATATATATCCCCTTCATCAAGTGAATCTGAAAATGACGATGAGCATGAAGATTTAATAGAAGCATGTCATTTCATAAATCTTTGAGCTTATAGTTGTCATGATTTAGTTTGAAAGTTGAAGTTTGAACATTAATTAAAATGATGTTATGTGTTTAAATTTAAGTTCTTTTGTGCAATATGTGATGATTGAACTTTGAAAATTCAAAATTTGAAATGGTGTCCTTACCTATATTTTCTTTAAGAAAATAGTTCAAAATTTAAATGGCTTGCTCATGACCCGTTTTAATCCGAACATTTATGTCATAACCCATTTATTCATTTAACATGGACTTAAACAGGTTGAGATACGGCCATACGGGTATGAGATTGTGCCTATCTGTGTAACATTAAATGTGTGAGCTATAAATTTAGGTATAGGCTATTCAACCCGCCCCCGTTGCTCAACCCTAACCAGGAGATGTTGCCCTGTGGTGATCCATAGTTGCGGGTTTGCTCTTGATGTCATAAAAAAAGTGTTATCTATCAGATACTTTATGTAAAGTACAATGCCAGATTTATATTCTAATTAAAACAAAAGTCAGTTTTTAAAATTACTAATATTTTAGTCAATTCAATTATTATTAATTTTTATTCAATTTAAAATATGTAGAAAATCATGTTTATTTATAGGCTATAAAACGATGTGACTCAATTAGATTGCAGTAAACTCGTAAAGTACACCCCTGTAATTTGGTTTAAGTAAAATAAATATTAGGAAATATTCTAATTAAATCTAATTGAAGTACGCATATTTAAATTCAGGCCTACATTTAACAAATTCTTACTCAGAGCAAAATGTCAAATTGGGGATTTATGAAATTATTAAAAGACTAGAATCGCTCTGTGTAGTTAAATAGGAAAATTGAAGGCATGTAATGGCCTAGTATTTACAAAACTCTCCTCGTTGTGAGAAGTCACAATCAAAAGAGGTTTAGGCCCCATGGTCGGGTATTAGATCACCCAATCTTCATGATTTTCTTTTAGAAAATTCCATTTAGGTCTCAGATAAAAGAAAATACAATAAAATAGTCCCCCAAAATATTAAAAATATATTTAAGTCTCATAGGACTTTTTCGCAGTAAACTTTAATTATAAAATGCCCATGATATAGAAGCCCATAGACTTGTTAATAAACGCCTATGGAATTGTCAATAGAATTAAAATTTATTGCAAAAAAATATATCATGGGACTTAAATGTAATTTTTGAGATTTTAAGGGATTATTTTGTCATATTTTCTCTTATATAGGAACTAAATGCAATTTCCCCTTTTTTTAATGAGGTTTTAGGATTCTAGCTAGGAACTCGTATGGAGAGATTGATCATCAAGAAACAACTTGATTCTAGGAGCAAGATGGATTCAGATGCTTTCAAAAGCGGCTCCCTCAACGTTCCTCAGTATCTTTCGATTTTACCCGTCCAAAAATTGATCCAAGGATGCAGAATCTATTTTTAAAGACCGCATGCGGTAAATATAAAATTTTTAAAAACAGCTGATGTGTCTCGTTCTGAACGCTTGGATCAATTTTTAGACAGATAAAATTAAAAGATACTGAAGGACACCTAGAGAAAGCTTATGAGATAATCTGTTTCCAAGACGCTCTAGAGATAGAGATGCTTTGGCTTCCTTCGCATAATTGCCACACTTATCAATAATTTTGCAATTCAGTGCTTTGGACCTTTGTGCAGCCCCATCTTTGCAAGACTTTCGCTTTCTTGAAATATATGGGGAAGGGAGAAATAATCAAAGGCTAGAAGCTACCTATGAAGAAAAGGGAAGAAGGAGATAGTCAAAACCAAAATTAGGCCTATACCTACTTTCAATTTTTTTTATTTTTTTTTTACTACAAAGGAATGTTTTAATCTTTTAACAATATTGACATATTTGGACTCTTGGCCTGATTAGTAGAGGCTTGAGTTTGGATTTTAGCATTTCAGCTATATTTAATTGGGATTTTCCTTAAAACTTACGAAGCTTTATTTTTGGGAGAATCCATATCAAGGCCCAATTAAGGCCCAAAATTACAAAAAGGGCCCCAACCACTTTCAGCTACCACAAATGGCCCTAGGGCCCTGATGGGTATTTTGTCAGAAAAGGAAATTACATTGGTGCCCAAGGACGAGGAAGAGAGAACGGAAAAAACAAAATAACGGACACATGAAAAGGAAACAAAAAGACCCCAACTCTCTCTCTCTCTCTTTCTTTCTCCCTCCTCCATCTCTGCCTCTCCATTTCACTCTATCTCCATGTCTAGTACCTTCGTTTCTTTCTCCATTGACGTTGCTGTCATTCAGGTCCTTCTCAGGTACTCTCACTTCCCTATTCTTACAATTCCCTCTCTTATATTCTTCTTCCCCCACTCTCCCTCAGTATTTCAACTCCAAATTGGCTTTTCTCCATCCCTTAGTTCATTCACTTCTCTTTTGATCTGTCTTTGGTGACCTACTTCTCTCTCTCTCACTCCTCACCTTCTTCTTTTTCTGCTTCTCTCCTACTTCTTTCGTTCCCTGTTCTTTTCTCCTATTGAGCTTGCGTGAAGATCTGAGTTCGATTCAATATTTGATCCGTTGGTTTTCCTTTTCTGTTCCTCGCAGTGATGGAAGCTCACGCTAGCTTCGCAGCTTAAACAAAATCAGAAGGGAAATGGCGCTGAATTGAGGTGTTCTGCTGGAGAATGAGACTTCGGAGCTAGTTAGAAGGAGGGAATTCTTCGGCATTTGCATTTTGGCAAGGTAACTTCTCTTGCAGGACTTCCAATTTTGATCTTTCCTTAATTTTATACTTTCCGTTTTTGCGTGATTTGCGATGTTGCATTTAATACGAGGCCTTCTTCTGTTATGTCTGGCTTATACTTACGCATCATGGTTTTAATTTGAGATGAGCATCTCCACTTAATGAGACCTCTGGATTGTGGTGTTGTAGCTGTACGAAATGTGATCTCGAGAAGATAGAATGAGAGAGAGAATTGATAGAAAGGGAGAGTCGAAGAGAGAAGAAACGATGTTCAAGTTGTTGTTTCTTAGAAGCCCAAGTTGAAGAGAAATTTTTAGCATATTTCTGGTGGTGTATTGATAGACTAAAGGTATATGCAATGCCTTATTACTTGATCACTTTTTAAGAATCTGAATTGGATAATCATTGGCACGTTGGAAAACCATGTTGTAATTTTTCTTCTACCTTGTTTTAATTTATTTTGAAGCACAAGATTATATTTCAATTGCTTTTTGAACTTTAGCTTTACATCTCTGTAAATTAGTGTGCCTAGTTAGAACAAAATGGATATTTCCTACTTGGAGTTTTGAAGCTTAACTCATCTTATTCTCTGGAATTGTTGCATTCATTTCTGAAGAGAAGTGGTTTCTCATTTTGATGGTCCATAGGAACAAACTGATGAAAATATTCCAATGCCTCCCTATTTTCGCTTCCTTGCTTTGCTTGCCTTCAAGATATTTGCAGTAGAGCATGTTAGATTCCTATTTAGTAGTTATGTATGCAAACTTTTTCCAACCTAATTCTATATTGTTGCACCCTGATAATGAAGAAAAGTACTTATTTTCAAATTTTATTTAGGTAGATGTTGCCATAATGGAGGTTGGATTAGGTGGTAAATATGATGCAACAAATGTGGTATGTTTAATTGTTAGTTCAGCAGCAATAAGCTTGAACTTCCTGTACCTTTTCTTTCCTGAATAAAACTTGAGATACAGGTGAGTTATTCTTCTCCTTGGTAGGCTATTATTTTTAGAGTAGTGCGGTGGTTGATTGTTGGCACTACTTGTCCATTGTATTCTCCTTATATGTTAATGAACTTATATTTGGCCATTCTTTGTGGTTTGGTGCAGGAACCTTTACTACCTAAGAATAAGCTTAGGTAAGAAGTTGAGTTAGAGAAGAGCAGAGCAAAACATGATGACTCTGGTTGTGAGAAAGTGTTGTCGATGATCGAGGACTCACAAGCAAAAGATGAATCGTTAGGAAGCAATCCTTTTATGTACATAGGCTAACTTGTTTTTAAGTGTATCTAAATTTCAGTGATTGTATGACAGATTTTATTACAACAATTGTACAGAACACTTGAGTTCATATTTAGGACAAAGTTTTGTAAATTTTCTGATGTAGGTGACATGACATTTTAATATAAATGAGAACGACAATTGTTTCCTGCATCTCTGATCATTGTTAGTTGTGTGTGCTTAAGCAGAAAAATGGGATATTCATGAGAATGACCTTCAACATTTGTATTTCTGTAAATTGTCTACTGATGCTAACTTGACCATTTGAATTCTATGACAAGAGGAATTTTTTCCTTCTTTTATGATATTTGTTTATGATATGAGGAAAAAAAATGCAGCTGGAAACGCCCCCTGATATTGTTGTAAATGACCCATGTTATTGTTGTAAATGACCCCTGTTATTGTTGTAAATGACCCATGTTATTGTTGTAAATGACCCTGATATTGTTGTAAATGACCCATGTTATTGTTGTAAATGACCCCTGATATTGTTGTAAATGACCCCTGTTATTGTTGTAAATGACCCCTGATAGATATTGTTGTAAATGACCCATGTTATTGTTGTAAATGACCCCTGATATTGTTGTTAATACCCCATGTTATTGTTGTAAATGACCCATGATATTGTTGTAAATGATCCCTGTTATTGTTGTAAATGACCCCTGATATTGTTGTTAATGACCCCTGTTATTGTTGTAAATGACCCCTGATATTATTGTAAATGATCCTTGGTATTGTTGTAAATGACCCCTGATATTGTTGTTAATGACCCCTGTTATTGTTGTAAACGACCCCTGATATTGTTGTAAACGACCCCTGATATTGTTGTAAACGACCCATGTTATTGTTGTAAAGTGGTAAATGACCCCTGTTATTGTTGTAAATGACCCATGTTATTGTTGTAAATGACCCATGTTATTGTTGTAAATGACCCCTGATATTGTTGTTAATACCCCATGTTATTGTTGTAAATCACCCCTGATATTGTTGTAAATGATCCCTGTTATTGTTGTAAATGACCCCTGATATTGTTGTTAATGACCCCTGTTATTGTTGTAAATGACCCCTGATATTGTTGTAAATGATCCCTGTTATTGTTGTTAATGACCCCTGATATTGTTGTTAATGACCCCGTTATTGTTGTAAATGACCACCGATATTGTTGTAAATGACCACCGATATTGTTGTACATGACCCCCGTTAATGTTGTAAATGACCCCGTTTGTAAATAACCCCCGTTAATGTTGTAAATGACCCTTGATATTGTTGTAAATGTCCACTGATATTGTTGTAAATGACCCCGTTATTGTTGTAAATGACCCCGATATTGTTGTGAACACCCCCGTTATTGTTGTTAATGACCCTATTATTGTTGTAAATGACCCCGTTATTGTTGTAAATGACCCCGTTATTGTTGTTAATGACCCCCGTTATTGTTGTAAATGACCCTGTTATTGTTGTAAATGACCCTGTTATTGTTGTAAATGACCCCGACAAAGTTTCCAAGAACATACACCGACGAGTTTCCAAGAACAAATATGTAGGAAAAACTCATGACAATCAGATATAATAAACAAGTAACATTGGACACATGGAAACTTGATACACTTTTGCCTCAACTTTTTACTATTATAGACAGATTTGTCAAACTGTTTTGTAAAGTTAACATCAGTAGGCTATTTGCAATAGAACAAATGAAGGTCATCCTCATGAAATACAAAAGGAGTCATAAATATACATGTGTCCTAACAACTATGCCTCCTAATGTCTTTTCTTTTGCTTCTGGAAGTTCTCCATTAACGACAACACTTTTGCCTGATGGTTGTTGCTAGGATGGGTGACCAGCCACCACAACAACTCGACCTTCAATTCATGAAGTTCTTCGTCTGTGTAGAATGGCATTGTGTGCCCATCCTCCCATTGCTCTGAGCCATCCCACATTTGTAACCAGGTAAGCACATGAACCCCACAAGAGTGCCTGAAATAAATTAGACAAACGCGTTCTAGTCAAATCGGCCTCAAGAATACTAGAGCTCAATAGCTTCACAAGTCCAGAGTTAGAACTAGCTGAGGAAAAAATGACAGTAAAGCACAAGCCTACAAAGTCTAATCTAATCAGCTTGGAAATAGAAGAATGCTATTTGAAGGATCAAAACAGCCGGGGGATCTATTCCTTAAAACGGATAAGTTGCCTAAAAATCATATGAATGAATTAAGTTTGTAAAGGTCATAAGGAATAATTGCAAAATCAGTATTTAACCACACTCCAAAAGGAACATAATTCCTTTAATTGAATTAAGTTGGTAAAATGAATGCTCAAGAGGACCACTCTGATATGCCCTGTCAGATTCTCTTGCCAAAGATCGTACCTGTTTATTTGGATAAAAGTAGAAGAAAATGTTGATGAGCATAAATTTGACTATCAATATTGCCCCAATAGTATTAATAACAAAAGTAAAATGTTTGCATAAATATGAACTACAGAAACAACTAAACCCCACCTCCAACTTTTTTTCCACAAAGAACCACAAACAACCTTCATTTACTTGTTAACAGATGTTTCATAAACTCTAGATAGACAATGCTTTAAGAGACAGAATTGATGTATCGACTAACTAAAAACAATGAACTTATTGAGGCAGCCTTCAGGATTAGTTGGTTAGCAGTGCAGACTTTATTCTACAAATTATCATACTTCCACAAAATCAAATGAAGGTAATAAACCTCTTTTGAATTTATCCAACTTACCCCAAAAAAATTAAAAACTTCTAACCTCAAATTTCTAAATGCATCTTTAGATCACTAGATATAAGCAAATTAGACTATAGTTTCCTGGTTTTTCACAAGTATTTGTATATTGCAGCCATGAACATGAACTCAAGTAACGTATAATTCGACAACAACCGAATCAAGAATCGTTAAACAAACTTCAAGTACACTCAAACAAGAAGAAAGAGGACCTTGCCTGTTTGTAGCTACCACCATTGCCTGGGATAAAAGCACAGTACACCACTAAGCTTCTTGAGATGCTCCTTAAAATCTATCTTTTTCCAACCCTCATGATATAAGTACAATCCATATTTTACCGACGCAATGCTTTCGGATGAAGAAGAGATAGGAATGTAGGTCGGATACATGTACGTCATGGTACATCCATTTGAAATGGGTTTTAAGACACCGTATAAAGCCACAAGACAGATCCCTATCACGAGGATGATGAGAAGTGCAACTCTAATTTTTGCTTTGAAACCACCATGGTCGAATGATACTTTTACTTCAAGCACTTCAAAGAACATGCAGAATCATTCTTGAAATAGCATTGGATAGTCCTGTATAATCTATCCAACATATAAGCCTTTTCACACTATCTTATCCTTATGCTTCAAGGTATAACATAACAAGTAAGACGGTATCATGGATTTGTTGATAAGATCAAGACTAACATTTGATAAATGTAAAAAATATTATACTCATGGTCATAACATCATTAATATAGGATCAATATAAAAATGATTGAAACAACATCTTCAAGGATCCTCACTTTATCTAAAAGACAAGTTCATGTTACTGCATCTAAAGTTCAAACTTGCTTCTCTCATTCCAGCTATGCAGTTCTGTTGACTCATCCATTGCGATGATGTGTAAAAATGATTTTAAAGTCTAACAAAGAGCTCAGCTAAATAGTTTGTGTGGAAAATGACGAAATTCAAAAACATTGCTTTACATGGAATCATCAATGGCATGAAATCATCAATACCTGTAAAGAGTGTAAAGGTTGCGAATACTTCTGTCTGCTTCAAGAGATAAATATTTGCCATTATCCCCATCAAGATCTAGATGCAAGGGGAACTCATAATGATCATTAATCTGTTGGCAATCAAACTATCAGTGATTCCAATTCTAGGCATCAAAATGAAAAGAAAATGATGCAGACAAAATAATAAAGCACAATGAGGACAATATTTAAAGCCAAGAATAGCATCTAAACAATCCAAAAAAACCACTGTAAATCCGAGACTGAGAAGCCAACTGAACAGCTTGTTTCAAGTCATTAAAAACAAAAATCACTTCACCAACAAGAATTATAGAACACTTCAAGGAAGGGGAAAGAAGATTAGCTTCACAAATACCCCCCCCCCCCGGTTTTTTGTTTGAGGAGACAAATTCATTAGAATGTAGAATATTGTCACTAATACCTATCTAATGCAGCAAACAAAAACAAAAACAAACTGATAAATTAATAGCAAACTAAGAAAAATTAAAAGGATAGCACTCAACATCTTCGTCATTCATGAGCAATGTCAGTTTTGTGTAAGAATTAGTATTGGATCATGGTTGATGTATATGCCCAGTCCCATAGGCTTGTTGTGACATGGCTTGGTGTTTAGCTACCCACCTACATATAATGCAGTGCTAATAAAATGTAGAACAAAATGAGATCAGATTGTTGCTATACTCTATTCTCTCCTAGACACTAGCATGTACAATGAACTCTGGCTGTCTACTCAAAGGTACGCAAGCAATCCAACAAAATGCCATTACACAGATACCCGACATGGCTAGACATAAGATCACCCCAATCATAACTCAACTACCACCTCATTCAAATTAATATGATGAGCACACCCATATCAGAAATGGAAACAGTCCAAATTTGCAGATTACCAACTGCAAGATATTTGATAAAATTAATTAGTGCCCATTCAAATGATCAAATGAAATAATATTACCAGAACTTCGACTTGGCTCGAACTTCATTTGTAGCCCAGAGTTTCATTCGATAGATCTTAGGGTGTTCATCGGCTTCCGTGGGCAAAGCTCTCCCAACGACCTGGTACTGGTGGAACTGCAAGAGCAACTAGAGAAAAATCAAATCCGCTGAAAAAAAAAACATTTATTTGGTTGCAATGAAAACAAAGGAAAATACAAGAAGATTGAGTATCCAACCAAAAATCCAGATCAATAATTCAAACAAATAAGAAACAAATTTCAGCCCCAATGATATCTCCTTGCTCCTCCACTTTCTTGCCGCTTCCGATGATAACATTCGTGGTCCTAGTAGCTTGGAAGACGCGGAGCCGTCGTCTCGAACGATATCTCCTTGCTCATCCACTTTCTTGCCGCCGCCGACGATTCTTCCTTCTTGGCTCCGGCGGAATTGTCTACTATTACCTCCACCGGCGGATGATTCTTCCTTCTTGGCTCAAGCGGAATTGTCTACTATTGGCTCCACCGCTAATGATTCTTCCTTCTCGGCTCCGGCAGAATCGTCTTGTAGGAAATAAAATTAGAAAAGGTTCATGGAGTAATGACTAATGAAGGGAAGGAAACAGGCAACAATGTAATTTGATGTTTGAACTTAATACCTATGAAGGCCCTAGGGCCTACTTTGACATGTGACTTTTCTCAGGGCCCTATTTGAGATTATCTTGATTAAATGGGCCCTGAGGAGGATTTCCCCTTTATTTTTTCCTTCACTTTTTTGGCCTTCATTTTGCCTTCACTAAAACTTAAATAGCTAGATCATTTATTAAATATAAAAGGATAAACATATCAGAGCATTAATCCTTTTTAGAAATTCTCTATTAATAAAATTTAACTTTTTATAATTAATGCTTTCATTTCATTAGAACATTGTTTTCATTAGAAAAAGTCATTTTATGACGGTTATTATTGACTATATGTGACTTTTCCGAACCATCATGTATGTGGGTGTTATATATACTCCGCGCAAATAAATAACGGTTCCGGATCATAATATATTAGGGCATATATAACCGTTCTTTGTTAATAACAGTAATGTATTGACTTTATTTTTTTATTATACATAGTTATTTTTACTATTTATTTATATTTATTTTTACTATTAATACTTATTAAGTAAGATACAAGGTAATCATTGATAATAACAAGATAATAATATTAAATAAAAACTTATATTTATAGAATTCAAAATTCAACACATTATAAATAAACATCATACAATTTTCAAAAAAAAAAAATTAATTATTTAAACACTCTGACAATAAACATTATCTTATAATGTTTGGAATTCTAAAAGGAAATCAATTGATAAAAAAATTTCACAATATTCTCCAATGCCTTTGTTTTAGATTGTCCATAGATCACTATAAGTGATATCCAAGGGTTCCCCTCACATATACTTTAACTGTAAAAGGATAATATAAATATAAAAATAAGAATATATATATATATATATATATATATACACACACACACAAGAAAATATAAAAACATAAACAAATCTTAGAGTAACTTTGAAAATCATAATACAGTAAAAATTGATAAGTATAATAACTTCAACAAATCTTGGAACCTGATTCAACAAACTTGCCTATATTTTACGGTTAATATGCATTTAAAGATAAAGACCCTATGAACAGAACAAGTGTCCACTCGAGGACATATGATAGACATCATGATCATAAGGACTCAAAGACATCCTGAAACCTGTTCCTAGTCTTAAATCACCAAGAAAGGGTATTGATGATCTCAATAAGACTAGTATGACATCATCTTATTGTATAGAAATATATAGTAGGGACCTTATGGAATGTAGGCATGGTGATGCCTTAGCTAATGTTGTAGGTGGATCTATTAGAGAATAGATAGCATTGAATTGACCCGTTGAGAGACTGCACAAAGATTCATTGTAGAGAGTATTATTAGATTTGTAATGTCTTTTATCGTTTGGTAGTGCAGATCGTCCTGGACTCAAGGATGTCATATCTTAGGGTTATACTTTGACTGTAATACCCCAGATTATTATAAATATTAATAACTCTCTTTTTAGGAATTTTCAGCTTATGCTCTAAGAAAGAGGTTTTAGGTAATAAGTCATCTACTTGTCAACCAAGTCACATTAAATTCACAATTCACACCATGATTGATTGATTGAATTTAATATAGCCATTAATGAGTTGACAATAGTTAAAGAGCCCAACCCATAGCTAAACCCTAATTTTAAATTATAAATAGAGGCCTACCTAACCCTAGCTAACGCTCAATACTATTCTTCTCTTCTACTACTCGCTCTATTCTTACTGTGTCAAATTATTCTTCTAAGAGGTTAGCAAAATGGAGACCAGGTAATCCTAATACCCATATAGCTTAGGTTAATTTTATATGAATTTTGATAGAATAATTATGATTTTAAATATATCATAGGGTTATTTTATATGAAATATATATTATATGATTCTTTTTCTTTGCATCCCGTTTGCCATTCCTGTGTGCGTGATCAGCATGCTGCTTTTAATATATAAACCTTAAGGTCTTCTTTTAGCATGTTGCTGCGGGTCCCACTCCCTTATTTGTTTTTCTTTTGTTGAATCTTTGACCAATTCACATTTGGCACCAGATTACATTATCTCATAACTCCCCTTTTCGAATTGCGTGATGATCTATTTGAAAGTCTTTTGCCAATGAATTATGATGTCCCTGTACGTATTGCGTTCTCTGGGTTTTAAATTTTAGCCTTTTAGGTATTGAACACATACATACATACAGTGGCGGAGCCAGGATTTAGAATTTATGGGTGCACAATTAGTGTAGGGGTTTGGGGGTTCGGGGACAGCGCCCCCGAAAATTTTTTTTAAGGAAAGTTTTAAATGCGCTTTAAGATTGTATCGTTGACATTTTCTGGAAGGAAAAATGTTTGAAGAATGAAAGAAATCAAAGAACTCGGGGAAGTCATGAAGTAGCACTAAGAGCACCCTAAGTGTGTCTTTATAGAGAAAATGAACCTGATGAACAAAAAAGAAAGAGAAAACAGAAAATATATACAAATAAGACTTATTATCATGCTTTCACCATAGAGCAAAGGAATAAGCCTAATAATAATTACTATTTAAGTCTTCAATTCAGAACTCCTAATCACTATTTAACCATCTATAATAATTATTCAGCACTTAAGAGCATCAAACAGTAAGCATCTTGTACTTTTCAGCTTCAAATTAAAATTTTATACTCATCAAGCTTTATGCATCATACGTACACACATATACTAATATCTCTAATCTATAAACATATAGACAACCTCATTTTATAGCATAATCTATTGCCAAGATAATATGAAAATTAGTTTGTCACTCTGACTCCCAAAGAATAACCTTGCAAGAAAGACAAAGACAAAGACAACATATATGCAATTTAAAGTCATTCATCCAAGCAGAGTTGTAACTGAAAAGAAATAAGTGTTAATATTTCCCACTTTTTCTATTGTAAGCGTGAATAACTTTTCCCTTCTAAAAAGAAGACAAAAAAGAAAGAAAGAATAGGAGACTCCACTAGATGACTTATTCTGCTATTGTGTTTGCTCAATAGCCTCTCACTCACATGTAGCCTATCATCTGCAACGTTTGGATTTTCTTATGAACCCAAGCAGCACAAGCAGCCCATCGTTATTGTAATAGAGAAACTCTTTTGAACATTCAGACCTAAACACTCACCATATATATGTCCTTCAATTAAGGGGAAAAAAGACACAAATTATTGAGAATTTTTAAACATAATATGTCAATAAGCAAATAAAGCATCTCAAATAAAAGTGTCAATATCGACTCACCTCAAACGCTCAAAGAAAACATGTTTAGCGACGCTATTCCAAAGGGTGCCATTCAGCTAAGTGAATAAAAGGGCTATATATATTAACCCGATTATGATTCACATCCAACATTGTGAAAAGTCTAGTTTATAACAATAGGTGCAAGCTCAGCCCCCGATCTCCCAACAACAATTCGTTGACCTTCACCGCTACCAGGAACAGGGAAATTATCAGGGGAAAAAAATTATCCAATAATTGAACATATTACATAGATGAGCTTTTGCCAAAAGAATTGCATAGAACCTCCTGACGCCATCAGAAAGAACGACAACAAAAGTTATGCTCTAGCTTTAAAAACATCATAATCAATGTCCGTCAAGTTACCTCGTTTTTCTGGGCGATGATGACAAACTTAAACAACTAATAACAGAGTCTTCCTGCCTCCAAAAGGCCTAAAATTCCAACACGGATCGGCGGCCTTCGGAGCGAAATTCAAAACCCCAACTTCATGTGCATTCACAATTCTCAAGACACCCCAACAATTGGAGTGAATCCACAATCAAAAAATTCAAAACCTTACGCTAATTCTGATTATAGCGGCAAGAGCATTATCAGGGATCCATACATAAAGAACCCTAGATGGGAAAACTCAATCGGCAATAGAAGGGGAATGGGGAGATAAAAAAAGAAGAGGATCGAACCTTAATCAAGCATTAATCACGCAAACAGAACAAAGAATTATTGCCGACGCACATACCTAAATCCCAGAATGATGCAGCCTGACATTCAGAATGCTGAGCCAAAACAAAATAGGGATAGCCGCCGTTGATGGAAATAGGGAGAATGGTTGTGTCGGTGGAGGAGAGGTGATCGGAGATGCAGCCAAGGAGAAGAGGTCGAAGAAAGGAATTTGGATCTGAGCCTCTGAGGTTTGAATCGAAGAAGAAAGGAAGAAAGGAAAGGATTTGGGCAAAAAAACAAAAAGCAATCGAAGAAAGGAAATGGAGGACCGGGTTTGTGGGAAAATACAAATTGCCCAAAAAAAAGAGGAAAAGAAGCGCTCGAACCTGAGACCTTTAAGAGGTATAACCAAAGCCTTAACCATTAATCCAATCAGATCTATTGAAATAAAATTTCTTCACAAAATATATATTTTTATGGGTTCACTTGCCCCCAGGAAAACAAGTGTGCCTCCGCCCATACATACATACATACATACATACATACATACATACATACATACATACATCAGATCTATTGAAATAAAATTTCTTCACAAAATATATATTTTTATGGGTTCACTTGCCCCCAGGAAAACAAGTGTGCCTCCGCCCATACATACATACATGCATGCATGCATGCATACATACATACATACATACATACATACATACATACATTACATACATGCATGCATACATACATACACTCTCGTTTTGTGCATTAGTTTTTTTTAAAGTTATTTGACATTAAATGTAAGATGCTTGTACGTTGCTGTTGCTCTGGTTTTTCTGGATATTATCAATTATAATATATTATCATAATATAATATACTATATTATGCTAGTTGTGCCTTATGCTATATTATTTGATATTTATTTTATTTATTCTTTCTTCATATAATATTTTCTCACAATAAAATAGGATATGAATAGATTTTATGTTAAAATACACTTTTATCCTATATTTAATTAAATAATAGAAAAGTATATAAAAGATAATTAAATAAGTATAGATTCTAAGATATATTGGATTGACTATATGCATATACGTATATATGTTTGATTACTCATATTGGAAATACTCTGGGAATTTTTTTATGTGTGTATTTTAAAATAATTTAATAGTGGGAGGATAGCTTTGGGATGGTACCTCCTAAAGTGATGAACACAACCCTTAGGTTTTATGCCTCCGATATGTTATTTGATGTGAACGGATTATATCCATTCTTCCTAAAGTGGTGTCTGGCAATGTTTCCCGGGACACTAGTAGCAACTTTGGGAAGAGGCGTGCACATTAGGACTAAATATTTTATGGCCAATTTGATTGATTGTGACTGGCAGGGTTTCCCGGGTCATAGGGTAGACTGGCAGGGTTTCCCGAGTCTACCATGGTTCTCTTCCCACTAAACAGAATGGTAGAGTTTCACGGGTCTAAATACATTTAAAAAGATAATGAATGATATTTGATATGATTATTTATATTTGATTTGATTAATATATTTGAGCTATGTAAATCGTGTTTTATTAGGATTACCAGCTTTGCTGATTTTTGTGTTATGAGATGTGATGATCCTTCGGGGGAGCAGATTTTCAGTGAAACAGGTTCTAAAGGTTGGGGCTAGCAGTGAGAAGTGAGGAAGAATATTCAGTTAATTCTAGCTAGTTTTTATATTTCCTTTTAACATATTTATTTAAGTTTGGATTTATGTTAATGTAATAAGTTAGCCTTGCACTTGTCCTAGCACAAGTACGGTGGTAACACTTCCTAAAGCTGTTTATTTTGAATTTCAGTCATTATTTATAAAAATTATTGAAATTTTATGTTATCATAACTATTAGAATTTGGGGGTGTTACATTGACTGTACAACTCTATCAACTTGAAAAATGGGGAGAACAATGTATTCTTGGGCATAACTCGAATACATGAATATAGATGGACATGCCAAAAGGACTCACAATCCCGTATAAGGGATTAGTTGTTCACAAGACCAGTAGGGCTTAGATGACTTCTATTTGACTCAGGAATCTATGCATATAAGCGATCATGAAGAGTCATAATTCGTCTTAGAGTCAATGGCAGAATATTCATAGTTCCGTGAAAAGCTACATTTAGTTGACCAAGAGAGAAGATACTCAATCCTCACTCTTGACTAATTGTGAATAACTATGTGAGGAACGATGCTGGCATGATATCCAGATTAGAAAGGTTCTCACTTGATCAACTCGATTAGTTTTGGGGCCGCAAAGTATTGCTGGTGTCTTATGTGATCATTAGATAAATTGGGCCCGTTAAAGGAGTTTAATTGGTTCAAATTTATCTATGTCAATGACTAATTGGACTTAATGAGTCACACTCAGGTTGTTCTTGATTGCTTGATTTAGGAACTTTGGGCCAACAATTGTTATTGGGCTTTGTTAAGACAATAGGTGTAATTGTGTTGGAGTGGGACTCCAAGCCCAATTAACTAAGGCGCCACATTTGGACTTTTAGTGAGAAATTAGTTTCTCCACTAATAGATCCAAATGTGTTAAAAGGCCTAATAGAGTCTTATGCCATAAGTGAGGTTAGTTCATTAAAGATAATTTTGACTCATCCAAAGCTATATCCAATTAGGATTGGATAAAGCTTCTTGCAAAAAACCTTGAATAAAGATTAGATAAAGAATCTAAAGATCATGATAGGATAGAATCTAAAGATCATGATATGATTAATCCTCTTGGATTGGACTTCTTGGATGACGTCTTTCTTAGATTGAGCTTTTTTAGTAAGCACTTGAATTAGGGTTAAAACCCTAATCAAGTGGCGGCATAAGAGAGAAGGCACAAGGGCCATATGTGTGAACGTGCCGCAAGTTTCAAGAAGGTAAGCATCACAATCTTGCCCAAGAACCCTAATCATAGTTGCCTACTCTTGTCCATCCCATCTTCTATCATTGCACCTCACCTATCTCACCTCACCTATCATTGTCTTGAGAAATTAAACCTAAACACTTGAAGCCTTCACCTTATCATTGCCTAGCAAGCCTTCAAGGAGAAGGAGGATTCAAGAAGTAGTTCTCGTTGCTATTAGTAAGAAATAAATTTTGATACTTAACAAACATAAAATGTGATGGAAAGTGAAAAAAGAAAATTGTTGTAATATTTTTCTATATGATTATTTTTATTTAAAATAAATAAGTTTAAATTATATAAAATCCCCTCAAACTTTATGTAAGCAAACTCTAACCTTAGAAAATTTACCATAAATCTTCCTAGACTTTATAAGTAGATAACTCCCAGACTTGAGATTTTAAAGGTTTTATCAAAGTTTTAAAGATTATGAATGATATTTACATATGATATAAAGTTGATGGGAGTTTTATATGATTTAGCCAATAAATAATGTTTTCCAAGTATAATATCAGTAACCAAATTTTTATTTATTTATTAGGGTTTCCCCTTTAAAAGCTGACTAGAATGCCTCTTCAAACAAACATTAACCAATTTTTTAAACGAGCATATATCATCAACCAATTTTTTTTTTTTTTGATATAAAAATTTTAGGAAAGGGGTTGGGCTCACCCACAATCCAAGGGCATGGCGCTTGGAGCCCAGTTCACAGGGCATACTGGACAGAAAGTACACATGCCTCCACCTCTACCAGCATTTCCACTGCTTCCTAGACCCCTAGGATGCCTCCTCCAGCGCCTTGACCAACGCAGGGATCGAACCCCCTCCCTTGAGGTGAGGAAGTCCAACCCCCTTGCCAGTTGAACCCAAGGACGAGGGTCATCATCAACCAATTTTACAACTACAATATCTATCACATATTCCTTTCTTCTTTTGGGTCAATACAAAAATGGTGTCCCTTCATTGTCGATTCATTTTTGGGCTCTCTGTTTAAAAGCCCAAATAGTGAGGTCCGTTGATTGACATAATGGTCCAAGATGGCGAAGCGAAGCTCATTCTAAAACCCTAATGGATGCCAAGCAAAAAGAACCCTAATGGATCTATCCCTAAAAATGCCATGAAATATTCCTCTGCTCGAATTCGTCTTCCCCCACCACATGCTCAAGATGGCAAAGCCATGGTAGTCTGCTCGTCGCAAAGTTTTGGTTCATGAGAAATTATATCAATTTTAAATATTCTTTCTGCTCTCCCCTCTCCCTGTTTGATTGCCTCTCATATGAGCTTTGCTCTCGAACTGCTGTCTTCTCTGGGATATGAGTGAAATTTCGTTTATCAATGGCGTAACTAGCAATTCAGAATGTTGGTCTTGGAATGAAATGGGTAATATATTTATTTAAATGTTTTTATCTTGTATAGATGTCGGATTTAATTTTGGGCTCAAGTTTTCGATTCAAATAAAGTGACTGTTTTAAGAATGAATATACTGATATTTATTGAAGTTGACGATGGAAAGGCTTTTGGTGGGAAGTGATCCCCTAAATACACTTCAAAGGATAGGTCTTTCGAGTCATGAACATTTTGTGGATATATATATATATATATATATATATATATATATATTTTTTTTTTTTTTTTGAGTGAACAATATTAAATTGCTGATTCTATTCTGTTGTTTTTGTTCATCATGATGGATCTCGGCTGATCCAGTTAGCCTTCTTCTCCTCTTCCTGTTTTTGTGAATTGGGGATGATTTCTTTAGAAACTTGTGAGAGTACAGTTATTATTAATTGATAATGGTTATGATTAGTGTGTTGCTGATTCCTGAGGTGTACTTATTGGCTAATGTGCATTTAATAATTAGTACTCTGAAAATCCAGATATGCTGTTATGCTTGGATTTTTTGTTGTTTGGGATTCGCATATTCTTTTTGTATGGTGTTGAAACTTGGTTTCTTTGGGAACTCTGCTGGTAATGTCGTGTGGAGGATTTTATTTGTTGTGTCTTCACATGTCCCATAGCCAGCAATATATTGATTCTCAACCTTCCCTTACCCGGATGATAACATCCTTATTTATTGTCCCTGTCAGGGTTGAGACATGTTCCTTTTTGAAATCAAAGTTACTTGTTATGCTCCATTTTGATTGACTTTAATTTCTGTTTTCAAATGTTAGTGGTTCTTTTTGTTCTACTGTGAATGAATAATCACTTAGCCTTTGTTTGGATGAAGAGAAAAGTGAGATAAAATGGGGGAAGGAATACGAGTAAGGAAATTTTCAAAAAATGGTAAAAAATTACTATTTTATGGGGTTTTCACCCTAGTATTCTTCCACCTAATTTTCCCCCATCCAAAGATGGGGTTATTGTCTATGGAGTCCAGACGTTAGTCAGGTATCTTTCATATAACGTAAATTGGGTGATACCGTTACGAGTCTGGCAAACTTACAGAGTCCTTCGTTACAGATGTCAGCGTTCTTTTAAATGCTCACATCTGCTCCATTAGGGCCCTACAAGTATTAGTTGTGATTTATTCTCTAGTTACTGTGTGATATTATACACATTGTGATTACTTGGTTAGTTTTATCTGATTTCAACTGATTTGCTTTTGCTGATGATGCTGGGATTTTTGTAAATCCAAAGGGAGAAATCTTGACTGGAATAATGACTTTAGATTATATTCTTCTTTGTAATGCCTATTTTTGTGTTATTTTAATGATCTCTATCTCTTACCTTTTTCTCTCCTGTTTTATAAACCAGACAAATATCTGGTCTCTCGGTCTTGTTCGAGCCTTTTGAGAGATTGATAGCTTCTTTTTCTTTTGGAGTAAAGAGTGATTAATAGCTTTTACTTACACAAAGCGAGGCTCCCAAGTGGACTAGGACCGTTATACATAGAAAAAATTGACTGAGCTTCCCGAGAATTGCTCCTACCTACTCTTTTGTTCCCTTCTAAGTTCGCTCACCTATGAAGTTTGCACACATTTTTATTATTATGTGTGAAGTAACAAATTCGTCTTGGAAGTTTTTTACTGAGGAGCAATGTTCTTTAAGTTTTAAAACGTAGCAATGTTATCCAAAACTATTCAAAAACTAATGTTGGCTGTTAAAAATTTGACGTTGACTGTTAACATTTTAACTGAAAAGTGTAATATTGCTACGTTTTAAAATTTTTGGGGTGGCATTGAACTTTTCAGGGTAATATTGCTCTTAGACATATATTTTCGAGGCGGATTTGCTACTTAACCTTATTATTATTTCTTAACCAAAGCACCAAATTCTTACTCTTGAAATTTAATTCTTAGGGTATGTTTGGTTTTAGGGAAGGGGGAGGGAAGGGAAGGGGAGAGAAAAAAAAGGAGAGGAGGGAAAAAAAATTTCAAAATTGAGTGTAGTGGGGCCTACAAGTTTTCCTCTCCCCTCCTTTTTTTTTTTCCTCCCCTCCCTCCCCTCCCCTTCCCTCAAACCAAACATACCCTTAGGCGACAAACAGCTGAGGTATTAATTATTACATGCATTTATTGAAGGCTGAGAATTAGAGTTTTGATAATAGAGTTTCTTTATTTCTTCACTTGGGAAAACTGAGTAAAATATGTATAGGTTGAAAAAGAGAGAATATATAATCTCAAGAGGAGCAATTGAGGAACTCTGAAATAAAATCAATTGCTAGACTTGAATTCTCACCTTTTAATTGTAGGGAAAATCTATATAGGGCTCACTTAAGGCCAAGAATTTCAAAAAATGTCCTAACAACTTTCACATACCAAAAAAGGCCCTCGGGCCTTTTCTGGTATAAATGTTAACAACTAAAATAGCCATATTAACAACAAAATCAATACCTGTTAACAACTAAATCAGTTGCATTAACAACAATATTTTAACAACTAAATCAGTCACATTAACAACAATATCAACCCCGGTTAACAACTAAATTTGTCACATTAACAACTAACGTTTTAATGAAAAATCACAGAAAATGCCCTAGGGTTCTTTTTGGTATGTGAAAGTTGTTGGGGCCTTTTTTGCAATTCTGGACCTTAATTGGGCCCCTGTATAGATTTTCCCTTAATTGTACCTTTACATCAGTGGCAGGAAGAAAATATTTTTAGTCTGGGTCACAAAATAAACATATTGAAATATTTGCTAAATAGTATCATATAACATTGAAAATATAAATAAATAATAACGATAATTATAAATCAAAATAAGATATAAGATGATATTAACTTTTTCAGTAGGTATTTCAAACACGAATTTTTCTCTCTTCTCACAGCCTAATGAGTAATGAATTAAACATTGTCCTCATAGAAAAGATAAGAGATTAGTTGGGGTCAAATTATTGGTCAAAATAATATATATATATATATATATATATATATATATATATATATATATATATATATATATATAATGTGCAGATGGTTGGTTTAGTAAAATTTCCCAAACAACGTCACCAAGAAAAATACCCAAACAATGTAAACAAGCATCAAGATAAACTCTTTTTGGGCGTAAGAGATTATACGAATTTCCCTTTTTAAAACCAAACTGACACTTCATTTTTTATCAAACAATTTTTTTTTAGGCATATTATAATTTCAACCAATTTTTAATTAGGTCTCTCTAGTCTTTTTCCCTCTTTTTATCATGTGCTTATGCTTTTACTTGTTCTTTTGTCATGTCCTTCTAGTTTTTTTATTAGGTCCTTATAGTTTTACATGATTTTTAATCAAGTCCCTATAGTTTTTATATTATTTATTTAATAGATTCTAATAATATTAAAGGGAAATCTTGCCCTGAAAGTGTAAAAAAATAAAATAAAAATTGTCCTGACCGTTATCTCAATTAATTTTGACAGTTAGTTGACTAAATATGTTATTCACATGTCAACTACGTCAAAAAAGAAAAAGAAAAAAGAAGTAGATGACTTATTGCACTTGTGGTTAGCTCAAATTAGTTACTAAATTATGCTAGGTTATATTTTCTTTTTGTGGAGTCAATAGTATTTAATTTAGTTACATGTGCAAAACTCAAGACAAAAGGCGAAATTGACTTTTATTTAAGATAGAACATATGAAAGAAAATAAAGAAAACAAATGATGAATTTTCTTGAGAATAGATGGTTGGCAATCAATAATTATACCTAGGAATCTAGCATATATAAATACTTCTTAAAAAATCATAAAGGGTGTGCATGGTAACGCTCCGAGAATGTGTTTTTTGTTAATTTTTGTTCCCTGGAACACAAATAGATGAGAAATCTGTTTGGTAAATCCGGTTTTTTTTTTGTTCCCGGGATGAACCAGTTCAATTTTTGTGCTGGGGAATAGAAAAAAAAGCAGAAAATTCATGCTTTTCTATTTCTGGGCACAAAATCAGAATTTATTCCCCAACCTACAACCTCTCTTCTTTCTCTCGAAAACCTTTCGCAGTGTCAACTACCCTCCTCACCGCCACCGCCACCGTCACCCCCACCGCACCGCCGCCGCCACCACCACCACCGCCGTCGCCGTCGCCGTCGCCACCCTGTCTGCCGCCGCCACCACCACCCGCACCGCACCACCACCGTCGCCGCCGCCGCCACCGCTGCCGCCCCCACCTCATCGCCACTACCACCACCACCACCACCACCACCACCACCACAACCGCCGCCGTCGTCGCCGCCACCACCACCCCCACCTCACCGCCACCACCACCACCCATGCCAACGCCACTGCCGCCGCCCCCACCGCCACCGCCACCACAACCACCGCCACCGCCACCACCACCCCGCCGCCGCCGCCCCCACCTCGTCGCCGCCACCCCCACCTCATCGCCACCACCGCTACACCGCCACCACTACCACCACCACGACCGCCGCTGCCACCGCCACCACGACCACCACCGTCGTCGCCGCCACCACCACATAAATAATTTTTTGAATATAAAAATTACAGAAATAAAAATAAAATGTGCTAACAAACGTAATTCTGATTATCGAAATGAAAAAAAAAATTGTGTTAACAAACGTAATTCTGATTCTCGGAGTAAAAATAAAATGAGTTAACAAATGTAATTCTGATTCTCAGAACTCTTCCCAGGTACAGAATCAGAAAAAACTGTTCCATCTCAAAAACTGTGTTGGGGAACAGAATAGTTTCCATGCACAGCCTAAATACCCCTAGCACGTCAATTAAATTCTTAATTATAATTTGTTATTCTAATTAGAACAATTGAACGATATATCCTAATAGAATAAACAAGCGCTATATTCAAGAAAATATAATCAGCTATGCAATTCAATTAGTAATATAAAAGAATAGCAAGATTAATCATGTGGAAACAAAAAATTATATTTTAAGAACTGCAAATAATAATAATTCATAAAATTCACAAAAGTTTAATCACAAAAGTTTATGGGACTTTGTTTGCAATTCCACATAGGGGTGAGCAACGGGCGGGCGGGGCAGCCCCGGGGGTAACCCGCGTCCCGCCCGTTTATTTTTAACGGGGACGGGGCAAAACGGATTTTTGTATACGGGTACGGGGCACCCGTTTACATATCTGGCCTTTTTTTTTGAAGGGTTTTTTTGGCCCAGCACACCTTTTTGTCAAGAAAGTTTATGGGCCCAAAACAAATTTGATGAGTTAAAACAACAATTTGATGAATATTTTATCAACATAAATTAGCTCAGAATTTTAACACCCAACAATCCTCATCGGAAGCCATAATAATTTATATCCAAAAAATTCATGATCCAACAATCGTTTACTACAACAAATTAACCAGAATAAAGCAATCGAGCATCTTTAATGGATTACCTTTCACTAAAAAAAGGGTGTTTTAAAACCCAACTAGCGAAGCGCAGAACCGAGTCTCTCCCACTCGCTTTAATTTAATTAAATGGTGTTGGATCTTGTGCTAAAAAAAAAAAAAGGAGTCGCATTAAAAAGGGCTCATTAAAGGAAAGAAAACTCAAGCAAGCAGGGGTTCATGGATTGTACAGAGTGTGATGCTAACAGTGAAGTCTGAATTTGAAGTGTTTAAAAAAAAAAAATTCATGTATACGGGTAACGGGCGGGCACGGGTGCCCTGTGCCTTAACCCGTGACCCGCCCGTATAATACAAACGGGGTACGGGGCAGCCCGTACCCGTGACGGGCCCAATCTGGGCGGGTTTAATCCGGGGAAATTTTCACGGGGCGCGGGCGGTTGGGCGGGACGCGGGTTACTTGCTCACCCCTAATTCCACATCTGAAAAAGAGCTGAAGGAAGACCATGGTGATTGCTTCAGCTTGTGGATGGTACCCTCTTCCGAGAATTAGCATCGTAGTATAATGTAATTAAGGCTCAAACATGGATTCTCCCAAAATAATACCATTTGTTTTTCTTAAAAATATTAATAATCATAATAATAATAGTCATCTTTTCGTTTTGTCACTTAAGGCAAGCAAAGCAGCAATCATAAACTTCTTTGAGACTCTAAGAACTGAACTTGGTTGGGCAATTGGTGTTACAATCATCATGCCAGGCTTCATCAAAATAGACCTGTAACCATGAGAGCCATGGCTTCATCAGAGATTATTATCAACTCTTGTTTTCCCATTCATCAAGATGGACACTCATTAATTAACTCCCATGATTCCTTTTTTATTGAGTACAACAGAGACTTCATACATACACATACACACTCGTGCAAAATATTACAACCTATGGTTCTTGATGGACTAATTTGAGTAGATCAAAAAAGTTAGTTATGTTAATTATTTATAAAAAATTAGTTTTTTTCCCTAAAATACTTTCTATCATCATGATTACCTTTTGATATAAGCTTCTTAATGTATAAAATCACAATGAATACTCTAAGAAAAATTATAAATTTTGGAAATGAAGTGGATTGTGATCTTATGTTTATAATCAAATCTAATCCCAAACTATCTCTCTTCCCCCCAAAAAAAAAAAATTGATGAATTCCTAACTATCTATTATATTAAGATTTGGAGGTAGTAATATTTAGCATATGTTAAAAATGCATTTTTCGCAGGGGCGGATTTAGAGGGGGCTGGGGGTTGCCCCCACCCCCCTTAAAATATATATGTGTGTACACACACACACATATATATATAGGTATACATATGTGCGTGTATCTACATCATACATAAGGAGATATCTTTCTTTATCTACGGCTTATTTTAATATTTTGATTACACACAAACACATCTTGCGCAAGAGAAACTTATTATGTATAACTTGTTTATCTTTTGAGCTTAATATGTAGTAGTTTTGAATAATCTTATCTTGCGTTTGGTCCGTAACTTTTGAGTTTAAAATTGTTATACGTTGACAAAATATATGAAGATATCTACATGTATGTATATACAAGCTAAACTTGTTTGATTCTATTATATTTCATCATTTGTATTTTAAGAATATAGTTAATACTTATCTGGTCCTAAAAATACAATATATTTACCTAATTTAGATCGATTAAGGAAGTTGGGATTTGCTTTGAGAGTAATTATTCCAGAACTTGTGGATTTTGTTCAACGCTTGGTTAGTTTTTAGGATACCTACCAACAACATTCCTAAATAGGAAGGAAATATGCACTTACTATGGTGTTTGGTTTGAAGGGAGGGGAGAGAGGAGAGCTTGCCTCCTTGGTGTGAAAAGTCAGATATGACCATGATATAAAATATTTGTACAAAAAACGATGTGAATTTATGGTTATATCTGACTTGTCACACTAAGGAGGGAAGCTCCAATCTCTACACAACTTCAGAATTCACAACTTAAGGCAGAGTAAGAGGTTTTTGAATTTTCATTGCTATGGTCATTTTGGACAGTAAATGTAATTATCATTATCAGTATGTGTGAGCTACTTTTTGGTTATTTATAACCGCATAACTCTTGATCTTGAATTGCAAAAATCTATTACTCGTTTAAGAAATTATAAAAAAAATACTGTTATGGACCTAGTCAAGGCCCACTAGCCAACCGGCCAACACAGGGGGCAACCCACGTAGGGATCGCAACCTCCTAACCGAAGGACCTAGTCACCAGGGTAGTTAGCTAAATCCTCAGGCACGCACGATGTAACATCCCGATTTTCAAAAGCAGTATAGAATTTTTTCATCAGAGTAGAGCATCGGAGCGGAAGAGTAACTGATATATATATTCAAAATGCCCACTGGCTAATTACAGAAGCGGTACAGTAACCGAGAGTTTTTAAAGTAAACAACAACAGAAGTGTTTCTTTGATTCCTACGCCGTGACAGCAAACGATAGTCTTCAGTCGAACCTCTAAGCTTGCTGCTTCCCTCTCTCCTCGGTCCTCGGTCCTCCTGACCCTGACGCTATGTTAAGAGCTGAGATCCGCACCGGATCTCAGGTAACGGTTAACCTCATATTTACATACACAACATATGCATTACAGATAATCATACAGAAACCAAGCATATCCCAACAAAGACATACCCCTAGTACATGTGTCACACTTAGCTATCGTGTCACACCTAGCAGCCGTTTCACACCTAGCAATCGTTTCACACCTAGCAATCGTATCCCAATACCCAGCAAGCATAACAACAGTACATGAACATATCACAGAGCTAACAACTACCTCATATAAGTGTAACATCCCGTTTTTCAAAAGCAGTATAAAATTTTTTCATCAGAGTAGAGCATCGGAGCAAGTGTGTAACTGATATATATATTTAAAATGCCCACTGGCTATTTACAACAGCGGTATAGTAACCGAGTCTTTCAAAAGTGAAGTACAACAACAAAGGGCTTCCGCCGGAACAACAAAAGAAGTCTTCAGCCGGAACTTCTACGCGGCCTGCTTGTCTCTCTCCTCGGTCCTCCAGAACCTGACACTATGTTAAGGGCTGAGATCCAGCGCACCGGATCTCAGGTAACGGTTAACCTCATGTTTATGTATATACATACAAACAACAGACATTCACAATATCATCAGCACATACAATCACTCTATCACAACCCATGCATATGTATTGCCCCCAACATGTAGACATATTGCCCCCAGCATACAGACATATTGCCCCCAGCATACAGACATATCCTCTAACCACTATATTCATTTCAACAGTATAACATCTATACAACACACATACCACATATATGCATACCATAAACATCAGAGTTAGTGTTACAGTACGCGAAAGTACCTTCGTTGACGTTTATACGGTATTTCTGGCGGAATACGGTATGACAGCAGGTCAGAACGTAATCAGGGATATCCTATCAAGATATCAACGCATTCATTAAGGATCTATCATTACGACGGAAATTTTAGTCATAAATGACCATTTTACCCCTGAGCCCCTAATCGGTGGAATTTCGCCAGCACTTCGTTACTTTGACTCTAATCTTCCAAAATTTTGCCATAACTCTTCCTCCAACATTATTTTCGAAATTAATACCTTAATTACCCCTAAAACAGGATATCTAATCATACTTGGAAGATTAAAGATCAAACTAGCATTTCTACTATAACTACCGAATCGAAAACTAGAACTTAAGACTCGGTACCGAAAAACTTACCCAGAGCTTCGCTACAAATTTCCCCGGACTCCTTCCTCCTCTCTTCCTTCTCAAAATTTCGAACTAAGCAAGGTGTTTTGGTGTGAAAAATGTGAAGAGAGGGCTTTGGTATTTATAGAAGATTTCTGGTTACTATTCATGCTTTGTCAGACGAATTCTTGACCGTCGGATCGCACTTCATTGAGTTGGCACAATCTTGGCCCTCCAATCCACCTCCTTACCTCATCATTCAAGGCCATGATGTCATGCCAATGATGCACCCATGTGCTCTTTATGAGCTTCTACCGATAAAGTTCCCCGATCGGTGTCCTAATCGCGTAATCTTGTAAAATCTCAAAACTCCGGGAACATAGCCCTGAAGATCTCTTCTTCCTCTTTCAAAATACTTGGGTCAACTAAACTTTTGATCCTATTCAGGGCCTCTCCTATTTTGCCGAAGATTTTCGGATAAATGCTTCGGTTACGGAAATGACTTCGGGTAACGTCAATTTCTGGACAAAAATTCACTGATTCATAAAACGTCCAGTTGTTTATAAACTCATCCCCAGATATTGAGTTAAGATTTATTTTCTATAGGTTTTCATTTCTACTATCTGCCTTATTTCTTTTTCGTCTTATTACAAAGGCATTCCGCCGGTCTCGGAAATGACTTTGGAGACAGTCTACTCCGAGATAAAATTACACTTGTCCATAATATACTCTGACCTTAGAGAACTAGTTCATGGTTTTCTAGATAGGATTTAATCTCTATTGGTGGTCATTTATCCTATTTGTTTTTTTATAAAAATATCACAACTTATAATATTATTAAACTAAATAATATCTAGATATTTTTTTTGTTACATTCTTATCCATTCCTCATCAAAATTTTTGGTCAATAACTTCTGGACCATTTTTTATTTATTTTCGTTTTTTAATTAATTATTTAATTAATAATATATTTTTTAATTATTTAAAAATTATTTTACATAATTTTTTTCCACAAAATTTCCCATTGGTCCATAATTTGATTTAGGCTCAAAATTACTTAATCTCACCAATTTTTATTCATATTTTCCAATTAATTAGCAAATATATTTTATGCTAATTTTAGCCATAAACCACTAATTATAGGGTTTTACATAATTATCTTTGGATTTTCCTTTGTTTAAGCCCAAATAATTAGCCAGTAATTATTTAATTAATTACCCACTAATTGTTGATAATTTTCTTAATTAGAATAACTCATTTTCTCACAACTATTGGACTTACATTGTTATTTTATGCTTTACATAAAATATTAAAAATCATGGGGTCAATAATGATCCCGGAATACTTTTTAATTCTCACTATTTTCCAAGGAAATAAATCCCAAAAATTGTCTAAATTAGAGACAACATACTCTCTAATTTTAATAATTATTTTATTGCCTCTAAGGATTTTTCATAATTTCCTTAAGTCATTTTATGCTCCACAAGGGCATTTTGGTCATTTCTGACACTATTAATTTTTCCTAATTTCCAAGAAATTTTCCTTTAGAAAATAAGATAAATTTAACATTCTTTTTGAAACCACATATCCACCTATTTTCAATAGGTATTATTTCCTAATTTATGATATTTATCATAAATATGATTTTTAGGGTATTACAATAAGCATACCATACACCTAGCACATACACGCATACAATAAATATCAGATTAGTGTTACAGTACGCGAACGTACATACACCAATAGCACATATATACATAACAGACATAAGTCATCATCTATCACATCTACGTATACAATACACATAGCACATATATGCATACAATAAACATCAGTGTTAGTGTTACAGTACGCGAATGTACATACACCAATATCACATATATACATAACAGACATAAGTCACCATCTATCACATCTACGCATACAATACACATAGCACATATATGCATACAATAAACATCAGTGTTAGTGTTACAGTACGCGAACGTACCTTCGTTGACGATATACGGTATTTCTGGCGGAATATGGTATTTTGACAGCGGTACAACATCGGTACGTGATAACATATATCCTATAAGGATAGTATCACATATATCAACGTCTAACATCATAACAGGCATTTTAGGTACAAATTACCATTTTGCCCCTGACTCCCTAATCGGCGGAATTTTGCCAGAACTTTGTTACTTTGACCCTAATCTTCCAGAATTTCAACATAAATCCTACTCCAACATGATTTTCGAAATATATAACATATTCAACCTCAAAACATGATATCTAAACTAACTTGGAAGATTAAAGATCAAAACAACATCTACACTAAGAACTTCAAGAACTACCGAACTAAAACTAAGAACCGAAGAACTTACCCTTGCAGAACCTCCTCTTCCTTCTAGCTCTCACTTCTCCAGAGCTCCTCTCTCTAACTTCTCTCTAAGATTGCTCTTTGCAATGGTGTGAATTTTCAAGAAGCAAAGGAGGCTATTTATAGAGGTTTCTGGGTTACTATTCATGCTTTGTCAGACGGATTCTGAACCGTAGGATCGCACTTCTTTGAAATGACACATCTTGGGTCCTTGGATCTCAAAACTGACCTCCCTCCCCATTTTGTGCAGAATTTGCACCATTAATGGTGATGTGATGCTTTTACTTTATGGTCTTGTACCGATAAAGTTCCCCGTTCGGTGTTTGAATCGCGTAATCTTGTGGAATCTTAGAAATCTAAGAACATAGCCCCTGAAGGTCTATTCTTCCTCTTTGGAAATATCTTGGTTAACTAAATTTTTGATTCTATTTAGGGCATTTCGTTGCCTGCCGAAGATTTTCGTCTTATTCCCTAACCGTTCCGCCGGTTACAGAATGTCATTCTTATAACCAAAACACAATACTTGAGGTTCTAATTTCCTTTCAGTCCTCAATATCACAAGGGCCTATTCTAACATTATTCCTTTATCTAATCAACAACCCTCAATCATACCCAAAACATTGCTCATAGCATCACATCAATCAACACTTACAGGGTTCCTACTTCCGAGTACTAAAACCTTAGTACAACCTTAATCACATTTCAATTTAATCATCAATCAATATTCACAGGATTCATATTCTCATGTATTGGAACCTTAATACAACCTCATTCACATTTTGACCTAGGCATTATTTCGACTTAGATCATATTCAACCCTAGTCTCAATCATTTCCTTATTCAATCTAACATCCTCACAACATCTCTATGGATTACCATATGTCATACCTCAAAGTACTAAGGCCTTAAATTAGGGAATCTTAAACTCCTATAATATTTCCCAGGAGGTCACCCCTCCCGAGATTTCTCTTGCCTAAGCACACTTAACCTCAAAGTCCTGATAGGATATGGGGATCATATCTTGACTTAACAATAAAAACCCGAGGATTAACGACAAATTCTACATTCTGTGCCATCTCAGCTATCTTCAAAGCCCCAACTTCCGGAGCCTGGACCCTCTTATTTTCTCTTCTATTATGAGATTAGATATAGTAGAATTCTCAACACAATTTTTCTGCCAAGAGCTTTAATCTTAGGTGAAGATAAACAACACTTACTTATCATAAATTTTCTGAGTATGTACTTTAATTTATTGACTTCTTGCTTTTGTCGGGAAGAAGGATTGAGTACAACTGCAAAATCCAAAAGGTCAGGAAGCTCATCAAGAAAATATTCTTTGTAGTAATGAAGCACCTGACTTATTATAGAATGCAAATCTTGAATGACGACCACTTTCCTTTTGAAGTCAGAGTCCTTCTGCAAAGTGTTCTCAACCAAGTCACAGAAATCCCTCTTTGACATGATTTTGATATAACGTTCAAACAACACAACTTTTCGAGAAATTTTCACTTTGTTAAGGGACTGAATTATGTCAGCATTGTCATTCCTCGATGTGTGTCCCTCATCTAAGATTAGAATAGAAGGTACCTTAAGTAATATCTCTTAGCAAGAAGTTGATGCGTGGCCAATACCAGTATCACAGTCAATTGAAAAGGATTTTTTTTTTTTTAATCCTAGGAAAAGGATACTCTTCTGCTCTACTCACTATTTTAAAGCTTCAAGTTTATTTAATCAATTCAAACTCAAGCAAATATTCTAACCTATTGTTAGAACCTATATTCTAATTGGACTTCTAAATTTTGAGCAGACAATTCTATTACCAAAATTTATATCCTGATTCCAACTTGTCACTCAAAATTATCCAAGTATCAATTTATCTGGCTTCCTCAGGAATGCTAAGTATTGTCCTCTTGATGTCTATTGCACCCTTTTTATGTAACGGATCACCACCGTCAAGGACTCAATCAAAAACCTCTATCCCCAGAACATTAATGTATCTTTGAATCAATTTAAAAGAACCTCTTTTTCTTGAGACATCGGTGTCTTAGGAGCACTTGGATGTCGCTTAACAGTAAAGTAAGTTCTTCGTGTGTGCGCCATTCTCCCCACCTAAGGATGAAACCTACCCTAATAAGTGAATGATAAAGCAACACAACAGAACAACTAAACAGGGAAGGTATGTGTGGATATTGTATATTGCCACTATATGTAGTGCATGCATGACTGTTATCAGAATCATACGCTCTGATACCAAATTGTAACGTCCTCCATTTTACCTAACATAATCACTGATTTAAGGGTTGATTAACAACTAAGTAATGCGTCCTCATTTGACAAAATATACAAAATAAATCAGAGTATGCAAAATGAGCCCTAATGTGGCAATATATAATCATCCAACACATTACCAAAGGATGGAAGCACTACTGTCAGAAGAAGTAGCCTAAGCTTCCGAAGTCTTCCCTGATGGACGCGTACGGGAACTATTACCTGAAAATTGTGGGTAACCATCAATCCAACTCACTATGAATACTAATATGTGCTAGTGAGGTGCCATGTGGAACAATTTATATAACAAAGTATCAAAAATATATTTCACCAACATACATATTACAAAATTTCATATAATGAATTTTGTATCAAAATTCTGTATCACAGTTTTTTTTAATACAATTCCCAATATGCCTCCCACCAATCCAGCCGAACCGCCTTATTTCCTCCGACTAGACCCATGGGCTAAGTTACATCCATGTTACTGGTTACTCGAAAGCTCACTGGTCATGTGATGAGATTCGGCCAAAATCTTCAGAGCACATGTCCCAGACCATGGGTCTTTCCCCCTCATTGAACTAGTGGGGTGTCGTAAGCCCTCATTGAACTAGTGGGCTAGTCCCTCATTGAACTAGTGGGACAATATAAAGCCAACCATCGTGCACCAATGGAGGCCTCACCACGTGGTGGAATAAACTACTCCATTTCTTCCCAATTCAACCCCATAATTATCATAATAAATAACTCAACAAGAATTTTTCCAAGATTCATAAATAAATATGTGTATATTTCACAATTCAAATCACAAGGTTCCACAAGGCAATTTCTAATAAGATATTAATAATCATTTCACAAAATACTCACAAACAACATACTAATATACATAATAAGTGGAAAGTGGTTACCTCTCGCCGAAGCTAACTATTATCACACTGCTCCTAATCCAAGAGCTCAAACACACGCCAAAAATCAATCTATCACAATCAATTTACTAACCATTAATAACTCTTCTAAAACTCTACATAATCAAAAGTACAACTTATAATTTCATAAAACTAAAAATATACAAATTATAATAATAAATTTAGAATGGCAATTTAAGAGGGGATTGAAAAATTAGGGAGACCCTTGTAACTATTAATTTTTCTTTCCATTTATTACTAATTAATAATACCCCTTTTATCTATTATTAATTAATATCTCCCTCTATTATTTATCCCACGTTACTAATAATAATAACAATATCTGTTTATAATTATTTATCCATTCTATTATTATTATCATTATTTTCTTTATAATTATTTCAAACTCCCAAAACTTTTTCCCCACCAGTATTAAAGCATGACCTCAATCACTTCAATTAGGGGTTTAATAAACACTAATAATCATACAAAATGCTTTATTATATTTCTTTTAATGTTTCTAATGGTTTCTCAAAATGTAACACTCCTCATGATTTCCAAAATATAAGTGCGTATCATTCAACAATTTAAATTTATAATTAAATAAATACCAACACCTTATAAGATATGCTTTAATGTATTATATATATTATTTTGTAAATAATATTATAAGTGAAATGATATAGGAATTAGTTAGATTAGATCCTATTATATAGGAGGTTATAAAATACTAACAATATAAAATAGATTTTATTATAATACATATATATATGCCTAATCTTAACCGCAAGAAAAATAAATCAGGTTTCCTCTATCTTTATATGTAGCTATATATATATTTCCTAGGCTTGGACAAAAACTTATACAACGCATACTCATATATATGTACCTATCAAGTGCCATGTTTTATATATATATATAATTTTAAAAACACACTAAAGCTTTTCTTTAGTTCCCAAAACATCCAGCGATGCACAAATATAAGTTTTTCTCCTGGTTTATGTATGCCCAATTCTATATAATTTATATATATAAAAATAGCTCTTCCCCATTCTCTCCATACGTAGCAGCTTGCGTATATATGTACAGTGCTATGAGTATATATTCATATCAACAAGTTCTTTCTTATTCTAAACTAGCACCAAACATGATATTTTCGAGCCTTTCCAAGTTCTGCAACACACAATACACTTAACTCACAACAACTAGCGCTGGAAGGTGACAGAAAAACTAGGAGGAAGATTTCTGAAAGCTTACGTTCAGCTCTTGCTTGTCTGCGCGTTGAGACCTTTGTTGAACCGAGCCCCTCTATTCTTTCGGTGCAAATGCAGAGGATGAAGGCTACCGACAACTCTCTCCCTCTTCCTCTTCCTCTCGTCTCACGTTCTCTCTCATCGTTCTCGGCAACTCTCGGCTTGGCTCCCCCTCTCACGTTTTCAGTCTCGGCTCCTCTCGTCACTCTGTGCTTTTGGGTTTCTAAGCAGAGCAAGCACAATGGGATATGGCCGAAGCTAACTCTCCCTCTCCCTCCTTAGTCTTTCTCTCGGTTCTCTACTCCAACGTTCTCACTCTCTCTTTCTCGTTCGCTCTGTTTCCTTGTTCTACAACAGGGCATACACACAACTCCAATCTTTCTTTCTTACTTCTGGACTCTCTTGGCTTTCACTCCAACTCCATCTCGGTTAAGGCAACGTGAATGAAGAACTGGATATATATAATACACCAACGGTCCAGTCCGAGAGAGAAAACACAGGGCAGCGTTTCAGTTTGTGAGGCTCAAGAAGCAGGGTCATTTGCGTGAACGGCGTTTTGTCTCTGTTCCTTTCCTCTTTTGTTGCGTTGGCCGCATGAATCAGAGAAAGCTGTTATGTCTTTCTGCTGTTGCGTTTCTGCAATTCGCGTTCCCTATTTCACGCCGTCACCTCTTTCTCTCTGTCTTTGAGTCTCGACCGAAAGAAGAATGGGTTGTGATTATATGGACCACGTGGAAATGAATGAGAATAGATGGGCTTTGATTTTGTTTCGGTGAGAGTAAGAGAAGTTCCACAATGGTTATATATATATATGTACGTATGTGAGCTGTATGGTTTGTGTGGACTGATGGAAATTGGATGGATTGAATTAATTAACTAGTTGGATTATTATATTGGGCCGAAGAAGGAATAATGCATCCGGTTAAATCACGTACAAAGGTGTTGGCTTAGATGAAGGCAATGGTTGGGTATTTCATGGAGTTATGGGCCGTGAGCGTATGGATCAAAATGAATCAGAATGAATAATGGGCCTTGTTGTCCAATGATTCTGATAGCATACACGTAATGCAAAATATGTGTGCAAGTGTTGTGTTGTGGTCCCACATCATATTAATCTCATTTAATCCTCTATAAGACTCTCATTTGAAATATGATATAGTTACTAGAAATAAATCCTTAATTCTATTTAAGGATTTTATTTCTCAATTAAATTTCTTTTGGCCCCAAAATATTATTTCCAAAGTATCTAGACCAAAACTTATTCCCAATTATTTATCCTTAATTTACAAGAAAATATGCCTTAAATTCCAATAATTATATATTTTTTTTAAATAATTAAGGCTCAATTTTCCATAATCAATCCCATATCATATTGTAATTCCTACAATCCAAATTTTAGGATGTTACATTCATGCTTTGTCAGACGAATTCTTGACCGTCGGATCGCACTTCATTGAGTTGGCACAATCTTGGCCCTCCAATCCACCTCCTTACCTCATCATTCAAGGCCATGATGTCATGCCAATGATGCACCCATGTGCTCTTTATGAGCTTCTACCGATAAAGTTCCCCGATGGTGTCCTAATCGCGTAATCTTGTAAAATCTCAAAACTCCTCCGAACATAGCCCTGAAGATCTCTTCTTCCTCTTTCAAAATACTTGGGTCAACTAAACTTTTGATCCTATTCAGGGCCTTCTATTTTGCCGAAGATTTTCGGATAAATGCTTCTAAGCACTAAATGACTTCTAACGTCAATTTCTCGACAAAATTCACCGATTCATAAAACGTCCAGCTTGTTTATAAACTCATCCCCAGATATTGAGTTAAGATTTATTTTCTATAGGTTTTCATTTCTACTATCTGCCTTATTTCTTTTTCGTCTTATTACAAAGGCATTCCGCCGGTCTCGGAAATGACTTTGGAGACAGTCTACTCCGAGATAAAATTACACTTGTCCATAATATACTCTGACCTTAGAGAACTAGTTCATGGTTTTCTAGATAGGATTTAATCTCTATTGGTGGTCATTTATCCTATTTGTTTTTTTATAAAAATATCACAACTTATAATATTATTAAACTAAATAATATCTAGATATTTTTTTTGTTACATTCTTATCCATTCCTCATCAAAATTTTTGGTCAATAACTTCTGGACCATTTTTTATTTATTTTCGTTTTTTAATTAATTATTTAATTAATAATATATTTTTTAATTATTTAAAAATTATTTTACATAATTTTTTTCCACAAAATTTCCCATTGGTCCATAATTTGATTTAGGCTCAAAATTACTTAATCTCACCAATTTTTATTCATATTTTCCAATTAATTAGCAAATATATTTTATGCTAATTTTAGCCATAAACCACTAATTATAGGGTTTTACATAATTATCTTTGGATTTTCCTTTGTTTAAGCCCAAATAATTAGCCAGTAATTATTTAATTAATTACCCACTAATTGTTGATAATTTTCTTAATTAGAATAACTCATTTTCTCACAACTATTGGACTTACATTGTTATTTTATGCTTTACATAAAATATTAAAAATCATGGGGTCAATAATGATCCCGGAATACTTTTTAATTCTCACTATTTTCCAAGGAAATAAATCCCAAAAATTGTCTAAATTAGAGACAACATACTCTCTAATTTTAATAATTATTTTATTGCCTCTAAGGATTTTTCATAATTTCCTTAAGTCATTTTATGCTCCACAAGGGCATTTTGGTCATTTCGACACTAATTAATTTTTCCTAATTTCCAAGAAATTTTCCTTTAGAAAATAAGATAAATTTAACATTCTTTTGAAACCACATATCCACCTATTTTCAATAGGTATTATTTCCTAATTTATGATATTTATCATAAATATGATTTTTAGGGTATTACAATAAGCATACCATACACCTAGCACATACACGCATACAATAAATATCAGATTAGTGTTACAGTACGCGAACGTACATACACCAATAGCACATATATACATAACAGACATAAGTCATCATCTATCACATCTACGTATACAATACACATAGCACATATATGCATACAATAAACATCAGTGTTAGTGTTACAGTACGCGAATGTACATACACCAATATCACATATATACATAATGTACATAAGTCACCATCTATCACATCTACGCATACAATACACATAGCACATATATGCATACAATAAACATCAGTGTTAGTGTTACAGTACGCGAACGTACCTTCGTTGACGATATACGGTATTTCTGGCGGAATATGGTATTTTGACAGCGGTACAACATCTAAGACGTGATAACATATATCCTATAAGGATAGTATCACATATATCAACGCCTAACATCATAATGCATTTTAGGTACAAATTACCATTTTGCCCCTGACTCCCTAATCGGCGGAATTTTGCCAGAACTTTGTTACTTTGACCCTAATCTTCCAGAATTTCAACATAAATCCTACTCCAACATGATTTTCAAATATATAACATATTCAACCTCAAAACATGATATCTAAACTAACTTGGAAGATTAAAGATCAAAACAACATCTACACTAAGAACTTCAAGAACTACCGAACTAAAACTAAGAACCGAAGAACTTACCCTTGCAGAACCTCCTCTTCCTTCTAGCTCTCACTTCTCCTGAGCTCCTCTCTCTAACTTCTCTCTAAGATTGCTCTTTGAATCTTGTGGAATCTTAGAAATCTAAGAACATAGCCCCTGAAGGTCTATTCTTCCTCTTTGGAAATATCTTGGTTAACTAAATTTTTGATTCTATTTAGGGCATTCCGTTGCCTGCCGAAGATTTTCGTCTTATTCCCTAACCGTTCCGCCGGTTACAGAAATCGCTTCGAAGACAATCTACTCCGAGATAAAATGACACTTGTCCATAATATACTCTGACCTTAGAAACCTTGTTCATGGTTTTCTAGATAGGATTTAATTTCTATCGGTGGTCATTTATCCTATTTGCTTTTTCACAAAATATTCCATAGAATATTCCTTTTTATTAATATTATATTATAAATATCATGATATTTTTTTCATTCAATTCTTATCATTTCCCATTCAAAATTTTCGGCTGCTCCTTTCTTTCTTTCTGTTTTTTTTTTTCGTTTTTATTTAATTAATTAATATAAAATAATTATTTAAAAAATTATTTTATATAATTTTTTTACAAAATTTCCCTATTGGTCCATACTTGGATTTAGGCTTAAAATTACTTAATCTCATATTTTTTCTTAATATTTTCCAATTAATTAGCAAATATATTTTATGCTAATTTTAGACATAAACCACTAATTAAAGGGTTTTACATAATTATCTTTTAATTTTCCCTTATTCCAAGCTTAATAATTAGCCAATAATTACTTAATTAATCCCTTACTAATTGCTGACAATTTTCTTAATTGGGATTAATTATTTTCTCACAACTATTGGACTTACATTGGTATTTTATGCTTTACATAAAATATTAAAAATCATGGGGTCAATTATGGCCCCACAATACTTTTTGATTTTCCCCTCATTATTTTTCAAGGGAAATAATCCCAAAAATTATCTAAATTAGAGACAACATATTCTCCTATTTTTAATAATTATTTTATTGTCTCTCAGGATTTATCACAGTATTTGGTGGCTCCTAGATTCATTTAGGGCCTTTTAACACTCTATTTCTTCCAATTTAACTAGAAATTACCTTAAAAATAAGATAATTATAACTTAATATTTGAAACCTCATATTCACCTATTTTCAATAGGTATATTTTGATATGGATTTTTAGGGTATTACACACGACGTGGGGGCCGGAGATCTAACCAACCAGGAATACTCTCTATATATATGTATAGGAGATACGCGGCCAAGGTACACAGTTCTAATCCCTGAACTATTCTACATACCGTTACACAGTGCGCACACCGCACCCCTTTGGCGAAACGCCTGGTTGTGTATTGTGATCCACCCTTCTCCTGCACGCTTGCCCAATAAGCTTACAGGAGGAGCACATCGATCCTAGATCAAACCCCCAACCACTCACTAGGCCAGACATCTGAGTTCTACACTGCAATGCTGGCGCCGACCGTGGGGATTGGTAAACTTCAATTCCCGTGACCATGAGGATCAACACCCGTGCTTCAAGCCATGCTGCATGGAGACGGATCGAATAGCAGACCACCGTCTACCACCTCGGCAATCACAACACGTCGAGCAGCCAGATGACCCTCTCGGTAACAATTAGTAGGACGAAGGAGACCGTCTATCACAACCGGAGCAACCTCTCATCCCCAACAATGATCAACCCCTGGAAGACAACCCGTCAGATACGGAGTCCTCGGCTCTGCGAAATCATCGCCACGAGCCTCAGAACTGCAATCCGGTTGGTGACCAAGAGAACCCGGCCGTCGAACCAGACTTCCGCTCTCTCCAAACCGGGATGCTTGCAATAATGAGGCGTATGGAAAACATGGACAAGCGCCATACCCTCCATTTCCAGCGGTGGGAGGAGCGGCAGAAGAGAGGGAACTCTGCTTACACCACCGAGGACTGGGAAGATAAGACCTGGAAGGAGGACGAAGAAGACGACAGCTCGGGTCGTCAAAAGAGCAAGCAGAAGACAGAAACCGCCCAGAGTACAAAGCCGGCTTCCTCAGGCAAGAATTCCAAAAAGGAAAAGCCAAACCGAAATGACAAGACACCAAGGTCTCCCCCAACCGGGTTCCAGCGGCGAAGGTATGTCAGCCAACTTCACAACAGCCCTTTTTCCGACGAAATCCTCAACGCCCGTTTCCCACAGAAGCTAAATCTAACCGAGCTAACGAAGTATGACGGCACTCAAGACCCGACGACTCACTTGGAAGACTTTGACATGTACATGGCAGTAAGAGGTCTGGAGGAGCCAATCGTTGCACGGATCTTTGCTGCAACCCTTAAAGGACCAGCATTGAAGTGGCTCCACACTCTCCCAGTGGGGTCAGCCCAAAAGTTTGAGGACTTGGCTGAGGCTTTCGAGTTGCACTTCGTGACTAGTAAATAGCAACCGAAGTCCCAATATTCTCTATCCAAAATCAGGCAGCGACCCGGCGAGACGCTCCAAAGTTATCTGGATCGCTTTAAGCATGCGGCCCTGCAGGTGCGCGGACTAAACGAGGACGTACACGTCCATTTATTGGTCGACGGCCTTGATAAAGAGTCCCACCTGGCTGAATCATTCTTGAAGGAACGGGCGAAAAATCTCAACGATTTCATAACTCGTTCAAAGAAATACCTCGAGGTGGAGCAGATGCGTGTAGCAAATGATCCGAGAAGGGACCAAGGCAGAGCCACTCCACCCAGAGATAGAGATTACACGGAAGGTAGGAAAAGGGACCCCGCAAAAGGGGCTCGGAGAACAAGAACCGCGGTGGCAAGTTTGATGCGAGAAGCAAGTATGAGAAATACACACTCGAATGTGCCGCGGTCGCAAGTTTGGAATCGACCGAGATGAAAAGGGTCGATCGACCTCGGCTATCCTACCGTAGATCCGGGGTAGACCAATCCAAATACTGTGCGTTTCACGACGGACGAGGTCATACCACGGACGAATGTTACGAGCTCTATTGAAAGGTTTATCCGCGAGGGCAAGCTTCAACAATATGTCATAGAACATCAAGGAATGGGCGGCAAACGCAAGCCCAAGTGTCGTAGCAAGAGCCCTCCCCGAAAATACAAAACACAGGACGACAAACGTAAGAAGCCGACTGAGGTTGATGACGAGTTTCCGGAAACCGAATTCGACTGTAATGTGATAAGCGGAGCGATGGGCGGAGGCGGAGATACTATGAGCCAACGAAGGAAGTATCTGCGAGAAGTCCTCTCCGTAAGAGACCGGCCGAAGTTCAAAGAGTACCATAGCGGACCATCTAGTTCGCCTTTGTATTTCACAAACGAGGATCTCAGGGACGTCGTCCCCGGACATCAAGATGGTCTGGTTATAACTGGGATACTGGTCAACTGCCGAGTCAAATGTATATTTGTGGATGCAGGCAGCTCGGCCGACATCCTTAGTTGGGAGGCGTTCAAACGAATGAGCCTAGATCAGGAGGATTTAAAGCCCTGTAAGACGACCCTCATCGGGTTCAATGGAGAGCAGTCACGCCCTAAGGAGTTTATCGACCTCCGGTTCACGCTGGGAACTAGGGATGCTTTCAGGTCAGAGAGAGTGCGGTTTATAGTGGCAGATTTTGTTTCACCATACAACATAATCCTGGGGAGGCCAACTATACATAAATGGGACATGCTGGTATCCACCAAGCATCAAAAGCTCAAGATAGTAGGAAACCATGGAACCGTGGTCACGGTTAAAGGAGACCAGAAAGAGTCCCGACAATGCTATTTCGAAACTATCAAAATCGGCGAGGGCGGACCTTCATCACAGCCGCAAGCCAAATACGCCGAGAGATGTTCAGATCATGTGGACCCGGAATCTCCTGACCTAGGGGATTTGGAGGATCTAGTGTTGGGAGACCCCTCCCAAACCACAAAGATCGGAAAGCATTTACCCCCAGCGATTCGAGCCAGCCTAATTGATTTCCTTAGAAAGAACAGAGACGTCTTCGCCTGGAAGTCATCCGAGGTGCCGGGAATGGATCCTAGGTTTTGTTGTCACAAGTTGGGAGTCTATCCGGGATCCACTCTGGTATCCCAAAGAAAGAGGAACCACGGCCCGGAAAAGAGAAAAGCGCTGGAAAATCATGTTCAAGAGCTCTTGGAAGCCGGATTTATCCACGAAATCCAATACACCACATGGCTATCCAACGTGGTCATGGTCAAAAAACCAAACGGAAAATGGAGGGTATGTATGGACTACACAAATCTGAATAAAGTCTGCCCCAAAGATTCATACTCAATGCCTAACATAGACCAGTTGGTCGACAATTCCTCAGGTTTCCAGCTCCTCTTCTTTATGGACGCCTACTCGGGGTATAATCAAATACCAATGTATCCGGAGGACTAAGGAAAAATGGCCTTCATCACAGAAAAGGCCAACTATTGTTACAACATCATGCTTTTCGGACTGAAGAACGTAGGAGCTACGCATTAAAGGATGATGAACACGGTCTTCGCGGACCAGATCGGACGTAATGTGGAGGTCTACATAGACGACATGATTGTCAAGACCTTTGACCCGCTGCGTCATATAAAGGATTTGGAACAGACATTTGGCAAGCTCAGAACTTACCGAATCCGTCTAAACCCGGCCAAATGTGCCTTCGGTGTGCCGGCTGGAAAATTCTTGGGTTTCATGCTGACCAACCGAGGTATTGAGGCGAACCCGGAAAAATGCCGAGCTGTACTCGAGATGGAAGCTCCGAAGAGCAAAAAAGAGGTTCAACAGTTGGCAGGAAGATTAGCTGCTCTTACCATATTCCTACCAAGATCGGCCGAGAAGGCCTTACCTTTGTTCAAGCTGCTGAAGAAGGAAGCCTCGGTTGAATGGAATTCAAAGTGTGACGCTGCTTTCGATGGAATCAAACAGTGCTTGGCAAATCCGCCTGTCCTATCGAAGCCCGAACCCGGCGAGACCCTATATTTATATTTGTCAATTGGCGAGGAAGCCGTCAGCGCTGCACTAGTAAGGGAGGTAGACCATAGCCAAATACCGGTGTATTTTATTAGCAAGACCCTGCAGAACGCCGAAATTCGGTACCAGAAGTTGGAAAAAGTCGCATTCGCCTTACTTACCGCGGCTCGCCGATTGCGACCTTATTTTCAGGCCCATCACATCGTTGTTAGAACCAGCCAGCCAATACGGCAAGTCCTGCACAAACCAGATTTGGCGGGAAGAATGAGAAATTGGGCGATAGAGTTGTCTGAATATGACATTACCTATGAAGCTCGCCACGCAATTAAGTCACAGGCTTTAGCCGACTTCGTCAGGGAGTTGACGCCAACCAGCTTGGCTGCCTGCGAGGTGGCTGACGAGTGGAAAGTATATGTCGACGGATCGTTGAATATCAAAGGCAGCGGAGCCGGAATCATCATTGAAAGCCCAGAAGGCGTTACGATTGAACACTCACTTCAGTTGAAGTTCCTAACTTCAAATAATCAAGATGAGTACAAGGCACTGATAGCCGGACTCCAATAGGAAAAGGAGAACGGCGCCACAAGAGTTAAGGTTTTCACCAACTCGCAGCTTGTGGCGGCTCAGATTGAAGGAACTTATCAAGCAAAAGGCCCGCTGATGGCAAAGTACCTTTTTAAGGCAAAGGAGGTAATGGCCGAGTTCGAGGAAGCAATTGTTACCCACATCCCTAGAGGGGAGAATGTCAGAGCCGACATCCTTTCAAAATTGGCCAGTACCAAGAGCGCAGGCTGTCATCGGACGGTGGTTCAACAGAACCTCGAGGACCCGATCTGCACCATGGCCATCTCGGTTGAAGCGGATTGGAAAAAGCCAATCGAAGATTATTTGGAGCGTGGCATCCTACCTGACGATGCCATGGAAGCCAAAAAATTGGTTCGGGAGGCTGCCAAATACACCATGGTGGAGGATCAGCTCTAACGGAAAGGCCTACATTCCCCTATGTTGAGATGCTTGAACTCGAACGAGGCGGGTTATGCATTGTCCGAGATACATGAGGGAACCAACGGCCAGCACATGGGCGCTAAAGCGCTCGCCAGAAAAACCTTGCGAGCGGGCTACTACTGGCCGACCATGGAGGCCGACTCGAAGATCCTCGTTAAAACATGTGATAGCTGCCAGAAGCACTCAAGAGTTATTTGGTCGCCCCCGGCGGAACTCCATTTCATCTCGGCCCCTTGGCCTTCCTATAAATGGGGGATGGACATCCTATGCCCATTTAAAACAGCACCGGGTCAGCTACGATGGCTAATAGTCGTTGTCGACTACTTCATCAAATGGATCGAGGTCGAACCCCTCACCACGATTTCTTCGACCCACGTGCAAAGATTCTTTGAAGTTAGTATCATCATGCGATACGGAGCGTCGGCCGAGGTAGTCATAGACAACGGAACTCAGTTCACAGGGATCAAATTCCGCGATATGATGTCCGAGTTCGGCATACAGCACCATTTCGCTTCCGTGGAACACCCGCAATCCAACGGTCAAGCCGAAGCCGCGAACAAGGTCATCCTAGACGGACTAAAGAAGTGCATGCTGGAAGCCGAAACCTCTTGGGTGGATCAATTACCCTATGTTCTTTGGGGTAACCGGACGACAGCCCAATCCTCCACTCAAGAGACTCCTTACAGGTTGGCCTATGGTTGTGAATCCATGATTCCAGTCGAAATAGGTCTACCATCGTGGCGCAGGAGAAGCATCCTATCACAAGGAGAAGCGGAAAATAGTGAGGTGCTGGTGGTCGAGTTAGATTTGGCCGATGAAGTCCGAGTTACGGCTCATTGCCGCGACATCGCTATGAAACAGCTGATCGCAGCCCGCTATAATAAGAAAGTTAGACCCCGAACATTTCAGTCAGGAAACCTGGTCCTCAGAAGGGCAGACATTGGGAACAAAAACGCCAAGGATGGCAAGCTCGCTGCTAACTGGGACGGGCCCTATCGCGTTCGGGAAACACTGGAAAAATGAGCTTATATTTTGGAAACCTTGGACGGGAACCCAATCAAGCAAACATGGAATGCAGACAAGCTAAGAACTTATTACAGTTAGGCTTAGCTTTTCCATCTTTAATCATTTCTTTTCTGTTCATTTCATTTAGCTTTTGAATTCGAATGTTGGCCTCATGGCCTTTCCCTTATTAGCAATTTGTTTGTCGAATAAAGATAAAACTCTCATTTGAGAATCCTTATTAGTTTCCAAATGATGTGTGCTTATAAGACTTCTTCAACGAAAGTTGTGTCGCCTGAGAGCTATTTTAGCCCGGACATTTCGTATATTACTCCGGGGTATCAAGTGGGATTATCATGTCGACCCTGATCAGGTCAAAATGCTCGGACGTTTTGGGTATGCCCAAACCCAGACAGGTGACAAGTTCCCTTTACCTTAGGATGACCCGGTTAAATCAACCGGATTCTTACCAGGCGTGCTTCACGATAAGCCCTCATCATTATATGGTTTCAATACCTAATACGCGTTCGCAGATTCTGCATACTTATTTGAGACCTTGGCCCGGTCCGTCGCAATGACAAATGCAAACTTAAGTTAATATGCATGTTAGCAAAAACTACTGTTTGTATTTAAAATGGCCGGATTGGCCAATCTGTCCACAACATTAACATCGGTCACGAACCCGGTCGAAAGAAACAGAAGAAACAAAAAACAGATAAACCAAATTATATCAGCTGGCAGGCTCTGGGACGGTTGAGGCTTCATCCCCCTTCTCAGTCTCCACCCCGGTGGTATCACCATCTACACGGGTCTCGGAAGCAGCCGGGGGATCCACAAAGGCAACAAACTAACCATCCTCGACGTAGGACCGAAAGTGGTTGCCTGCGGTATTAAGCTCCACCCCCGGGTTCAGTGCCTGAATCTGGGCCAGCGAATTCTTAAAGGCCTCCTCCACCGATTCTTCCAACAACGCCTGAAGCCGTGCTATCTCCGCTGCCAGGGTTGATGAGGATGCCTCGCCCTCGGCCTTAATTTTGTCCCTCTCGGACGTCATGGCCTTCAATTCTTCCTCATCATCAGCCCGAGCTGCCTTAAAGGTCGAGATCATCACGTTCGCGTCAGCCAAGATCCTCTAGGTCTGCTGCAACTCGAACTCCACCTTCTCCAGCTTGACCTGGCAGGCCTAAAACTCGTTAGAAGCTTTCTGCCATAGCTTCAACGTCTCGTCTCGTTCCGTCCTGGCACGCTTCAAGTCAGCAGCTGACTCCACGTAACTGTGATGCAGGGTGATGAAAGCCTGGGACAAGCCGGCCCTCTCGGATGGGCATTGCCCATAGCTTGGATGTCCCTCGATCGGCATCCAGCAATGGCACTGGTTCGTTGTAGCGACGCGGGGGCAGGAGAGCAACACTCAATTCTTCAGTGATCCCCTTACTCCACGAGTGGGAGCGCGGAATCACAGTACATGGAGTCAGAAGGACCTTAGAAGCTCGGGAAGAAGAGGGTCCGGCAACAATCGAGCTGGGAAGAGGCGTTACTACAGGCGGAGATGGTGGGTTTACAGAAAATGAAGGTGCAGCTGCCACAACATCGGCTTTGGTTTTCTTAGATTGCCGCCTTCGAGGACTCACCGACCTTCGATTTGCTCATATCTTCGGCCGACCTCTTCTTGCCCTTTGCGGGTTGCCCAGGGATTCCAGTAAGGTACTTCGGTCCCTTCATCTTGAGGTCTGCACAAAACACAAATATGAGATTAGTTATGGAAGGAAACAAAATGTTCATTGAGTTAGAAGAAGGCAATGTCAACATATGAACAAAAGAAGACCCATACTCGGCCTTGATCTCATTTGGTCCTCGTTTTGGGTCTCGGCCTGGTACTGGGCCACCAAGGAAGCAGCACCAACGGTACCGTGATCCTTCACATGGTCCACTATGCTGTCAATGGCTTTCCTCTCGTGCTTCAGCAGAGTGGACCGCTCCACTTTATAAGCGCTAAGAGACACGTCGTGGTGATCTTTGCACCAGTATAGATTAAACTGCCACTCGACGCCTGAAGAGTCAGGACCTTTAAGGAACCAAGGTTTTGCACTAGACTTCGCGACCACCTTAAAAAATCCAGGCTTAAAGTGCTTAAAGGAGTCCGACACCGGGGTTAATAGCCGCCTGTTTGGGATGCCCCGAATCGAAGTCCAGCCTTTGAGCTCGGGTGGTTCCTTCCCAGATCGATCGGTATGTGGGGTGAAGAAATAAAAAAACATGGAACTGGTGCAAGGCAGGCCTAGGCTCTTGCAAAACCACTCAAAGGCAATTACATACCCCCACCCATTGGGATGCAACTGCGAAGGAGATACGCTCAGAAATTGGAGGATGGCTATCTGGAACTCGGTAAACGGAAAACGAACACCGAGTCTAGTGATGTAATCAAGGTAGAAGAAGAAAAATGAGTTATGACTTCCCTCCCTAACGGAGCACACCGGTTCTTCCTCCTCCGGGAGACAAAAAGAGTAACTGTCAGTTTCTTCTACGGGGAGGTTTTCTAGGTCAGCTATGGTCACCTTCGACCGATAGGACAGTACTTCGCGGGTAACCCAGGGAAATTTTTCAATCAAACCCTGTGAGGGGCTAGCGCGGTTCGCGTTACCAGACTCCGACTCCGCGGTATGAGAAGAAGAAGACGAGGCCATTATACCTACCACAGAAATAAAAATAAAACAAGGTCAGAATCTTCCTAGCATACCTGATGTCAAAGATTGAAGACGTGTTTCCACAGCCAAGGTAAGATTAGAATCCAAGTCAACAGGATTCGAGGGTATGGCCTGGAAACCCGGGGCAAGATTGTGACGGCAGGAGCCCAAAATCAAATCGGCTGTTGCGGAATCCCCGATGGAAAGAAGTCGGGACATTCATACAGACAATCATAACATGGGCCGATGTAGCTATCCACCTCAGCCCTAGGACCCGGCCTTTCCACGTCACCATATTGGTTAATCGGAAGAGCCGGAATAGCAGCTATGTCGGCGCGCCTTGGTAACCTCCTCGGATTGGGGGGGACGAGGATCGAGCGTTGGAAACTCCCCCAACGTATGGATTTCCTTCTCGAACGTTCGACACCTTTGGCTTGGCAACTCCAGAAGTTTTCTTCTTGCTTCCACTGTGATGGGCATTCAACAAAGCGGCTTGCTTCTCTTGAGGAGAAGGCTTATCACCCCATAGCCACCAACGGGATCTTTCCCTAACGGTTCGGCGCAATTCGTCGAGTTCCTTAGGGGTCATATTTTTTATGTCTTTCGACATTTTAAACAGCTTTTCCAAAAGACGTGACAATCAAACCCAGAAAGGGGTAAGACTTGCTCCAGAAGAAGGGGGATTTTAGAAATAAAGTTTGAAAGCAAGGGATAATTACTCAGAAGCCCACCTATTGGAGAAAGCTACCCAGAAACTCAAGAAAATGAAGACACAATCCAGGAAATATGCAACGCCGATGCTACGACGGGTTTGAATGTATAGCCAGAAACAGAGCGACAAAAATACAAAGGAGAACAGAATCAAAGAAATAACCGGAAAAGCAACAATACCTGTCTAAAAGAGATGGGAGGTCACTCAAGAAATTGTGAAATAGGGACACAAGAGAAAATTTCCCCGCAGGAGCAGAAAATTGTGGTGGAGAAAAACTCTTCAAACCAGATTGAGTGAAATGAGAAAGGGGAAAACGCCCGGCGGGTATAGACTTTCGAAAACTCAACCGTCAGGGGCAAAAGCGCCTATTCACCCGTAAAATAAAAATGACGTGACACGCGCATTTAATGCGCACTCAGCAGTCATTATTGCGCCTAAGGGCCGTAGCGGCTAGCATGCCCTCATTTCGACTTCACGACAGTCGAGGGGCGCCAGTTGGCAAAAAGGAATGATAACCGAAGAAGAGGAAGCGATACGAAAGTAGTGAGTCACTCGGCTATATAGCCCGGCTAGTGGGGACCCCTGCTACTCCAGTCGGTCGGGGCTCGTTTGAATAGGTCCGGGTCGTGCTGTGACGTGCCCCGGATCTATCAGCCTGGTTTCCTTTCACGAAAACATCTCAACCAGACATCTCGGATATATAGGCTATGGACACCCGATCTAGGGGCAACAACAGCTTGCTACTTCATGGTCATAACTGGGTAAGCACAGCTTTTTAAGCTTCGGCATAGCCGCGGTAGGGGGACGTAAGTTATTTGGACTCCTTGTTGAGGTAAAATAAGCTTATATGGCTAAGGGCGGATTAAGTGCGAAGGCGGATAAAGCAGTTAGCCAGTGTCGGCTACGAAAAGGAGCCACGATATTACCATTCACATGCATTCAATCCACGATAAGGCATGAGTAAGAAGCGAAAACAAGCTTTATATTGATGATTGATCGGGTTACACAATTTTCTTACAAGAAAATAAGCCGCCCTACTCGTTTACAAAGACAATTACAGAGGTCAAAGTGCAAAAAATTAGGCTACATTCGTAAAGATCATTTATGAGACTTTAATTACAACAGGCGATGAACACCCAGATTTTTCTTCTAACGGTGGGGTAGCTGGAGCTGGAGATTGGATATCTGTCCAACAAAGATATCATACTGATGAATATCTTTGGAATTCTTAGAGAAGTTTAGACAAGTCCAGGAAGACTGGTCTAACACATCTAGGGCACCCCGTGGTTGGCACAGATGTTTGGATGCAAACTTGATCCTTATCCCAGGACTACCATCTCAGGATCCCAGCTGAAGTTGAGCCAGACATGTGAAGACTGGCAAACACATCTGGGATCCCAAGCGTCCACCAAGCTAAGTGGATGAAGACTGGCAAACACATTTGAAGGCGTGGTCACCTTTGCAGCAGCAGAGAAAGTCGTTCCCTCTTCCGAAAGCGGACCTTTCTTCCCCACATAGCTGGAACACTGGAAACCAAACAGCGGACGATGGAGTGTGAAACTCTCAACAAACATCTCATCGTTCTTATAGGAAAACATATCCAAGGAAAAATGGTAAGACAAACCAGTCATAAGGAAGATGGCGAGGCGATGGAAGGTTTTATAGGCTAGGCGGACTGCAAGGGCTGAAGGTGGAATATCACGAGGGGGTGAATAGGTGATTACAAAAATTCTTTTTACTAGTTACTCGGTCACCCACACAACAGATATATATCAAGGCAAAGTAGAGATAGAGTAGAGGAGATAGACACAGAGAATTTATACTGGTTCGGCCCAACTCTTGACCTACATCCAATCTCCAGAAACACTCTGGGATTTCACTAACTTACCCAGAAACACTCCGGGATTTCACCATTGCCTAGAGACACTCCAGGACTTTACACTTGCCCAGAACCACTCCGGGACTTTACAATCACAATTACACACTCTGTAAGATGATCCTTCACTCGGACTCACTCCCCCTTACAAGTTGTAATTGTACACCCACACTTAAGGTTCCACAACCTTAAGATTTACAAATAATCAAATGATAACAAAAACTCCTCACTGAGTAGATATGTGATAAACACTGAAGTACAGAGTATTACAAAGTATCACATGAAAGTATTGGAAAGTATCAGCCGAAAGTATTAGAAAGTATCAGCTGAAAGTATTGGAAAGTATCAGCTGAAAGTATTGCAAAAGTATTAGCCGAAAGTATAAGGAACTGAACTCTCGTATGTGTATTTCTGTTTGTGCGTTCGGCGTATTGCTTTCTGTGTGTTTCGTTCAGTTACTTTGAGCAGCCAAAGCTTCACATATTTACACTGCTTGATTGGTGACCGTTGCAGCTTCTGAATTTGAATTCAATTGAAATTCATTCCATATTAGTTTGTTGCTGCATCTTTCACATTCATTGGAAATCTTCCCGTTGGGACGTTGGAGCTTCGGTCATGACCATAATCTTTGCCCATGATTTGGTGCTTTCTTCAATACATCATTCTTTGTTGCTTTCTGTTAGTTTGAGGATGATTATCCATTATTTCAGCATGTTGCCGATTTCGCTTCGTATTTGAATGGATATGGAATATTGTGTGACCCATCTTTATTCCAAATGATCCTGTATCTTAATTCAAATATTCAAAAAACTCTGAGCATAACGGTTAGAAACAGGTCATTAAAGATCATCATTAACAGTATTGATTTCCAGAATCGCGATCCGAAGTCTCGACACAACAAAAGTATGATTACCGAACGTACTCGAGTATTAAATTCTAATACTCGGGTATCTAAGTGATTAAGGTATACCGGAAGCTTTGAAATTCGATTATACTCGAGTATCCCATACTCATACTCGGGTATCATGTGGTTCAGATATAACGGAGGCTTGATTCGAACTCTGTTGCTTCAGTATTTCGAGTGTCCATTTTCGAAGATCATAACTTCCTTTTATGACCTCCATTTTGGTTGTTTCAAGTCTTGTTGGAAATCCCTTTGAGTCTTCTTTCAAATGGCACTGATTTCAGCTTCATTGGATTTGTAGTTTGTGAGATATACTCAAAACATTGAGGCTTGGTCAGCAGTGTGACGGTGATGTCACTCTCATCTTCAAAAATTCATATATCTCTCATCTTACCTCCTATGGACTTGAATCTTGTGCGACTAGGACCGTTTGGAAGTCTAGTTTCCAACAAAATTGGTTTCACCTCAATCCGATCTTTGGTTAGGAAGATATCATCGAATTACCATAGGTCGCCAGTGCTGGACGTGAAACAGAGCTGATCAGAGTGGTGTCATACTCGAGTATTGATGATCCATACTCGGGTATTGTCGGGATTTAAGCACAGAAACAGCTGTTTATGCACCATACTCGAGTAGCCAAGTACCATACTCGAGTATTGAAGTGTCATACTGAAGAATTGAAGCTTGATACTCGCGAGTACATGTTTGATACTTGAGTATTGACGAGATTCAAACGCAAGGAAGAGCTATTCATGCACAGGACTGTAACAATTAAATTGTAGCAACTTCTATTCATCGGAAAGCTTGAATTTCCTTATTTTAACTCTGAATTTAGCCATTCCAACTTCCATCTTCTTCATATCAACATTACATCTACATTAAATGTAAGAATCAGTCAAAGTATAAGATAAATGTAGTATGCAACATTTTTGCTCTTAAGAATGACATCTATATAAGACATCATCAAAACTAATCATATCCAACAAGGGCCACGTGAAAAGAAACGTCTTCTTAACAAGCGGCGTTTTCTTTTTCAAGAAAGGAATAATGACTGTTGGAAAGGTTGAGCATTAATTGTGCACGAAGACCCAGGGCGGCCGCAGGTGCCCAATAAATGCAAGAATCTGACTGTATGACAGCAGATAAGTAGTCGAACGGTTATCAAATTGCAGAACGACACTTGTCCTCACTTCACCACAAATTTGGGGGGCAGCATCCATAGATAACGAAGATGGACCCCGGATACGCTTAATAGGGTTATAATCCCGGCTCCGTGTAAGGACATCAATCCCGGCTTTTCAGTCGAGCGAAATGGTCTCTGCAAAGTTTGCCGGCGCGGTCGCTTCCAAAACTATAACCCGGCTCTTCAGTCAAGCGAAGCCTTCACCGAAAGCTTTCGCAACTCGGTCTCTTCCACGACTTAGCCCGGTTTCCAAAATTTTGCGACGCCGCTACTATCAGCCCTTGCATATATTTTTGACAGTTAACGACCTACCAAGCAACAAGCTTTGGGGGTTGTAACAAGCAAACCCGGGGACTCAGAATAGATCCGGACGATCATACAAAGAAACAGACGAAGTTTCAAAGCAAATTAACCCGGACTACATGTCTGGGGGCAATTCAATCAGGACACAAGTAACTCCGGAGTTCTTTGAAACTCGGATAGACACTTTATCGAAGTTAAACGAGTAGTGAAAACTTTGATGCGATATCCAGAATCCATAACAGATCCAACCCGGCAACCCAGAGACCTGGATTACCCGGCTGGGGGGCAATTATACTACTCAGTTGTCAATAACCGGGATCAATGCAAACTCGAACAATCATTCGAAACAAGCAAACTAAGCAATTTGCACACATCCATATTTCAGTCAAGCAAACAATTAATCTCGGCAGCTCAGAGACCTGAACATCCGAGCTTGGGGGCAACTGTTATGGACCTAGTCAAGGCCTACTAGCCAACCGGCCAACACAGGGGGCAACCCACGTAGGGATCGCAACCTCCTAACCGAAGGACCTAGTCACCAGGGTGGTTAGCTAAATCCTCGGGCACGCACGACGTGGGGGCCGGAGATCTAACCAACCAGGAATACTCTCTATATATATGTATAGGAGATACGCGGCCAAGGTACACAGTTCTAATCCCTGAACTATTCTACATACCGTTACACAGTGCACACACCGCACCCCCTTTGGCGAAACGCCTGGTTGTGTACTGTGATCGATCCTTCTCCTGCACGCTTGCCCAATAAGCTTATAGGAGGAGCACATTGATCCTAGATCAAACCCCCGGCCACTCACTAGGCCGGACATCTGAGTTCTACACCAGAACAAATACTAAGTTGTGTTAAATAACAATAATGCTGTTGTTGTTATTGTTGTTTTGATGCAACGATTTTTATATTTTAATTGGGTTGAATTTAGCCATCTTCTTCAACTTCTTCTTCTTCTACTTTTTTTTTTTTTTTGCATTGGTAAGCAACGTGTGCTCACAGGAAGGGATCCAAGCTCTGATAGGAAAGTCAGCTAGGGGTGGCACCCGTGCCATCTGTGCTACTGAGGCGCTGGCAAATTTAGGCATCTTTGAAAGACCCTAGTCAAACTAGAATTTTTACTTTTCTAAACTGAACATCCACCTTTTGGGGTGATCCTTGCCAAAAAAAAAAAAAAGCAAGTATTGTGAGCATTGTATTTTGGGGTACGGGGATCCTGACCTAAAAATAATACTCTTTCCGATCCTAATTATAGGATAATATTTAAAAGTTGGCTTTGGTCCTAATTATAGGACAAAGTTCTAATTTTCACGGTTCTTAAACCCGGACTGGTCATTAAACCGGTCAGGGTACTGGATTAAGAGTCAGTGGGTCAGACCAGAGTCAAACCAGAGTTAAATTGGGACTAAACCCGTAAGTTTTTTTTACCTCACATCCTCTATTTTTTATGTTTAATTTTTTTTTTCTAAATGGCACCTCTTCCTGGCAACTTGTGCCCCAGATGCCCAGATCTTAATTAATAAGTGTGACATGACCCATCAGTGATTCAACTTTCCAGTGGTTCTTTTGATTTTTCTTTGGGTAAAGGAGCAAAAATATACATATGCTTTAGTCTCAAGAGCGCCCAGCACCATATGTTTTTTTTGGGAGCAAAAATACACATGTGGTTAGAAAAAGTGTGCAAAAGTCACATCTCTGTTACAATCTTAACTGACGGTGTTAACTTTGACGGCGGGCCCACACTAAAATTTTTCAAAATACCAAAAAGCCCTAAAAATCACCCTCAACCTCAGATTCTTCTTTGAGCAAAAAAACCCTCTGATTCTTCATTCCCTGCCTTCGATCCGACGCATTCTCTGAGCCTCCACCATCTTTTTCGCCGCCATACTGCCGATCCAGGTGAGTGACAATGATCGTGGCCTCCTCTAGCAACGGCGGCGACAGCCTCGAACGAAGACGACGATTTCCCCCTTTTCTTCCTCTTCCACGGTGGCCCCCAAATCCAAGTGAGCAACGGCGACAGCGGCTTCCTCCAGCGCGGCGGCCATGGTTTCAGTGGCCTCGACGGCCCCCATGGTCAGGCCGCTGCCTCCGAATCACCAACAACCACACCAACGCCCAGCAGACCGTCAGGATTGTGGATTAGTGCAGCAACGACGGTTTGGATTTGGACGTTGAAGTGTTCTAGAGATTTGATGCCGACGGCAACGACAACGCCCAGGGTCATCTCATCGTCGGCTATGATTTCGTTGACTGCCAAGATCTCGCCATAAATGATAGCTATGTTGTATGTGTCTTCGATCACTAATCAAGTAAGGACCAACTGTTTCCGGTAAATATCTACTGTTGACCACTTGGAATCTTTTTTTGGTCCAAACCAGGGTAGCAAATGTTGACTGTATGTTTAGTCATCATATTCTGTCTTCACCTTGATTTTTGCCTTCAGTTTGTGGCCTGTGATCAGCCTTGTTTTGAGTTTGATTTGATTCTTCCTCCACATTTTTTTACATCTTCTTCTGAGATTGATTTGTGCTTCTTTGAATTAAATGTCATACCCAGTCTTAGAGCTTCATTTCTAATTGGGTTTTTGTTTTTCTCCATCAAATCAAAGTGGGTTTACTTATTAGATTCGGTAAGCCATGAATTTTAGGGGTTTAAAGATTTCTGGTTGTTTACCATGAATTCTGGTTTGTTTACTTGAACTGAAATTCTCAAGGGATGTTTCAGTGACTTGAGTATCTAGGAGAGAGGTGGGTGTTTTTTCAATACATTGTATTCTTGCTGCTGGTGGCATTAATTTCTTCTTGATGCTGGTTTTGATGCTGGTTGAGGATGAATATCGAGTGGTTGAGGATGAATCTGAATAGGATGATTATTGGAGTTGTTTGGGTGGGAGAGGGGATGGGGAGGTTTTTTTTAGGGGTATTTTGGTACTTTCAGATTAAAATTAACAGATGTTATCTCCCCCTAACAGAGATGTGACTTTTGCACACTTTTTCTAACCACATGCATATTTGCTCCCAAAAAAATTTTATGGTGCTGGGCGCTCCCGAGGGTAAAGCATATGTGTATTTTTGCTCCTTTACCCTTTTTCTTTTCTCACTCATCAATGTCTTCAATCAGTTTTTACATGATGGGATATTGCCACGTAAGAAGTTTTCCAAAACCCATTTGCTTCTTGATCAAAAAAAAAAAAAAAAAGCACTATCCACTGGGATATCCCGCTGCATAGTCTAGCTCTTTCAATATTTGTTCTCAGTCAGTATATCCAGTCGCCAGAGTCTCATCTCTCTTACACGAACACCGGCACACTCTTCAAACTTCATTTTCAAATCTATCTCTTCCACCATCTTCACCACTTCAAATCTCTCTCTCCCTTGCTTGGCTCCTTCTAGTTCTTCTTCCCTCCATAGATCTCCCATTGCTGCTCCTCCTTCAGCCTCCACTCGCTCTTTTCACATCGTCGGAAGATATGAAACTCACCGCTAGCACCGCCAACACTCTCTCCTCCTTCTCTCATTCAGTTGTTTTTTTTTTTAATTTTTTTTTGACTCTGACTTGGCCAACTCTTGGCTAATTTAGGTCGAGTTGACCCCGGGTCAACTTGGGACTCTGGTTTTGCCCCTAACTTGGACCTGTTTTCTGGCCGATTCACCGGTTTCCGATCTAAACCGATCGGTCTGGTTCGGGTTTTAAAACCATGCTAATTTTTGTCATTTTTCTTCTTCTAAAATACTATACTTTCTCAATAATAATTAAATATAAAAGTTGATTTTCTCAATAATAATTAAATACAAAAGTTGATACTTTGTCTTCACCGAGAATTTAAAGTTACATGTGAGTCCAGATTTAAGAAATCATGCGGATTAATTGTAATATTGTATTGGTAAAATATATGCTTGTATTAAGTACAACATCAATATCCAAAAATTACCCCATTTTTATCACATTATATATAATATATGAAAATTATGTCATTCGACTTCTACTTATACTTTGTTAGCTGTTATAATTAGATGAAGATTGACATTTAATTTTTATGTGTCTACGTACGCGCGCAGTAGCTAGAGCTCTTTTATATATTATTTTTTCCCTTGTCTTTTATGGTTTTTTGGTAGATAGACACAAGGAAGGTCTCGATTCAATTATGGTGGCACTCACAAATACCTTTTAGAACTGCTAGCCAACAATAATAACAATAACATATCTCGCAGGGGGCAATTGATTCACTTTTTCTGATTTTTATTTAAATTTAAATGGGGACATTAGGAAAATGAATATAATTAACTAATTTAACTCTCATCCTTAATCTTAATTTGTCATATTGTAAGAAACTAACCTCTTCCACTAGACCCAACTTTATTGGTTCCCACTTAACTTGGTCTTCAGGAAAGAAGTATGGAAACGTGAATTTGAAAAGGGGGGGGCCAATGATATAGGGCCTATAAAACTAGTCTTTAAAAAGGGGGGTAACGAAACTGGGCTAAGTCAAGAAGCCTATATAACAGAGCTTTATTAAGTAACAGAATTATGATGAGGGTGGGCCCCATGTCACATCCATATTATTTTTCAAAAGCAGAGGAATAGGATGATCGATCTTGAAGTTGGATATTTGTTCAAAAAGGGGGGAAAAAATATAGTGAGGTGAAGCATTTTTATTCTAGGCGAATTCATACAAGTCTGCATATTTCATAAAAATCAATGACTGAAAAAAGAATGATTACTCTAATTTTGCATATTTCTTTGATCTAAATTTTGGGATCCTCAGCCACTTCTGACGAAATCTTCCAAACCCATGAATTTGAAGTCTGGAACGAATTCTTTTTATCTGTCTGCTAAAACCACCCCATCTTCGTTTCAGGATTTTACTTTTCGATGATCTTACAAATTTCTTCATGTACCTACACCCTGCAAAATGAAACCAAATATTAAACAATACAAACCAGAAATAGGAACTTCTTAGCCTGGGGTAAGTTCACTCTTATCTCAGATTAGAATTATTCTTGAAAATTGAAACATGTTCAGGCTTTTTTAAACATGGTATTGTTATCATCAGTCTTCACTTGTTAATGATATTATTGAATTTGAAATTTAGCAGATGAAAATAATGGACCTTCTAGTTTTATGGGTTGTTCGTTTTCTTCTATGCTTGTAGGGTGGAGGACCTGCATTCAAAGAAACAGAATTAGCATCTTTGTAGCTGGATTATCACACACACATATGTATATATATAGGAGAATGACAGAAAAATGTTCCTGAAATATGTGAATTCCAAATCAGGACTTCGAAATAGTTTAATTACTGTGAAGTCTCTAGGAACTGGTTTAGGATTAACCTCTTTTTGGATTTACTTAAACAACCTTAATTTGAAGAAAAATGAAGCTAAGTGACAACAGTTTTAACAAGTAAAAACTTTAATTCATCAAATGACAATAATAACTAAGAGAATGAAAATTAATTTCATTGAGTGCAACAGGTCACTTCACAAAAAGACTTAAATTTCAGAATAGTTTACAAGGACTTTATAAAAAGACTATGTCTGTACTGTTTTGGAATTCTCCATTTTCAGATGACCATGATACAAATTTCTCCCTCTACATATTTTGTCAATTCTGTGACATTCCACAAACAGTACAGACATAGTGTTGCACTTCAAATTTTTTTTTTTTTTTTTGTACCTCAACCAAAATTTTCAGCTTCTTCCTCATCCTTCTCTGTATATAACCTTTGGTGCTCTGCAGCATCGAGTTAAATGAAGATTTCATAAATATACTGATTTTTAATTTGAACTAACACACACACACACACACACCATATTACCTTAACATGATATCTCACATATGCGTTGAAATTTAGTAGATTCCATAGAATCTTGTCTAGTCTTTTGCCTTCAATATGGTGTGAGGAGATATCTGATAAATTTTAAAAAGATGAGATCCACATGCATTAGAATCTAAATGACTACTATTGAAAGGGACTTTAGCCGCTTAAGCACGAGATTTTCAGGAATTTAAATCAGTGTGAATGCATAAAACATCTTTGGGAAAGTTACTCTCAATTAGGCTCAATCATGTTCAAATATAATCCAATCAGATAGTTATATATATATAACTGACTAGACAATTCTCTTGTTTCTCTAATTTTGAGTCAGAGTTTAAGGATTAAATCGTACCGAAAGAGACGAAGCCTCCATTGGTACTCAAATCCTCAAATGCTTCTCCTCTTAATTCTGGAGGAGGAATGGCTGACCATGAGCATCTTGGTGCCTTGCTCCATTTGTCTGAGTTTCCAACGTCCATAAGTTCCTGCCATAATTAAATTATGAAGAAATAAAGACAAAAGCATAATGATTGACAATTATTCCTTCTGGTCCTCAATGTAAGCTCTAATTGAGATATTTGTTTTATCTCTCAAATTTATACCGGTAATTTTTGTAACATTATCCCTATTGATTTCTCATAATAACAAAGGATTTATTAAACGTGGTCAGATTTCCTTTAAAATGACAGTCATTTGTTGCCAACAAATTAAATGAGAAAAGCTACAGCTATATACATACCTGAAAGAAAGCTGTTGCAATAATGACATCTGTGTTTTCTCTGAATCGAATTGGGAATATTGCTATGATTCTTTGAGGCTGTGTGAAGCATGTAATTAAATAGTCAATATAGATAGGCACTATAATATGAACAAAGGTGGATTAGTAATTCTTGTCTTTGGTTCATGATTATCAGAACTTTGACTTAGAGTATTCAAATACTTCATAGTTCAAATGATGTATGACAAATTAAACTTTTTGTTAGAATATTCTAATTCTTCTTTAAATTTTCGAAATTATACAAACATCCTTTCTTATTTTCAATATTTACAAAAGCTTATTCTGAAAACAAAGCCTATTTTGAATTCCTGAGTATTGCTAAAAAAAGTCTCTTATCTTATCAAGGAAAGCTGGTACATATACATGTATTTTTTTTTTTTTAATAAAAAAAATCACGTAGATGTTTCTTATAATTTTTTTTAAAAAAAAAAAAAAAATTTCTAGACGACCTTATGTATTTTCATCCCTGTTTCTTGGAAACTTTGAAAACAAAAAAGAGATCCATGTACTTCTAATAAAATTCAAAGTAGGTTTGCATTAGTTTTGAAAATAGAAGGGAGGCTTGCATAGTAGTTGAAACAGGTTTTGAAAGTGATTGAAATTATTACCTGCTTGATAAGAAAGAAAGGTTCTCTTGGATGGTACGCAAATTTGATGGGTTTGTAGAAATCGACATTCTGAAGCATTTCTTTCAGCTGACAACTTAGAACTACTGACTGAATCGTTGAAATCTCTCTGATGATTTCAACATGGTCTGCAACAGGAATTGAGCATGATCGATCATCATCTGTTATGTACAAATTTAAATGAAAGGAGATTTTTTTTGGGGAAGAAATAGGAATGGTGTTTGTATTTTATTTTAGGTGAATCTGTATGATATTATCATAACTCACATGAGAGCTATATGATTTATTTGCAACTTTATTCTTGGGAAAATTACATTCAGGTCCCAAGGAAGGAAAAAAATTACAAAAAAGTCCATTGAAATCACAAAATTATCCAGAAGTCCCAAGGGAATTCTTGTTATAAATACATACTTTTCCTGTTGTAAATACATACATTTTCTGTTGTAAATAGTTTGAGACTTTTTTTATATTATTTGTACGGAATGAAAAAAGTCCCAAACCATTTACAACAAGAAAAATATATATTTACAACAACATTTAAACACCTGACCATTTACAACAGAAAAAGTATGTATTTACAACAACATTTAAAAAATTCCGTACAAATAATATAAAAAAAGTCCCAAACCATTTACAACAGAAAATGTATGTATTTACAACAAAAATTCTCTTGGGACTTTTTTTGTAATTTTATGATTTCAAGGGACTTTTTTGTATTTTTTTCCTTCCTTGGGACCTGAGTGTAATTTTTCCTTTATTCTTTTGAAATTTAAAAAGTGTTTACATGATTTCAAAACATTTGTTTTTTTAAAATGTTCATGTACTTTACATAAATGGTAACTTCAAGTAGTTATGAGCTGCAAGAAAGTAACAAAAAGAAATTAATAAGAAATTTTAAATTATTTTTAATAAAAACTAATATGCAAGGCTTTATGATGTCACCTAATATTAATTTTTAATTAGATTCTTGTATTTTTTTTTCCTTTTATATTTATAACTTTCTTAATTATAGGTACTAATTCTTTGCTTATAATTTGTTTACTTGTAAGAAGAAACATTGTTAATAGTTAATGACGGGACTCTTACTCAAAATACAAATAAATTAATTTTGCATGCAACATGAATCTAAATAAGATTAAAATCAAACATATTACAAATTATATGTATGTATAGACACAAAGAGACAATTATTATGAGCACAATATATTTTTATTTTTATGTAGATAATAAATAAATTTTATTTCATATTTTTATTTTTCAAAAACATCTTTTTTATTCTGTATTTTGTGACAATTTACATGTCATTTAGTCAGTATCAACATAAGCTGTAAGTGACATATTTTGAGTATTGGGACTAATGCTTATAATTACGAAAACTGCTAGGACCCAATTAAAAAAGCTACAAAGATCTAATAAAAAAAAAAAGTAAAACTATAAAGATTGAAAAATTATTATTATTATTTTTTCATTTGAGATGGTATTGAAAGTGGGTTGAAAATAAAAATGGCAAACCTTTTGTAGGTGGAGGAAAGTGATTGAAGTTAAGGATGAGAGTAAGTTGGTATCCAGGGTTGGGAGGATCAACAATGTGTAAAGCCTCTGGACAAAGCCCTTTTACCTTTTGAATGCTCAAATTTGAGACTTGGCAAAGTGAAGGCAGTGAAATTGACAAATATGCTACTTGTGGATTTGATGCTTGGCACTGAAAATAAAAAATGGGTTCATAAGAAAATATATAGGAAGTTGAATTGTATGTTTATAACATTTGATTGTTTTGGTTCAATTCATTTGGAATTTTGTATAAATATATGGGTTCACATTAATTATTACTTACTCGTATAAATTAAATACATTATATATAAATTTTTAAATAATGAATTTTAATTTAGTGTCTATGATTTATGTAAATATTTTGATTTGATAACAATATTATATTTTATAATTATAGGTTTAAAAAGAAAAAAACAATTAAGGAAATTGGTTTAAGGACGACTGTTACAAAAATGAAAAAAATAAATGTTGAAGTCGTACAAAAATTTTCTTGGTATAATAATATAATAGTACTTTTTATTACCTATTAATTCTTCTTTGTAAAAAAAAAATGTTTTCACATGCCCTTATTTAAAAATTTTAAGATTTCCTTTTTTTGATTTGTAAAAATAATTTTAAACCATCGAGAATGGAAAGTCCTATATAAATGAGAAAAATTATATATGCATGGTTAATTATCTATTTTATGTGTTGTTGTCTAATTAATTTTTATCCTCCATCTCTAAAAAAATGGGAAAATGACTCTAAAATACCATTTAAATTACTAAAACCTCAAAATTTCTATTAAATTAGAAAATTTACTATTGACAATTTTAGTAAAGAGATTAATTACTTGGGTATAGATATTGACAATTTTAGCTCCCTAAGTTGTCATTGAGTTTACCCAAGTTGCTACTTGCTATTATGAAGTTGTCATCGCATGTGTTCGAGTTGTCAACTTGGGAATACACAACGACAACTCAAGTATAGGCAATGACAACTTTAAAATAACAATTAGCAACTTGATTATATACAGTGACAACTTAGGAGTCAAGCTATCAATTTCTATCCCCAAGTAGTTAATTGCTCTATTCAAATTGTCACTAGAGCTTCAGTGAGGGGGTTCTTGCCTTTTGTGTTTTTTATTTGAGAGGCATTTTAGTAAAAATGGCCAAACTTCAAAAACCCCCAGATTCCTCTGCAATCATCTCTCTGTCATTTCCCTTTTTCATTAGACCTTTTGTGGGTTTTCAAGTTCAAATGGTATTTTTTAGTTTTTTTCCCTAAAAGTTCAAGGATACAAGCAAAAACCAGTGATAGAAATTTAGGATTTGTTTATTCTACTAAAGTGTTAGCTGATTGTATTTTTTTGATGAGTTAGGTATTAATTTTGCCCTTAAAGTATATGCCCAAGAACAATGTTGCCCTTAAAGTTTTTGGGGCTCAATGTTACCCCTAAAGTATCAAAACATAAAAATGTTGCTCCTCTGTTAACAGCCCTAACGGTCAAACGTTAGTTGACCGTTATTACTATTAGGATTGGGTTATTACTTAACTCGTACGATTCGTAAGTAACATTTGATGGGGAGAGGAACGTTCTCCCTCTTCATTAAATATTTTCGCCATTAAATCAACTTTTTTACAGGTTGAGATTTAATAGTATGCAAAAATATTATTATAACACTAATTATAATAAAAATCTAACGTGAGAAACTATTCACATCAAATTTTAATGTATACAGTTATTTATTATTTTTAATTAGTTAATATTTAATATCATAATGATAATCTTACATAATAAATCTTTAATATTGAAACATAATTTAATAATGGAAATACTTAATAGAGAGAAAATGGATAGGGAGGTTAATTGAGACATTCTTGTCGGTAGTTAATTGTTCTTATTAATAATGGGTGGGTTCTAAAGTAAAATGCAACTGGCATGGCATAATTGGAGAGCATCATATCGGATAAAGAATCTAATTTGTTTATAAATTATCCTTTTTAAAAAATTACCTCAAAGATTCCATGCCTTTTCTCATATCACCAATAACAAGTTAGGTATTCTGGTTGGCAAAAAAAACAAGTTCTGTATTTTAGGTTCAATTTTTCTTTATCCTTTAGGATATTGGGATGACATCTTTGATCAAAGAATTCATTAATGTGAAGAAAATACCAAAATAATTCAAATTTTACGTCACTAGATGAATGAATGGTAACAAGTGATTATTATATTATATTGATAATATAATTGTGCTCAAATGGGGAAAAAAAGTTAATTTTGCTCAAGCCAAACAATTTGTGGTTATTCTTTAAGCTAGAGCCTAACTCAGTACAATACATTTAGTATGACTGTTAAAACAATGGGATATGACAAGGAGAATTGGGAGAAAATCTCTTATTAAAAATTTTATTGATTAGAATTACCTGAATTAAAGTATTATTACTCTGCGTACTAAACTTACAGAATATTGATATTTTTTGTATATGAAAGTTTATCATGCACTTTCCACCAACAAATTTTTTAATGGGGACTTTTCCTTGATTTCCCCATCCACCAACAAAGCTCAATGCATAAAGCCCAAAGTCAGAGAAGGAAGATAATTGAAAATAACATAGAGCAATGCTTGGTTGATTTTGTTTTCTAAAAAAATTGTTTAAAAATAGTTTTCAATAATTTTTTTATATATATTTTTTTTAAGAAACTAAAAAAATAGTTTTTAAGTATTTTCTTGTTTTTTTTAAGCCTCAACCTATCCGCCATCAACATCACATTGTTGGCAACAACCACTGCTACATCACCGTTGATCATGTCACTTTAAAATCATATTTTAAAAATTAACTATTAAAAAAGATTCTCTTTTTTTCAATTTTTTTTTAAAAACAATTTTATAAAACTGTTGTAAAAAAAACAGAAAACAGAATCAAACAAGCCCGAAAATTCCAAGTAAGTGTAATTCATATAGTTGCTTATGTTACTAGTTTAGCATCATGTTTAAAAATAAAATAAAATAATAATTTTACTTTTTTGTCATCATTTTAAAATTTTAACTTGATAATTAATCTTTTTGAACTGTTGTTACCAATATTGTTTCCCTAACAGAAACTATTATACTAAAATTTTAATGAAATTTCATTTGCAACTTACCTGAATATGGTATTCCACTGATCCAAATTCATATATGTGATGATCAATCTCCAATGGCTTATCAGCACTGTCGAGCATTCAATATAATATCTTCAGTACAAACTAGTTATCATATTTATATAAGAAAACTAGGCATCATATAATTTTTTTCATAAAGAAAAAAGAAAAACTAGAGTTGAAGTTAATTACTTACCAATAGAGTTTAAGGAGAATTTCTCTGAGAGTAGGAGAAGCTCTATCTATGAACGCCATGGATCTCTGGTTCTCTTATCTTCTCAATGTTATTGAAATATAAGACAATGTGTGTTGATGAGAAAGAAGCAAAGTGAGCTGAAATAGCCTCTCAAAGTGTGGTTGGTTGGGAGGTATATATAATAAATCAATTCATCACTTTGAGTAAAACCAAAGTTCAACGTAGCAATCATGTTTGGTAACCTTTCAAGTAACTCCACATACACTACCAATTCCCACTATCAACTAACACACACATACTCTTTTGGTTTTTCTTTCCTTTTCGTTGTTTGTTCCTTTCATGACTTCTGTCTCAATCATTATCTCAATCGAACATTACGTTTATAGTTTGTTTTCACACACACAAAACTCATCCACACACAACCTGGCTACAACTTAGTAATAATATGTTGATTAAACATTACGTTTACAATATTTCTGATAGTGAAAATGGAAATTACGTGTGCAGCAATGAAAATTGCCTAAACGAACTTGACCACAACTTAATTTTACAGAACTGAGATATCCTAAATTTATAGTATAGTATTACTACTCTTAATTTTTCATTCAATTAGAAATTAAATATAATTTAAAATTTATTTTATATGCTTCTTCAATTCTTTTAAAATAAAAAACCTACTGTGCTATTATTGGTTTTTTCAGCATCTTAATAGATCTCATTGCCTAAAGATATTTCTGAAAAATGATTACATAAATTAAACAGTAAAATAATTAAATAATGTTTTTATAATGAAAAAATTACAAAGCTCAAATAAATCATTATACTTAATATAAATGCATCAACTTGTCCAAACCTTCTGGGTAATTCAAGGTAGCTTGCCCACTTATAATTCGCCATCAATGTTAGATATGATTAGTTTTGATGATGTCTTATATAGATGTCATTATTAAGAGCAAAAAGATTGTATAATATATTTATCTCCTACATTGACTAACTACTATGTATTTAATGTAGATTAGTCTAAGAAGAATTATAGAGATTAATCAAGAAGGAGATAAGAGATTTTAGAAAGAATAAACTGGAGAGAATGTCAAGTTCAAGAAGAAGATGAGATATTGAAGAATTAAATTATGAAAATGATCAAGAGAAGAAGAAAGAAAGAAGAACTTGTTAAATGGAATGAGAAAATCATTATACAAGTTTTTAGATTGATTCTAGAAGTCTCCACGATCAAATGGAAGTTGGAATGACTCAAATCGGGGTTAAAATAAGCTACAATTGCATTCCTGAAGTCATGCTCGAGCATACCAATTTCATGCTCGAGCAAGGTACCCTTCCAGCCCTTATTTTCACGAAAATCCGCTCTTGCTCGAGCAGAAAAATGTCGTGCTCGAGCAGAGTAAATTCCTTGTCGAGCAAGGTCGTGTTTCAGCTACTCTGTTCAGCTCTGTTTCTGGTGACCTCTAGTATTTCGATGATATCTCTCAAACAAGAAGTCCGATTGAGGTTAAACCAATTTTGTTTTTGAAACTAGACTTCCAATTCATCATTTTGACAAAATATTCAAGTCCAAAGGAGGTCAGATGAGAGAGCTATGAATTTTGGAAGATAACAGTGAAATCAACGTCACACAGCAGACCAAGCTTTGGTAATTTGAGTGTATCTCACACATTACAAATCCAATTGAGCTGAAATCGGTGGCATATAAAATTAGACTCAAATGGAGTTCCATCATGAGTTGAACCAACCAAAAAGGAGTTCAGACCATGGAGATATGGCCCTCGAAAGTGGACGGTCAACTCAGAATGTTGCAAAAAATGTTGGTCAAGAACAACCTCCAATCATCTGATGATAATAGACGAAATACAATGAGTTTGGAGCTGATTCTTCTTGCATTGGAAAGAACACTTGAAGAGCTTTATGAGCATGAGTGGTTTTCCAAAATTGAAGCTATATCGAAGATGTTACGCTCACGGGAAATTGACTATTGTACTGCCAATGCTATTATGTTTTGAAAGTCAATGAAGTTTGATATTTGCACAAGATCATGGTAGGCCTGACACTCGAAGACAGCCTACTCGAGCAAGGTATTTGTAATTCCCGAGCATCATTGGACTCAGAACGAAGAAGTGCAAATTAGACAGTCATGCTCGAGCAGAGTATTTGGCGTGCCCGAGCACCATGCTCGAGCAGCGTTGTTAAAAATAATATTCTCACCTCTGTGCAAGGTTTGCCCAAGCATGCCCTTATAGCTTGCTCGAGCAACAACGATCTGAATCATTTTTCATTAGACTCCAAAGAAGGTTGCCCGAGCATACATATAAGCTTGCTCGAGCATGATCATCCCAGTTTTCAAATTACCGTCTTCGTAAATCCTAAATCATCGTGTGTGATTTCATTTCTATATATCATTACTCATTACTATTGCTAATTGCTTTTAATCAGTTTGCTAATGAGTTTTAGATGATTTTATCTTGGATTAACAACAAATTTCCATAAAGCAATTTGTGTGTCAGAGAAGCATTAAATGCAGTTGCCAAAACGAGTGATATCTTCTGCAACCATCTCTCTGATCAATGTAAAGCATTTACTAATATTCCACTCACATATTAAAGTTGGATTAGAGCTCAACGGGCAAAAAGTAAGAAAAGCTTCAACGACTATATTTATTCCAACGGTCATATGCTAAATGAGAAGAATTGTTCAAACGGTCGAATACTCTTCATCAACTATTAAAGCAGAAGCATTCAAGATAGAAGAGGTCAGAGACATGAGCTTACATCTTCAGAATGCCAATACTCTGATATACACATACACCTCTCTGTTTCTCAATGATTCATACAGTTCATCATAGAGAGTGAAATGATTTGTATTGAGTTTCAGTGTTTATTCATTCACTTCTAAGAGAGAGAAGATTCATTGTAAACACCTTATTATTTTATCTGAGAGTTGCTCAAGATTGGGTGATCTTGAGTGGGAATCGATTGTATCCTTACAGTGTGTTAGGGGGAGTATCTCGGTTGAGATTTGGCTTCACAAGTGCCTGTGTGAACTTGTGGTTTGTAAAGGCTTCTCTTGTGCCCAGTTCAAACAAGATGATAGTGGATTGAAAATCTCAAGTGGAGCTTGGGGACTGGACGTAGGTCAAGGATTGGCCGAACCAATATAAATCTCTGTTTGCATATTCTCTTCCCTTATCTCTTATATTCCCAGCATATATATATTTGAATGTCTGTTTATTGTTTTATAAATCCTTACTGTCATACAAACTATTTTTAGTAAGTTGCGAAAAGATTTTCAAAGTTTTATCGGACACCCAATTCACTCCCCTCTTGGGTGAAAGCCAGGACTAATATTTGGTATCCGAGCTAGGATCTTGTTTAAAGGAATTCAATTTGTGAATGTTATTCCTACTGCATAAATTAAATTCTAGGTTGGCCATGTTATTCCAAACTTTATGAATTTTCATTAATGCATTGAATGTTGATGCATTAACTATTAGTGGAATAACTTACTAGGATGCAATTTTGGAAATCTAGTCATTTGGACTAATGATCAGTATGTGCTTCATCATTCATGAATCATAGTAGTCATTTTGTTACTCAAATACATCAATTATGTCTTCATCCATTTTTGAGTAACTATAGCCGTGTGTTCAAATTCTTGCCTTGATTATTCATATATTTCTAGATTTAATTCTAAAAGGGAAGATTATCTCTCTATAGCAAAGTCATTGTGTCTACATATAATTCATTGTCCTTATGACTTTTGCTCTTAAAAAAATTCTTCAACATATAAACTTCAATGTTCCACATGTTCTCCAAATCTGAAGCATTCTGATACACTCTGATATATTCTTTAATATGTTGACTTCCACCTTGTTTAGAGTGAGTGTCGATTTTAAACATGTTTCAAAAATAAATCTTTCATTCAAGAAAATTTTGATTTCATACAATTTTTTAATACATCATCAATGTTTGAAAGAACATTTGAGATTTGAAACTATTTGCATATTTCATTCTTGAAAAATCTGATCTCATTCATGAACTGTGAGTTGATAAATGCTTATCTTTAGGGATAAGATTTTATATGTTCTTTGATCAAACTTACATACATTTTATCAATGACATCTTTTCTACTTAAATCGTAATTCCAAATTGTCATTGAGAAATAACATTCTGGATGTCATTTAGTTGTTATCCTTTATGATTCATTGTTTTGAATTTATTTGATTGGGATTTGATCTCTGATTGCTCTTCTCTTTGCTCAAATATCATATGGGTAAATTATATAAGAGCATAAGAGTTGTCATGTCTAATCTTGTGTGGACCCAAGAAACATCGGGTACCAAAAAGCATATACTTGTTTTGCAGAATCCTCTGTTCTTGCATTGGGAAACAAGGATAAACAGAGGAAGATAAGCTTGTAAGATCCTCTCGTGTGAACTACAAGTGATGACTATAGAGTCATGACCTCACATGAGTAACCACTCAAGTAATCATCTAATGGAGTAATTCTTAGAGGAAAACTCATCCTTATGCATCTAGTTTGGGAGAGCCTCAATATTGGTCACATCATTAGATAATGGCTAGCCAGTGATGCATCTATGGATTACAAATGATTATGACTCAAGTAATTACGATATTACTTGAGTAAGGTATTGTAATATGTATATATCATAATCATGCTAGGCTAACTTGATTCACTCCATCTTAATTTATGAAATTTAGCCTGAACAAACTCATTTTTAAAATGATCCTTATGCTTTAAACATTTTTATCATCATAAAAGTATAAGTGATTTCTTAAATACCAATTTCAAGTCCACCTAAGTAAATTTGAAAGTACTTAATTCTGAGATACCATGTTATGTTCATTGGAGCAGGGATAACTTCAAACCTCATAACATTTTGGTGTCACATTATTATTTGGTATCATTAAAGGGAGTTTCATATTTTTAGTCATGCATTCATTAAGGGGGAGCTTCACATTCACATGTGTTTTAAATCTTAAAAGCTCATATCCTTTATTTGAAGAAAACCCTTTTAAGTTTGCTCATCTCCGTTCATTATGTTTTATTAGTTTTGATGATGAGCTAATCTTATATTTGAGAATATATTATATTTTTCTTTCATTATCTTATTTGAAAATATCATATAGAAAGAGATATTTTGATAGTTGGTTGCACAGGCCGTGAGGCAATGCGTAAAATTAGCAGTTGAGATACCATGTAATGTCACAGTAGAGGTATCACTATGAAATTACATTTGGTATGCACTAACAAATCTCTTTTGCAAAGAAAGTTTTCAATCTGTAGCAGGAGACTTTGTTATGTGCTAGGATCTTCCTTAATGCACTACAAGGAGAAAAATTTAACTTGAGGAAAGATACTCTGATGTTCAATCACATTGAAGTTGAACTATGCTCCATAAAGGAAGAGAGTCTACCACTGCTTCATCTCAGGCCACGGCTATTCAACCGAATTTCATAAAGCAAGCAAATGGACTTCATCGCTCATTCATCAATTTGCAGAACTTATATGAGCATTTCTAATCTCTATCCTTTTATATTAATTGAATATTTTGCACATGTTGGGTATCTATATGATTTTATTATGAACAATTTTTTTTTAAAAAAAAATCTCTCCAAAATCTCTCAAATTTGTGTTCATAAAAACATTCCATATTGTTTCACATTCAATATCAAAAGGCTTTCAAAAAAGATGGGGAGAGAAAATTGTTTTCTTGACATATGGTTAAGGAGAGACAAGTCATTTCTAACTTGTTTTCATATTTGCCTCTCCACGCACATGTATTTTTTCTTTACTTCAATCTTTTTGCTAATGACAAATAAGGGGGAGAGAATGGGAAGAAAAATATGTTGGGCCTAATCATATTCATACATATTTTTCTTAGAGTATTTGTCATCATCAAAAAGGGGGAGAATGTTAGATATGATTAGTTTTGATGATATAGAATGGGAAGAAAAATATGTTGGGCCTAATCATATTCATACATATTTTTCTTAGAGTATTTGACATCATCAAAAAGGGGGAGAATGTTAGATATGATTAGTTTTGATGATGTCTTATATAGATGTCATTATTAAGAGCAAAAAGATTGTATAATATATTTATCTCCTACATTGACTAACTACTATGTATTTAATGTAGATTAGTTCAAGAAGAATTATAGAGATTAATCAAGAAGGAGATAAGAGATTTTAGAAAGAATAAACTGGAGAGAATGTCAAGTTCAAGAAGATGAGATATTGAAGAATTAAATTATGAAAATGATCAAGAGAAGAAGAAAGAAAGAAGAACTTGTTAAATGGAATGAGAAAATCATTATACAAGTTTTTAGATTGATTCTAGAAGTCTCCACGATCAAATGGAAGTTTGAATGTCTCAAATCGGGGTTAAAATAAGCTACAATTGCATTCCTGAAGTCATGCTCGAGCATACCAATTTCATGCTCGAGCGAGGTACCCTTCCAGCCCTTATTTTCACAAAAATCCGCTCTTGCTCGAGCAGAAAAATGTCATGCTCGAGCATGGTGCTCGAGCAGAGTAAATTCCTTGCTTGAGCAAGGTCGTGTTTCAGCTACTCTGTTCAACTCTCTTTTTGGGGACCTCTGGTATTTTGACGATATCTCTCAAACCAGAAGTCCGATTGAGGTGAAACCAATTTTTTTTGAAACTAGACTTCCAATGCGTCATTTTGACATAATATTTAAGCCCAAAGGAGGTCATATGAGAGAGCTATGAATTTTGTAAGATAACAGTGAAATCAACGTCACACAACAGACCAAGCTTTGGTAATTTGAGTGTATCTCACACATTACAAATCCAATTGAGATGAAATCGGTGGCATATGAAATTAGACTCAAATGGAGTTCCATCATGAGTTGAAAGAACCAAAAAGGAGTTCATACCATGGAGATATGGCCCTCGAAAGTGGACGGTCAGTTCAGAATGTTGCAAAATATGTTGATCAAGAACAACCTCCAATCATCTGATGATAATAGATGAAATACAATGAGTTTGGAGCTGATTCTTCTTGCATTGGAAAGAAAACTTGAAGAGCTTTATGAGCATGGGTGGTTTTCCAAAATTGAAGCTATATCGAAGACATTACGCTCACGGGAAATTGACTATTGTACTGCCAATGCTATTACGTTTTGAAAGTCAATGAAGTTTGATATTTGCACAAGATCATGGTAGGCCTGACACTCGAAGACAGCCTACTCGAGCAAGGTATTTGTATTGCTCGAGCATCATCGGATTCAGAGCGAAGAAGTGCAAATTAGACAGTCATGCTCGAGCAGAGTATTTGGCGTGCCCGAGCACCATGCTCGAGCAGAGGTAGTGGCTTGCTCAAGCAGAGTTGTTAAAAATAATATTCTCACCTCTGTGCAAGGTTTTCCCGAGCATGACCTTATAGCTTGCTCGAGCAACAATGATCTGAATCGTTTTTCATGAGACTCCAAAGAAGGTTGCGCGAGCATACATATAAGCTTGCTCGAGCATGATCATCCCAGTTTTCAAATTACCGTCTTCGTAAATCCTAAATCATCGTGTGTGATTTCATTTCTATATATCATTACTCATTACTATTACTAATTGCTTTTAATCAGTTTGCTAATGAGTTTCAGATGATTTTATCTTGGATTAACAACAAATTTGCATAAAGCAATTTGTGTCTCAGAGAAGCATTAAATGCAGTTGCCAAAACGAGTGATATCTTCTGCAACCATCTCTCTGATCAATGTAAAGCATTTACTAATATTCCACTCACATATTAAAGTTGGATTAGAGCTCAACGGGCAAAAAGTAAGAAAAGCTTCAACGACTATATTTATTCCAACGGTCATATGCTAAATGAGAAGAATTGTTCAAACGGTCGAATACTCTTCATCAACTATTAAAGCAGAAGCATTCAAGATAGAAGAGGTCAGAGACATGAGCTTACATCTTCAGAATGCCAATACTCTGATATACACATACACCTCTCTGTTTCTCAATGATTCATACAGTTCATCATAGAGAGTGAAATGATTTGTATTGAGTTTCAGTGTTTATTCATTCACTTCTAAGAGAGAGAAGATTCATTGTAAACACCTTATTATTTTATCTGAGAGTTGCTCAAGATTGGGTGATCTTGAGTGGGAATCGATTGTATCCTTACAATGTGTAAGGGGGAGTATCTCGGTTGAGATTTGGCTTCACAAGTGCCTGTGTGAACTTGTGGTTTGTAAAGGATTCTCTTGTGCCCAGTTCAAACAAGATGATAGTGGATTGAAAATCTCAAGTGGAGCTTAGGGACTGGACGTAGGTCAAGGATTGACCGAACCAGTATAAATCTCTGTTTGTATATTTTCTTCCCTTATCTCTTATATTCCCAACATATATATTTGTATGTCTGTTTATTGTTTTATAAATCCTTACTGTCATACAAACTATTTTTAGTAAGTTACGAAAAGATTTTCAAAGTTTTATCGGACACCCAATTCACCCCCCTCTTGGGTGAAAGCTAGGACTAACAATCAAATCACTACTACAGAAAAGGTCACTTGACGTATCATAGTTATCAGTTATTTGGTTAAACATAAAGTTTCATGGTTAATAAATAATTATACAGCTTAAAGTAGGTATTTCACTACTATAGAATCTTATATATATATATATAGTGGTTATAGTGAATAAGCGTTATGCAAGTCGAGGCGGAGTTCACTCAAGAATATATAACCCTAATAATTAATGGTTATGTTTACAATCCGTTATATATTGGGAGGTAGAATTCGTGAAAACAAAAACATAATGGTTGTAATTATTAATCATCATATATTGACTGATAAAAAGGACGGTTCTTTCAAAACAATCTTCATGTAATACTTCCAACGATTTTATCAAGTGTATACATTACCCTAGATTACCTAAATTGTTAAATGTAAAATTGCATAAATAAGTACTTTACATTACTATAGAAATCACTATACATGACGGTTATTATCGGCCATAAATCAAAGTTCTGAAACGTTTTATATGCAGACGCTATATATGCTCGGCGTAGATAAATTACTATTCCAAACCATTATTTATTCTTGACCTATTATAGTGGTTCTGATATAATACCCGTTATGTATTGAGGCTTGGTGAGGTCAAAATATACACATTGTTGTGATAATAATTAATGGGGACATGTGAACATCGTCATAATATATGGTAATACTTGCATGATACATAACTGTCTCATTTTGGCAACCGGTATTTATTCAGTAACGGACATAACTATTCTTATGTATGAACCGTGAGTTTTAATAAAAATAAATAATCTTCTTACATTGAAAACCATTATGTATTTAGTAAATAAATAACGGTGTCTAAATAAGAACCATGAACTTTTATAATACATGACAATTATTATATAATAACCGTGATGTATGGATGTGAAACTCTTCAAGTGAGAGTTTCTAAGTTAGTTGGACTCGTTTGTATATAATAGAACAATACCTCCAAGATCGAGTGACTATGCAATTCGGGATGGATCAAGACATTCCGGGCTTTTAGGAAGAATCAATGACAACTGTTTACGTATATATGTGATAATATAATTGTTCTCCTATAATTGTGTCTCTACACAGGAATTAACCCTTGAAAGCTAAGGCTAGGGAAGACAAATGAATGAATATCCATTTTGGAAAGGATGCACGGGGCATGCAAAGCCTTAAGTAAGGCAAGGGGTATTAACCCTTGCTCAAGGGTTTGCATACCCCTTACAACCTTTCCTATACGAATATTCATGTTTTTTTCACCCAGTCGTTGCTTTCCTTGCTTAATTGATGAAGAGACACACGATATAGGTGATGAAAGATTACATTATGAGATATATAAGTTAGGAGTGTAATTGATTTTATCCACAAAGCCTAAAAAATCTTGATCAATCTTGAGTTACATGGCCACTCGATGTAGGAAGTACTACTTTATTAGATAAAGTTGAGACCAAGTAGCTTAGAAACTCTTACATTAAAAAAACATAGTCCATGAAAGCAATTTAATGTGTCACCTTGAATGATTTTGCTGCAGGTATTCACTTGTACATAAATGAATCTTGGAACAATTGAACTAGTTTATTTATCACATCCCTAACTATATTTTTGAAGTAACTTTTGAAGATATTGATACTTCCAAGAAGGGAGGTATTTACTTAGGCATCCATATCTCTTGAAGTGACTTAAAAAAAGAACATAGTTGGAACTGTGAATCAAAGCAATGTGTTGACAACTTTAGAGTAGGAACCATGAATCAACAAAGTAGGAACATTCAATTAAAGCAATATTAGGTTATACAAAAAACATAACTTCACAAAAGCAATTTAATGTCATCTTGGATGCTTTATCCCTTCGTGACTTCACAAAGATAGCCCAATCGACCAGGTTGAACACTACAAGGGTCAAGTGTATACCTAGTTAGGGCTCACGAACAAAAACACAAGCTAGGACAAGTGAAAGCAACTTGCGCGGTAGTCACTGAGACAAGGTCAAATTTGTTCACTAGCATAGTTGTCGCTAGGAAGTCAGACAAAGGTTTTTTAGGGTGGGGTTCAACTGAAAGCGACCCTCGACAGTCGGAAAAGAGAACAAGTGTCGTAGGGTTATGATGTTAGTGGGTTTCATCATTCAAATAGACTAAGTGTCAGGTGTATTCTATTTTAGACATTTAGAAAGAAGAGGAATGGTAGGACTTTTAGGTTATCGTGCCTAAGACTTCACATCTCAGTTCATTCGAAAGAACTGATATTTATTGGTTTACATTTATACTAGTTCTATGTTAATAACCGTGAGGTATGTTACACACACACACACACCAACCGTGGGAAGTGCCTCGAAGGACCAGAAGAGGCGGAGGGAAAATGAAGAGCGAGAGAAGTAGAGGAGAAGATGGACTTCTCAAAACAAAAATAAATTATAAAATTTAAACATGCTAAAGATAAACAAAAGAAGATGAGACTAAGATGGTAGGTAGTCCTCACCAAGATTTAGCCCATCAAAAGAGGGAGGAGTAGATGTAGAATTTAAACGTGCTAAGATGAAACAAAAGAAATGAATTAGAAATGGAGGTAGTCCTCATTTGTCTCTAATTCATCAGTAGAAGGAGATAACGCAGATGCAAGACATAATAAAAGATAAATTTTATTGAAATGTAAAACTTAAAAAGCAAAGGCAAATAAAGGGGAGATCAGAAAGGAGAGAATGAAGAGCAAGAGAAGGTAGAGAGAGGGGGTGGTTCTGAATCTTCCTAAGACGGAATGGAGCTTCAGCTTATATGGACGGATTCAGAACCACTGTCTACACAGTGCTTTGCTAACACTACAGTAACCAGCTACAGTGAACTATAGTGTTTAGTGCTACAATGAATACTTAACACTACTGTAGTTTAGAATAGTTTTATACATGAAAGACACTGTGTTTGGTGCTTCCGTAAAAAAACTAGAATAGTTTTATTCATGAAAGACAATGTGTTTGGTGCTTTTGTAAAAAACCGTTAGTTTAATCTTCACCTAGGTTGATGATAAAGTCTTCATCATAATTTTGGGCTGGATTGTCTTCTCTAGCTCCTGAAGCTATTGAAGAATTAACCTGGTCAATTGTTTGGGCTTTATCCTGCTGGAGTTGTTTGAGCATGAAGCCAAGTTGTTTGATATACTCCGATTTGTTTGCAGCTGAAGTTAGTGCACTTTGAATATGAGTTTTTTGATTCAAAAGCCTGCTTTGTTTAGTTGCGCAAAGGAAGTTAGGGTTTTCTTTAAACCATAATTCCACTACCTTGGAGTCTATCCTTGTTTGATCAAATTTCGGCCACCATCGCACATAGGGAACCCTTTGGAGAATAGGTAAAACTAGAGAATCTTGATTCAAATGAGAAAACCTGTATTGCCAAGAAAAGATCCAGGATATCGATAATTTTGAAAAATAATGAAGATCTGATGGAAAAGGATCTCCATTAAGGTTGTATTTTGTTTCAATAAGTTTTAATGCTTTCTGAACATTTGGTGGAAAAATTTCAGGAATAGGTCCAAAGAAATCCTGCCATTGTCGAAACCATTGAGGGAAGGTATACTTGGTTTTTTTGTTTAAAATAAATGAACCAAATATGTTTAAAAATTCTATTCTGATCCCAAAAGACATTGTACCAGGTATCATAATAATCCCAGTTACTATATCCTTTCGGCTCAAAATTGATGTTCCAACATTTTGGTTTGTTTAAATTTTCTCCCCACTGAGAAGGCGTGAGAACTTTTAAATTTTGGAAGGTAGAATGAATTGTTAAAGGTTCATCTTCTTTATTCGTTTTTCGAGATAACTCAATGGATTCAGAACGAACCAATATTGACTCATAATATTCCCTTGTTTTTAATAAATCGGTAGGAATAAAATGAAATCCAGAAGGAAAGACTTTTAAAGCTACCTGGTTGGGTGTTTGATGGAAAAACTTAGGTTCAGTTTGGATGATATTCTTTACCTTATTTTCTTTGGGAAGGTAAGAAGTATCAATTGGACTAATAACTGGAGTAGTTACTAGAGGTTTTGAAACCTAAGGTGGCCGTGTTTGTGCTAGTTGGAGATGAAATTTTTTATTTGACAAATCATACTCCTGTTTACTTGTTTCCTGGAAAGGAGAGGCAATACATGAAAGAGCAAGAACTCTATCATGTTTGAGGGCAAGGGTCCTTTCATCCTTTTTTGCTAATATTTCTCCGCATGTTTGTTTTGGGTGTTGTTTAGCATAAGATTCAAGGGTCTTTTTGCTAGGTTTGTTGGGAGTGAGTCTTTAGGTTGAAGATTTTGTTTGGGGATTTTGGGTAGAAGACCCAGAAGTTTGAGTACCTGATGATCCCTTGGAATGGGATCTTGTTTGGAGCCTTGAGCCTTGTGTTTGGGGCTTTTGTTTGCTTGTTGATCCCTCTGTTTGGGATTGTTGATGCTGAATCAACTGTTTAATAATCTCCTGTAGAGCTTCTTTGTCGGAGATTGGTCTTTGAGTTTCTTGGGAGAAGCTTTGATCGTCCTCATCTTGAGAGACTTGTTTATCCTTCAGATTTTCACTTGGTTTTTTCTTTCTGGGCATGTTGTTTAAGTGAATAGTGAGTTTCTAGGCTCTTTTTTGGGTTCTCTCTTATCTACAACCTACCAGGTAAAAACTCACGGGTGAGGAAATTTGGGAGAGAGTTTGTAGTGCCTTTGATGAATTCAACGTCAAAATAAAAAACACTTAAAAGTGCTTGCCATCGGGAAAAAATTTGTTTTGATACAAGGTTTTTAACATCTTTTGCAGATTTGCAATCAATGCGAACTAAAAACCTTTGGTTTAAAAAATCAGCTTGAAATTTTGAAATACATAAAACAATTGGCAAAATTTCTATTTTGATTGTCGAGTAATTCTGCTGGGTAGAATTCCAATGTTTAGACGTGAAAGAAATAATTTGTTCTTTACCGTCTATTCTTTGTTTGAGAATACCTCCATAGCCTAATTTATAAGCACTAGTTCGATTATTTTGAAGGCAAAAGGAATTTGAAGGTTAGGACAAGGAAGTTCCTTAACTTGTTGTTTGATCTGTTTAACAACGTTTGTATGAACGTCCGTCCAGGGAGGAGGATTATTATTAAGGCGTTGATGAAGAGGTTTAATGAATTTACTGAGTTGAGGAATGAACTCAGCAACATAGTTTAAGCATCCTAAAAATCGTTGAAGTTGGGTTTTATCAATGATTTGGTATGGGAATTTGTTGGCAAACTAAAGTTAGTTCAAGCTCAAAGGCACATCAAGAGGAAGAATTAGTTGAAACAAGAGAAGAGGAAGAAGAAAGGAAGCAAGAGGAGGAGGCAAGTATCGAAGCTATGATCTTCATCTCATCTAACCTTCTTATGAGAACTTCCTAGCTCTAATAAGCTCTTGGTATGGTGATTTATGGTGGTTTTTGGCAAGTGAAACCGAAACTCTAGAAGGCCAAAGGAGGAGGTTGCAAGGAAAACACAAGAAAAACTAAGGTAAGAGGAGTTTCTGTCCTTGCTTATGTTGGTTTTGGACTTGTTGGTGGTTGTGTTGCATTCTTCTTGAATTCTTGTCATTTCGAAAACATGAATGACTAAAGGGAGGTTTTGCCCAAATGAATAAAGAATGGTTGAAGCATGATTAAGGGCATAAACAACACGTTAGGAGGTGATTTATGACAAACTATGGTGTTTATGTTGGAAATCAACTTTGTTTAGCTTGTGTTTCGGTCATAACAAGGCATGTATAAGGAATGAGATTTTGTCCATTTTTATGTTTCAAATGTGTTTAAAGTGAAAAAATTTGTGGGTAATGGTTAGGAAGTGATTTTGGAAGAATTGGATTTGAATTGGACAAAAACCCTAAGCTACCAGCTTTGATAATCTGTGCGACAGTTCACTTGTGCCATGTTTTTAACTAGGTAAATATTGTCCTATGGCCGTGAAAATTTTTAGTGTTGTAGTATTCGTCCTAAGCTTTAATTTGATATATAATATGGGCCAATTGGATCTGTATATTGATAGTTGTGAATTTTTGAAGTTGGCAATGTAAAACTGGTAAGATTATGTGGTAGTGTCGAATGAGTTGTAATTTTGGAATGTTGTGCTTCCAAATGGCTAAGTATAATATTTTTACCTGAAGCTAGATTTAATAAGGGTGATATAGTCTTTGGAAGCATTGCAATTTGACACTTGTACATAAAGATATGAATTATCAAAGTTGGTTGAAAATTGTGTCAGTTTTTGTAACACCCCGAATTCTGAACCCCAAGAACTGGGAATAAGCCTAAAATAGGGGGACGATTAAGCCCAGTTCGGGAAGAGTCCCAAGAATGTCGAGAGTTAGGAAGCCTCTCTGGGACTAAGTAATTTGGCCATACGGGTCAGTGGACCTAGTAAGTATAAGCCGTGGAATTAAAGCGCCAATGAAAGAGGGGCACAAAAGGCCTATACGGCGTAAATCCAGTGGAAAGGATGCCACCCAACTATGTCCTGAGGTATAGGACAATTAGTTGAGTGAAAATATGCCGGTATAAGTAAGTACACGACATTTTCAGGGCAGTTGGGTATGCCCTGCCTGCGTTTTTGAGAAGACATTGGTACTCGTGAAGAAAGCTCGAGTAAAACCCGGGCAGAATCCCGAGCAAGTACCAATAAAGTAATTTTAATAAAGTACTGTCATGATGACTAATAATGACATACTTTTGTGTTGGCCAAATTGAATGGTGACACATGTCTCTTCATGATCACAAAAGACAAAGAGTAATGATGCTAGGAGGACATGTGGCTGTTTGGGTTGGATGTTTGACTTTTTGGCACCACAAAGTACGAGGTAATTATGAGACATTAAAATACGTGTTTCTCGCTCCCCAAGAATGAAGAAAAACGTGCAGCCACATCAGGAGAAAAGGAACAGTTGATCCGGCCCCACACAAGTCCCACAAAGTGGCACGAGTTACAAGGAAAGTTGTAACTGGCAAAAAGGAGCTAAGCGGGACCGGTTAGGGTTTTCCAGAGTCGGGCCCAGACCCAGGACACAGGTGGAGGACGAAATTAGGGTGGGCCCAGAAGAGAGAGAAAGTGACTTGGAGAGAAAGAAAAGTGTTATATCATGTAATTATGAAGAGAGAGAAAGTCACATCAAGTAATTATGAAGAAAGAGAAAGATAAAATAATCAGAATTAATCTGGACCACATCTTTTGAACCTGACATGGCCAATTGAAAGACATGTAATTATGACATTAAAAGGTCATTAATGGCATATCTAAGGGAAGATTTGGTGGGCCCCACTGGTTGGAAGAAGTGCAGTGCAAAATGACCGTTTTACCCCTAGACCTAAAACCTACACCTATCAATTTTGGAAACCACCTTTAGGGGAAATTTTGGAATCTCATTTTTGGGCCTTGGAATGCGCCATCATCAGCCCAAACGATCCCTCTAGAAGCCTTGAGAAACAAGCAAGGAAATAATGATTTAAACTGAGGAATTTTCCCGACCGTCGGATCATGATCAAGGTTGGATAAGGGCCCCACCTTTGGAGTCTATATAAGGACACTTCCCCACCCATTTTTTCTGCCCAAGTACGTGCTCAAGGTGTAGGAGGAGAGAGAGCATCTGAAGTCTTGGTTCAAGAAGGAAAGGAGGTCATACGCAACCGAAATTCCGAGGTAAGCATCTCACCGACAAACTTGAAGTTCTTGCTTCTGCTGTTTAGTGTTTTTCGTGGAGATTCAGTAGGATTTTGGTACTTTTGAGGTTTCCATTGAGTCCAAAACGTGATTTTGTGTGGGTATAAGTCAAGGTTACTTTTTCCGAACCCGAAAAACCCTAAACCTTAAGCGAATAAATCTACCGATTCTGGTGTTTTCTGGGCAGCGTATGGAAAGCGTTGGTTTTAAAATAGTAAATGAACCTTTTTATCTGAAATTATACATGGTAAAATTAGACATCCTAAGGATTATTTTTATATAATATTTTGTGTCATTTAGAGCTTCCAACCGAGAGTTATTTAAGGTTGAAAAGGACCTAAAAACATGAGTTCGGTTTCAGACCAGTGGCTAAGTTTTTGGAATCTTAGAAGGACTATAACTCATAAGGCTTTGATACATATTTTTACTATAAAATAGACAACCTAAGGGTTCTAAGGCCACTGATTTCGTATCAATATGATTTTTCTTGAATTTATTATAAATTGGAAAAGTTGGGTCAACGTTTTTGGGAAATGCTGGTGGTAGGCGAAATACATGAAACTTGAAGCAAAGTTTGAATATGTGATTGAAAGTATAATGTTTTAATGTATCTAGGATGGTAGCACGTGTGGGACGTATCTCCAACGTCAAGGGAAGAGTTCATTATTTTGCAAGGTGTGCTAGGTAGTAACTGTAAACTTGCATACCCTATGTTGCTCTTGTATGTTATGTGTTATCATAATTGTGGATGTAGGCTAGGTGGTATCTATGGGACTTTGTGTTCTATGGTTACTGCTGAGGCCCGAGGTATGCAGGCTAGGTAGTACCTGTAAAGGTGCTGCTGAGGCCTGAGGCATGGTGGCTAGGTAGTACCTATAGGGGTGCTACTGAGGCCCTTGGCATGTAGGCTAGGTGGAGCCTATGTGACTGTGTATTCATAGGTGTCTACTGAGGCCCGAGGTATGTAGGCTAGGTGGAGCCTATATAACTGTGTGTTATAGGTGTCCACTGAGGCCCTAGGCTAGGTGGTTGGGGTTGGCTACCCTGACTACTGAGGCCTTTTGCGCGGTAAGTCCGGGGGCTTGTCTTGACCAGGCGGTCCTGCGTAGTACATGCCATGTTTATGTTCCTGATTGTGATTTGCATTACATGCATTGCATACATATTGTATTTGAGTTTAACAGTTACTCTGGGGTTCAACTTTGAACTCCAGTTCACCTGGAAGATACAGGTAAGAGGAGGAGGCCGGTTGGACGGTTGAGAAGGTAAGGGCACGGTATGCAGAGACTGAAGAAAATAGGGGATGCCCTATCACTTCTTGTATAGCTGTTTCTGGAATGACAGTATAATTTTGTACTTACTGCTCAGTATTTATTTTGGACGATTGTACCCTTAACCCTACGGGGAGTACTTTATGATTTTGTATGTACCTTTACCAGTATAATGTAAGTTGTCTAAACCGATCATATGTTGTGCTGTGCATACTCTGATGTATATCAAAAGGGCTAATTAAAAGGAGAAAGGTAATAAGTAAAAAGGATCCCTCTAACCCGCCACCTGAAAGGGCGAGGCCTGTAGGGGTGTAACAGCTTTGACTTGTGCGGAAATGAGAAATGTAAGGGCAAATAGTAATTAAGTTAACTACTAAAGATTAAGCTAATCACATGGATTTAATATGGGCCCTTTAGCTTTATGAAGAGGTTGGGTAAATAATAACCCGTCGTCTGTGAATGTATATTTATTGGATAAATAATAACCTGTCGTTCATGAATGAATATTTATAGGAGCCGACGTTTGCCCGGGATGACTAAAGGAATGGGAGTTGATTTGAGATTTCGTAAAGCATCCAGGTAGTAACTCTAATCTCACATACTCTGTATGATTGTATATGTTTGTTTGAACAATGTTGTGATAGTCTCGCCTCGTGTGGAGGCCAGCACCACTCGTGAATCGATTGGTTGGAAGAGCCGACCATGGGGAACTTCCCGATGGCTAAGTGTAGGGCCCTTAGACCGGTAGTCCCTGGGTGGCGAACCTAGTGGCATTCAGTTGTTATGGGTTATTTCCCTATTTAGTACCTAGTGCTGTCGTAGTGGATCATATGATGATTGTTTGTAGTTAATGCAGCATGTGATATGTGACATTTGATCCCTTAATGCTGTATATGCTGTTGTGGACTGCTTTGGTTTTGGTTAACTGTCATGTATTGCTTTTACATTTTATGTGAGATTAGCTGTTGCTTTGGGATTCTTCAGGATCCCAGTCCTTACTATTATTTGAGAAGCGAACAGAGTACTGGACACGGCTCCCAAGGTAAGGCGGCGGATGTTGGCAAGTGAAGAAGCTAGACCTGTTTCAGTTTAGTTGTTGGTTATCTATAGTTGAAAAATTGTAATTTATAAACTTATGTATGAACCTTGTGGGGATTCCTGTAATGTAATCAAGAGCTTTGTATTAGTATATCGTACTATTTCTTTTTTGCTAGCTGAACTGTGTGTTATTACTGTGATGAATGCTAATATACCAAGGGGTATGACATTTTGGCATTAGAGCAAGATCATTCTTGTGGCAATAGAATAGCATATTGATACTTGATTCTATAGTAACAGGAAATAGAGAAGTAGTGACATGTACCCAGAGGAAGAGGGTTTGGGCTCCGGTGAGTTAAGGCTCTAGGGATATATGAGGTAGCACAGGATCTGGATTTTGTTGCTAACTCTAGGGCTTCTGATACGGAGTTAAAGTATGAACTAGATCCTTACCCAGTATTGTGGAAATTTATAAGGGAACTATACTAGGAAGTTGGTATTGTTTTTTTCCCCGTGGGGACAGTACTTAGTGTTTCGGGGAAGTTTGATATGTTGTACTTGGATTACTACATTTGGGAGTTGCTGATACCCAATGATAAAAGGGTTTGTACCGGCATTAATCCCCTAGATATTATCAGAACTTTGAGGTTAAACGTGCTCAGGCGAGAGTAATCTTGGGATGGGTGACCCCTAAGAAGTATCATGGGAATTTGAATTCCTTGATTTAAGGTGTGAGTACCTTGAGGTATGAAATATGGTGATCCTTAGGGATGCCATGAGGATGTTAGATTGAATACCATAATGATTGAGGATATGCTTGAATATGATCTAAGCTAAAATAGTGCTTAAGTCAAAATGTGATTCAGGTTGCACTAGGTTTCGATACCTGAGAGTATGAACCTTGTGAATGTCGTGATTAATGCTGCGCTGTCAGCATGTTTATTGGGTGTGATTGATGATTGACGTTGAGGTGAAATAATGATACTTATAATATGTCCTTGTGATATTGAGGTAGAGTTAGAACCTAATGAATAATGCTGATGTTGAGAGAGTAATATTTGAATGTTTCGAGAATTAAAGTAGGAATTGTGAATCATGATCCTTGTTTGTACAAGGGATATTGTTAAGGAAACATGATTTCTCATCTCATTTGATGTTAAGGTTCTAAAAGGTTGAATTGTAAATTTAACGATTTTTGCTTTGGGAATCTTTGAGGATAGTGCCTGAATGTTATAAGCTATGAATCATGATGATTCTAGCTTGTTTATTGGGTATGGTCGAGGTTTATGAATTAGGTTGATGAACCTAAAAATTGGATAGGCATCCAGATGGTTGCTACCAGCTGAATTGTGACATAAGAATCCAACTTGATAGTTGAGTGATTCTTTAGGCGTTTGAATTGACTGGAATGAATTGAGTTACTAGAATATGGTACCGATTGATCTGAATGAATTAAGGCACTAGAAAGTGGTATAAATGTGTGTAAGGTATCTGGAAGTTGCTAGCTCCTGATCTAACATAAGGGAAGATCTTAATATTCCCTTAGAAATAATGATTGAGAGTATGTTCCTCAAAGAAACCAAGTGGTAGCTAGAACCTTAGTAGCCACGGGTTATGGTCTAATGATCGAGACAAATAACCATAGATATGTTTGTGGCTAATAGATTCCCTGATAAATGTGGGTTGAATACTTGATAGGGAAATTTGAATTTGTAAGTATGCCTAGAGCTGGACTAATTTTGAAAGTCCATATAGAATGACCCCAGATGAGGTTTATGTGATGCGGCATATCGCCATGGGGTGCCCCAGCACTGTGTGCTTATTATTAAGTATATTCGTGTCATGAATATACGGTGGGCAGTGAGACCTATAGGGCCGGTATATCCTTAGGTCATTAGACTTGATATACGTTCAATGAGAAGCCTTAAGTCCTATAAGACCAGTGTGTCCATAGGTTGGTAGAAGCCCACAATTCTTAGACCATGAATACCAGGCAGTGCCTCGAAGAGATTGCGAAGCCTAAGAATTGCAGGCATTGTCTTGGAACAGCTGAAATATTGGAATGTGAATGGACTGAGTGTCCTGTGAATGGCCCGATTAGCGAGGGTTAGAGCTTAGAATAGGCTTATAGTTGATGACTTTCTATAGCAGTTGTCTGGTGCCTAGTCTATTTGAAAATTGAATTTTGAACTTGCCAATACACCTGCTGTATTTGTAAATTTTTGAAATTGAATTTTCGAGTATATGTTTTTCAATAGAATTTGAGACTAGTTGTAGTGGTCACTTTTAAACTATGTTGTCTCATAGAAAGGGTTCCAATAGAACCTAGAATAGTAGAAGCAGTACCGAACTGGAAGATGCCAGAAATTATTGTAGAAATACTCAGTTTGCTGGATCTTGCCAAATGAATTTAGAATGTTTCTTGAATTGCTGGCCATTGATAAAGGCTTATTTGAATAAAGAATTGAAAGAAGGAATTGTTGTGATGGGTTGTTGCCTAGTGCTGTAATTTTGGATTGATTGGATCTTGTGTTTGTAGTTGTTCCTGCATGAGGCAGTGAATGTGTTTTGAGCATAGCAGCGATTATGATTTGTTGAAAATGTTAAAGCACTACTTTTTTATAGTGTGAATGTGAAAATGTACTACGACCACAAAGATTTTGAATATTTGAAAATTAGAAATGTTGAATGCAATATCCTAAAAGAAATAACAAGAATTTTTTTTTTTGTATGTATGAGATATGATATCTATCTATTTAATTTGTATTAAGGGCTAGATATTTACATACATACAATTTTTTTTTCTTGTTGTTTTTTTAGGGTACTATATCTCAATTTAAATTAAATCAGATATATGATATCTCTATTCGAAAATTAAATATGAGATATTATATCTATCTATTTAATTAAATCTGAGATACTATATCTCAATTCAAATTAAATCAGATATATGATATCTCTATTTATTTTAGTTATTTAATTTATCAAATAAATTAAATACTATATAATAATATTATTATCTATAAGTAATAATATCATTATTTTCGAATTATATATATATATATATCCTAGATTAAATGTTGTATTCATTAAATCTTAGACATATCTAAGATTCAATGAATCTGGACACTATTGCTCGTGTTGGGCTATTCTTGTGTGCGACCTTGTAGGCCCACATGAGATTGGCAACGGGCTCAATACTGTACTAGCCCACAAGTTGCAAGCGGCCTCTAGCAAGACATTGCGACTACCCAATTCATATGGGGATCGATGATACGATACAAACTATTGTACAACCATGTCACGTCCCTTTTGTCACGCGATAATTTGGTCAAGGATGAGGCATGGATAATGTCAACTTCCTGTTCTTGACCATTACTTTCTCAATTCTTGAGTAGTCTAAAATTGAAATGGAAACTCCGTTCCATCGTAGTTTGACCATACATTTCTTAGACTCATTCATTAAGGGGCCCGGTATTATCTCTCTACAGATTTGAGGGACAAATTCCGTCTTGACCATTCACATTCCTTTGCATGAAAACCATTGATCTCGATCAAAACCTTTATCATCACCCGGTCAAAGATGACTTTTGACTAGGTCAAAGATCAGTGACCTCATGTAGGAATCCATGATTATTTCAGGTCAAAGGGCGTTGTGACGCGGTTATATATGAGATAAGCTTATGACTAAATCCATGTAGCTTTCTCAGAGTGGGTCGATCCAGCACCTTGTACTCTTACAAGTTCCTATGACTTTGATTTGAATCTCCATACTCATTAAAGTCATACTGGTTTTATTTCATCTTTGCTCCTGCATAGATGACTGACTAGGGACATTTAGGACAATCTATATGATATGTCCAAGGATATAGTTATCATAACAAACATGCAAATAATATGATAACAAAAAGAAGAAATACTTTAAATATTAATAATGTTTAAAGTACAATGACTTGCCCTTAGGGCATAATTTCCAACAAGAACCACATCAACACCATCAGGAGCGTCATGGCGTTGTTTGGCCATATAGTTGGCACATGAGATATTGTCTCTTGGAGTATAATGGAGCTCCACATTCCAGTCCAGGAGTAGAAGGTCTCTAGTCTCCCCAATGATATCTTTTAGCGGATGATCAGTATAACAATCTCTCATAAGAATGTTGATGGCATCCAGAGAGTCTGAACAGAGGACAATTTTTTGTAAACCCATTTGATGACCCATTTTGAGACCAGTCATGATAACGTATAGCTCAGCTTCAATAACAGTTTGGAGCCTAACATTTCTTATCACTCCTCCGCAAGCTGCTTGGTGTTGATGACGCACCGAACTGTCCACATCAATGTGGACCACATTTGTAGGAGGGGGTCCAAGTCTTCTGGCTTTGAGAGAGTTAGTGACAAGTCTCTTATGGCCAGTTTGCCACATGAAGAATTTTATTTTCTCTGGAAGTTTCCATTTCCACATGAGGGCCCAAAACCTATTAGTACTCATTCCTCCGTGATAAAAAAGGTAGAGATAAGCAGATTTAACAGAAAATCAACCATTTTTCGCAGCTCTCCAAGTAAAACAATCAAGGAAGCTATTAGAAGGAGGGTGCATTTTGGAGATAATATTTATGATTGTAGGGGGAAGATGCCCTGCCATTTATTAGTGTCCCATCTTCCATTCATTAAAAGTTAATCACGCACCATCTCATCTTCATTAACTAAGGATGGATCCAGAACAAAGGCTATGAGGGGACAATCAAGAGGAAGCCAAAGGTCTTGCCAGAACTTGGTTCCCGCTCCATTGTTAACCTTTTTCCCAACTCCGGTAAGAAACTTATCCCACACTTCAACAATCACTTTCCATGTAGAGGATGCATTTATATTCTTGGAGACATTAGGCACAGAAGAGGCACCGCAATTATATTTAGACCAAAGGCATTAGACCCACAGAGCTTTCTTTTTCATCAAGAGACTCCAACAAAATTTCATAATAAAGGCCTTATTCTGGTACTGAAGATTCTTGAAGCCAAGACCCCCTGCTTCTTAGCTTGAGTAATTTTATCCCAAGCAAAAAGGTGCTTTTTTTCACACCTTCTTCTTGGGACCAGGGAAATATTCTCGAGCACTTGTCTAATTCATTAATGGTACAAATAGGAAGAAGAGATGACTGCATACAATAGCTGGGCAGAGAGGATAACACCAATTTGATCAGGACCGAGCGACCAGCAATTGTCAAAAATTTGCTTTTCTACATGGACAATTTCTTCCGAGCTTTTTGCACGATGGGATAATATGTGGCTTTCATAACTTTCTTATGAATAATCAACACCCCTCAATATTTCCCTAGATCAGGAGTGATTCCAATCCCATCAGTTGACTTAGCTCAAGAGCTCTATTCAAGTTAACATTTCTAGAACAAAACATTCGGGATTTATCGAGGTTGATTCTATGGCCAGAAACTTCACAGAAGCTTTGCATCACTTTACGAACTTCTACCATTTGACTAGAGGAAGCTTCAGTAAAGAGAATGAGATCATTAGCAAAGAAGAGATGGGAGAAATGAGGACTTCCTCTTTTGAAATAGAACAATTTCCAACGCTGACCTTCACACTCAGCTTTAATAAGATGGCCCAGATGTTCCATACAAAGGACAAAGATATATGGGCTTAGAGGATCTCCTTGTCTAACACCTCTAGAAAGGGTAAAGCTCGGGCTCTCATCACCATTCCAAAGAATAGACATAGATGTGGTGGAAATGCAAGCCATAATAAGTGTAATAAGGTAGTCCTCCAACTTTAAGCGAATAAGAGTGTTCTTGGTGAAACCCCAATCAAGTCTATCAAAAGCTTTCTCCATATCAATCTTGATAGCAACAAATCCTTTCTCTCTACCCTTCATTCTCATAGAGTGAATGATTTCTTGGGCAATAAGAATATTGTCGCAACTTGATTTGCCTACAATAAAGCTGCATTTTTCAGGACTTATAAGATGGGCCATAATTTCTCTAAACCTATTCGCCAAGATCTTTGTAATGACTTTGAAGCTCACATTACACAAGGATATAGGACGAAAATCCCTTAACGTAGAAGGGTTGTCGACCTTAGGAATGAGAACCACCTTGGATTTATTAATGCTGGCCATACTAGAGGGGTTATTGAAACATTCCTTGATACAATCACATATTTTATCACCCACGACATTCCATTGGGTCTGAAAAAAGTGAGCCTAAAGGACATCATGACCCGGCTTTGAAAGATCCCATAGCAAAAGTTGCATTTTTTATCTCAAGTCTGGTAACTGTTCTCGCCAGCATACACAACTCACGTGCATCGATGATAGGAAAATTAGAGCCTTACTCGTCTGGGTCTTTCATAGATACATCCCAAGTGTAAAGGTTGAGAAAGAAATCATGAGCCATAATTTTCATTGTATCATGGTCATCAATCCACTCCCCCGCATCATTCTGAATGGCTCCAATTCTCTGCTTCTTCCGTTTGATCATGAATAGACGCATGAAAAAACCTTGTATTTCTATCTCCCCGCTGAAGCCACTTACATCTAGATTTTTGGAATCAAGAGATTTCTTCTTGGGTAGCTATTTTATGATATTCATCCCATAATTTTTCTCCAACCTAAAAAGACCAGGATGCAAATTCATATTTCTGCATCTATCAGTTCCCTCCAGGCGACGAATCAACTCTTTTTTCTTTTTAGTGAAATTACCAATCCGGTTGTCATTCCACTCTCGAGCCGAAATTTGAAAACTTTGCAATCCCTGAAGCCAATTTTTCTCCTACCATGCTGTTGGGATCCGTACACGCATCGGAGTTAAAACTTTTATGAATCCCATTCAAAGATCGCTCAACGGCGTTTAAATCAAGGTTTAGGGTTTCCGAATCGTACCTATGCAGAACAATTGGACTGGTGGGCTACCTTCTCAATCAGCAGAAGTCGACTCTTCAAATCGCCTTCCTCTACTGGTATCCACACGAACAGCCTTCAGAAACACGAACAGAAGTGTGCTAGCGCCTCTGAACTGTGCGTCTCTCTATTTTCCCTCTATGGTTTCTCGCGGCTTTCTAATATGCTTGACAAAATGTCCCGTAGGTTTTTCTATACCTAGCAGGCGTATTATATTCAAAATTATGAATCTGGATTAAAAAATATATTAATTAAATCTATCTGATAGATCTAATCTAATCTATTTATTTAATCCAAATTAAAAGCCTTCAGATTTAATTTATCTCTATAAATTAAATCCGAGAAATGATATATTTATTCGAAAATTAAATCTGAGATTCAATATCTCTATTTGTTTTAGATATTTAATTTATCAAATAAATTAAATACAAACAAATAATATATAATAATATAATAATCATTATTAATTAATATTATTATATTAATTTCGAATTATATATATATTTCTTTAGGATTTCTTCTTGGGTAGATATATATAAATATGCATCCTAGATTAAATACAGTATTCATTAAATCTTAAACGAATCTAAGATTCAATGAATCTGGACACTTTTGCTCGTGTTGGGCTATTCTTATGTGTGACCCTGCAGGCCCACATGAGATTGGCAGTGAGCCAATACTGTACCGGCCCAAAAGTCGCAAGCGGCCTCTAGCAATACATTGCGACTACCCAATTCATATGGGGATCGATGATACGATACAACCTATCGTACAACCATGTCACGTCCCTTTTGTCACGCGATAATTTGGTAAAGGATGACGCATGGAGAAAGTCAACTTCCTGTTCTTGACCATTACTTTCTCGATCCTTGAGTAGTCTAACAATTGAAATGGAAACTCCTTTCCATCGTAGTATGACCATACATTTCTCAGACTCACTCATCGAGGAGCCCAGTATTATCTCTCTATAAATGTGAGGGATAAATTCCATCTTGACGATTCACATTCCTCTGCATGAAAACCACTGATCCCGATCATAGCCTTTATCATCACCCGGTCAAAGGTGACTTTTGACTACGTCAAAGATCAGCGACTCATCATGTAGGAATCCATGATGATCTTAGGTCGACAGGCGTTGTGACGCGGTTATACATGAGAAAAGCTTATGACTTATTCCAAGCAGCTTTCTTATAGTGGGTCGGTCCAACACGTTGTACTCTTACAAGTGCTTATGACTTTGACTCGTATCTCCATACTCATCAAAGTCATACTGGTCTTATTTCATCTTTGCTCCCACAGAGATGACCGACCAGGGACATTTAGGATAATCTATAAGATATATCCAAGGATCAGTTATCACTATAAACATGCATAGGAAATGATAACAAAAGGGGAATAGTTTAACATAAACATCTAAAGTACAATGACTTGCCCCTAGGGCATAATTTCCAACAGACTCCCACTTGCACTAGGTGCAATCATAATTTACCCTAATTCTCATTGCCCTAACATGACGCTCATGTTTTACTTGTGCAAGCGGCTTAGTAAGAGGACCAGCGACATTGTTTTCTCCTGATACTTTGCATAATTTTTGTATCACCTCTATCATTGATTTCTCTGATAAGATGAAATCGCGTGAGTATATGCTTGGTCCTTTGATGTGACCTAGGCTGCTTGGTCTTCTCAATAGCGCTGCTATTGTCATAGAACAAGTTTATTGGATTTGAGATGGTAGGAGCCACCCCTAGTTCATTAATGAACTTACTAATCCAAAAGGCGTCCTTAGTTGCATTCGATGCTGCTATATACTCAGCTTCTGTTGCAGAATCAGCTACAGTGCTCTGCTTAGAGCTCTTCCAGCTTACCACACCACCATTCAAAATGAATATATATCCAGATTGTGATCTCAGATCATCTTGATCAATTTGGAAACTCGCATCTGTGTAACCTGTCACACAGAGCTCATCTTCCAATCCACCATATTCTAAGAATAAGTCCTTAGTCCTTCTTAAGTACTTTAGGATATTCTTGACAGCAGTCTAATGACCCTCACCGAGATCTTGTTGATATCTACTGGTCATACTCAAGACAAATGAGACATCCGGTCTAGTACATAACATGGCATACATGATAGATCCAATGGCGGAAGCATATGGAATCTTACTCATGTGGTCTCTTTGATCTTGTGTACTAGGACACAAATCCTTACTGAGATGAATGCCACGAGACATGGGCATGTAACCCCTTTTGGAATCCTGCATGCTGAATCTATGCAGTATCTTGTCTATGTATGTGCTCTGACTTAGGCCTATCAGCCTCTTGGATCTATCTCTATAGATCCTTATCCCAAGGATGTAAGTGGCTTTGCCTAAATATTTCATTGAGAAAGACTTTTCTAACCAAGACTTGACACTCTGCAAGGTAGGAATGTCATTCCCAATGAGTAGGATGTCATCGACATAAAGCACTAGAAATACAACTGTGCTCCCACTAACCTTCTTGTAAACACAAGGTTCATCAATGTTTTGAATGAATCCAAACTCTTTGACTACTTCATCAAAATGATGATTCCAGCTCCGAGATGCTTGCTTCAATCCATAAATGGATCTTTGAAGCTTGCAAACTTTATCAGAGTCCTCTCGACGCACAAAACCCTCAGGTTGTGTCATGTACACATCCTCAAGGAGCTTTCCGTTAAGGAAGATTGTTTTGACGTCCATCTGCCATATCTCATAGTCATAATATGATACAATGGCAAGAAGGATTCTGATTGATTTGGCCATTGCAACTGGGGAAAAGGTTTCATCATAGTCCACACCATGAGTTTGAGTGAATCCTTTTGCAACCAGTCGTGCCTTGAAGATATTTACTTTGCCATCCACGTCAGTTTTCTCTTTGAAAACCCACTTGCACCCAACGGTTTTTACACCTTCAGGTGGCTCGGCTAGGGTCCATACCTCATTGTCGTACATGGATTGCATTTCAAACTTCATGGCATTAAGCCATCTTTCGGAGTTTGGTCCCACCACGGCTTCTTGATAGGTAGTTGGCTCATTCTGCTCAATGAGCAAAAACATCACGGCTCAATGATCGGATCGAAGGGCTTTAATTGTTTTGCCAAGTTGGTTTTGCACTTCATTTTGGAATATTTTGAACATTTCAAAAGATTCAGACTTTTGTTTCATTAGATAGATATATCTATATCTACTAAAATCGTCTATGAATGTAATGAAGTACAAATGACCCCCTCTGGCAGATGTATTCATTGGTCCACACACATCAGTATGTATGAGGCCCAATAAATCGGTGGCTCTCTCACTATGTCCAGTAAAAGGCACATTTTTCATCTACCCCAATAAACAAGACTCACATGTATCAAATGATTCAAAATCAAGTGAGTTAAGAAATCCATCTTGATGGAATTTCGAAATACGTTTCTCATTTATATGGCCTAGACGACAATGTCATAGGTAGGTCGGATTCAAATCATTTGACTTGAAACTTTTAGTAGTTATGTCATAGATTCGTCCATTCAATTTTCTACTGTCCTTGAGACCCTACATTTATTCAAATGTGAGATCCACATGTAGTATCTAATACCCATGTTGAGGAAGTGGAAAAGCGAATATCTATGACACAGATACTTGAAGCGATAGCATCGCTATCCTTCTTGTTCTTCTCTAGATCTTCGAGGTAGAGTTTGCAATTACTTTTCAAATGACCAAGTTCATTGTAAAAGAAGCAGACTCTATCCTTCGGAGGTTTTGCCTTCTTGGCTTTCCGTTTCATCCCCCTTTCCTTTCTGAATGGACAAAGCAGTACTGAGCCTCTTCTTAAGGCTCAGCTCAGCAGTTTTAAGCATCCCATGCAGTTCAAAAATTGATTCCTCCATGTTGTTCATGTTGTAATCCATGACAAAGTTATCATAACTTCCTGGGAGTGAGTTCAAGATCACATCTGTAACTAACTCCTGGGATATGGGGAATCCAAGCCTCTCAAGGTGATCAATGTAGCCTTTCATTTCCAATAAATGAGGACTAACTGATTCACCTTTAGCCATCTTACAATAAAATAAGGCCTTTGTGGTCTCATACCTCTCTTGCCTTGCCTGTTACTGGAACATTTCCGTAGGATGAACAATCATCTCAGAGGCCTCCACATGTTCTAGATCTCTATTGAGGTCTAGAAGCATAGTGACAAGCATCAGGCATCCTGTATCCACAGAGTCATCCTTATGCTTCGTATAAGCATTAGTCTGAGCTCTTGGATCAGCAGCTGCAGGCTTGTCAGAAATGGTTTGATTGATGAGATACTCTTTTCTTTCGTGTTTAGGATCAACGCTTAAGTTCCCAAACATGTCAAGAAAGTTTGTCTCATCGAGTTCGTCCTTCTTAAGGACTGATCGCATTGATGGTGTTGAAGTATTACTAGACTACATGATTCTACAACTAAAGATATGCAAAGTTTAATTAATAATCTCCCACTGAATTAACAACCCTTGTTATAATTAGTGGGCTAAGACCCATATTTGGCTTAAAATTAAGTCTGCTTTGGCAGGACGCTTAAAATGAGGTTATTTAGGTAGGCAAACCTTTTGCCAATTACATCACATGTAACTCTTAGATCTTTATGGGATTCGATCATCATATGACCGGCACGTTTAATCCCATCTAATGTCTTGAGATCCAAAACCGTTTTGATAATCTCAATTAAGTCAAGACAATAATGAATATTGAGTATCACCATTACTCACTCTTGTCTCACCAAGATAACTCAGATGTATACACTTTGGTGGAACATACAAATGTGCGATCTAGGTTTTGACAAGTATTCATTTATTGGTGGCATTATGACTTAAGATTTTATTTAGAGGGTATTATTTAATTAATCCTATTAATTCTACTTATATGAATGCAATCACTATTGTATCTCATATAATATCTAAATTAATTATGAGTGATCTAATCAAAACATAATTAAAACTCTAAATTAATTATGAGTGATCTAGTCAAAACATAATTAAAACTGTAAATTAATTATGAGTTATCTAATCAAATCATAATTAAAATTGTGACACAACATGGCTCAACCTTAACCTAAAATCCTCTCAAGCCAATGAGAGGATTTCTCTAAAATAAAATAAATACATCAGGAGAAACCACGTTTCAACATACGAGGGGAGTGGGATGAGAAAATAATGTACATCAAGAGTATTTAGAGAGAGAGGCATGGCTCACAGGCCATATTTAAAATTTACAACAATTGTAAAACTCTAGAGCCATGTTGTTCACCATACCCAAACAACATTTGAAAGGTAAATTACAACATACATTAATTCATACAGTTATGAAATAAAATATTACGATTAAACTTATCATGTTTAAATTCTCTAATTTATATTATATTATATAATAAATATAATATAATATCATGATTTAAATTCTCTAATTTATATTATATTATAAACTATATATAATATAATATCATGATTTAATTCTCTAATTTATATTATATTATATACTATATATAATATAATATCATGATTTAAATTCTCTAATTTACATTATATTATATACTATATACAATATAATATCATGATTTAAATTCTCTAATTTACATTATATTATATAATAAATATAATATAATATCATGATTTAAATTCTATAATTTACATTATATTATATACTATATATAATATAATATCATGATTTAAATTCTATAATTTACATTATATTATCTAATAAATATAATATAATATCATGATTTAAATTCTCTAATTTACATTATATTATATACTATACATAATATAATATCATGATTTGAATTCTCGCGCTACTGACAATCAGTCGGGGTCCCTACGGCGGTCCCGTTAGATTTTTTTTTTCAAAATAACATATTGTTTTCTAAAATTACTTCCCAAAAAAATGTGATTTTTTTTCCATAAATTTCAAACCCTAACGTGATCGCATGAACTGAACGATTCAGAATATGGCTGTCGTTCGAGCGTGAGCAATGTCCAAACTATTCAGAACGCAATTGACGCACGAACTCGAACTCTGATCTCAGCGTCCTGATCGACATCGGATCTGAACGTTTCAGATCCACGCAAATTAGCCACACAATCCGACTTGGAACCCGTAGAAACCCTAAAATAACCCAATTTAAATGCTCTGTTGAGTTGGCTCTGATACCATTGTTGGGATCCGTACACGCAGCGGAGTTAAAACTTTTACGAATCCCATTCAAGGATTGCTCAACGGCGTTTAAATCAAGGTTTAGGGTTTCTGAATCGTACCTATGCAGAACAATTGGACTGGTGGGCTACCTTCTCAATCAGCAGAAGTCGACTCTTCGAATCGCCTTCGTCTATCGGTATCCACACGAACAACCTTCAGAAACACGAACGGAAGCGTGCTAGCGCCTCTGAACTGTGCGCCTCTCTATTTTCCCTCTAGGGTTTCTCGCGGCTTTCTAATATGCTTGACAAAATGTCCCGTAGGTTTTTCTATACCTAGCAGGCGTATTATATTCAAAATTTTGAATCTGGATTAAAAAATATATTAATTAAATCTATCTGATAGATCTAATCTAATCTATTTATTTAATCCAAATTAAAAGCCTTCAGATTTAATTTATCTCTATAAATTAAATCCGAGAAATGATATCTTTATTCAAAAATTAAATCTGAGATACAATATCTCTATTTGTTTTATATATTTAATTTATCAAATAAATTAAATACAAACAAATATTATATAATAATATTATAATCATTATTAATTAATATTATTATATTAATTTCGAATTTAATATATATATATATATATATATATATATATATATATATATATATATATATATATATATATATATATCTATCTATCCTAGATTAAATACAATATTCATTAAATCTTAGACATACCTAAGATTCAATGAATCTAGACACTTTTGCTCTTGTTGGACTATTCTTGTGTGTGACCCTGCAGGCTCACATGAGATTGACAGTGAGCCAATACTGTACCAGCCCACAAGTCGCAAGAGGCCTCTAGCAAGACATTGCAACTACCCAATTCATATGGGGATCGATGATACGATACAACCTATCGTACAACCATGTCGTCACGTCCCTTTTGTCATGCGATAATTTGGTCAATGATAAGGCATGGAGAAAGTCAACTTCCTGTTCTTGACCATTACTTTCTCGATTCTTGAGTAGTCTAACAATTGAAATGGAAAGTCATTTCAATCGTAGTATGGTCATACATTTCTCAGACTCACTCATCGAGGGGCCCAGTATTATCTCTCTATAAATGTGAGGGACAAATTTCATCTTGACTATTCACATTCCTCTGCATGAAAACTGCTGATTCCGATCATGGCCTTCATCATCACCCGGTCAAAGGTGACTTTTGACTACGTCAAAGATCAGCGACTCATCATGTAGGAATCCATGATAATCTCAGGTCGACGGGCGTTGTGACACGGTTATACATGAGAAAAACTTATGACTTATTCCATGCAGCTTTCTCATAGTGGGTCGGTCCAACACCTTGTACTCTTACAAGTGCTTATGACTTTGACTCGTATCTCCATACTCATCAAAGTCATACTGGTCTTATTTCATCTTCGCTCCCGCGGAGATGACCGACCAAGGACATTTAGGATAATCTATAAGATATATCCAAGGATCAGTTATCACTATAAACATGCATAGGAAATGATAACAAAAGGAGAATACTTTAACATAAACATCTAAAGTACAATGACTTGCCCCTAAGGCATAATTTCCAACACATGCTTCTTTGGTAATGTCCTTGAAATCATTTTCAAGAGACCAAGCAATCTGATAAGAAAAAGATTTCTGAAAACCTCTTCTTTGGGTTGAAGGATTAGAATTCACCACCACAATCCTATGGTCAATAACAATAATCACTCATATATATATATATATATATATATATATATATATATATATATATATATATACACACACATATATATACATACAAAATGGAAAATCACCGCTTTACTAAAATAACTTCATATTCAAATATACGCATACTTCTTCAAAACACATGTCAGTAGTTCTTATGAAGGTAAGGTTTAGAAAACACCTTACAGTCCAAAACAAGCATATGAAATAAATTAACCCCGGTTACCTCAACTCCAAGCTAAATCTTATCTTGAGGAGTAAAACACGAACAATCACCGGTTACATATAAACTCTACATTATCACAATTATAATTTCATATACCTTAAATTGCACAAATTCAAATAAATATATATATTATCATAATAAAAAATAAAAATGATAGTTTAATCCTTCAAATTCCAAAACTAATCGATTAAAATCTCAGTAATTCCTCTATTAACCCAAAATAAAATTTATACAACTTTTAATCGTAGAAATATCCCGTACAATATAAATTCTGAATTTCTTGAGTAGAAAAATTAATTTAAATTCCTACAACCATCAATCAAATTTTTTGAACCGATTAAAATTAGTTATTAATCGTTCTATACATATATACAGTCATCTAATATCAAAACTCACAAATTTTTCAAAATTATAACCTCAAAATTTTCACTAACCAATATGATGTTACCTTAATTGAAAAGAGAAAAATATATAGAACAACTTTCATGAAGGAAGTTTATTGAAAAGAAGTTAATTTAACTACCAAAATGATCCTATAAGATAAATAACATACTTCAAAAAACCCAAATATTCCTCTTTTCTCTTCTCTTCTCGCTTCTCACTCAGCTCTCAATTCTCTCTGCATTGTCTCTCCCTCTCATCTTTTCCTCACCGTCACACACTTATCACACACACACACACACATAGATTGCAAAAGTGATGAATCATCTCCTCATTAAATGTCTAAGGCGGTGGAATTAGTCTTTTTTTTTTCCTTTTTCTTCCGCTAGGCACCACGTAGCTCTTTTTTTTTTCCTTTTTAAAATGGGCAAAATTACAAGAAGATCCCAAACTTTATTTAATAATAATATTATTATTTTCCCTCTCTCACAATTACAATTTAATTACAATAATCATATATAATTATTTTTTAATTACAATTAAATCCTTAAAAATAAAATTTGGATGTTACAGTTACTATCATGCTCTTTGACTTGACAGTGAAGCAACTATGGGTGGAGGTAAGATAGGTAATATCAAACGCATCATTATTTCACAGAAGCCAAATACCTCCAGAAAACCCATTTGATTCAACCCGAATCCAGTGGGTAAAACTAAACTTATGACAAACTTTATCTACTCTATCACCACTAATACGAGGCTCCAAAAGACAGATAATGTCAATGCAATATTTATTGACAATATCTTTAATAATTAAAGGAAAGGTCATATCTTTTGCTGCTTTCGATCTGTAGAGGGATTTAGACTTAGGACCTGGTTCATGTCTCTGACTGTGCAATTTACTCGCTGTCTCTTTCCTCTTTTTCTAAGTCATCGCTTTCGTCGAGGGGATCCTGTCCTTTTTTATTTCAATTTTCCTAGTTGAGAGATTTACCAGAGAAGTAGAAGCTCGATTGTCAGCTCTCTTGGTAGATTGAGTCACCAAAGTGCCCTTGGGTGTTAGGCGGACTTCATCATCAAGATCCTCAATCGCCACAAATTGTGAGCTTTGGCCAAAGGAGGTAGCTTTCATCATCTTAGCTCCAGATCCCGAGGGTTGTCACGGTCTTCCCTGAAATCCGACCGTTGCGGTGGCCTGGCTCAATTTTCCCTTCAGTTAACCAACATCCAAGGATCGAAGGTCTCTTCTGTGCTAGTCACCGGGGTGTTCACCGATTGCCGATTTATGGGTTGTTGCGGTGGTTGGTGAAGTGGCCTTGTCTCTTCCTGAGTGTCTGATGCAGAGCACTTGTAAGGGAATTTTTCGCGTCGATGTCCAAATCGCCCACAGGAAAAGCAAATAAGGGTAAGCCCCTCATACTCAACATTGAATATAGACCTTGCCGTGATCACTTTTAGGACAAGTTTTTTTGAAGATTTAGCTCCACACAAATTCTCACAAATTTCCCTCTTTGGATTTTTGGTGTTGTAGCTTGACAATCATGGAGAGTGTTCATGTCTACCTTGAGAGTGCCTCCAATTTGTTAATTCTCAAATTGGTTTTGATGACAGAGAGCATTCAAGATTTTCGCTAAACAAAGCAAACTCGAGTTTCGTTTGAAAACTCGAGTCTTGACAAGACAGAGAGCAATCAAGTTTTTCGATAAAACCAAAACTCCAGTTTCCATGGGAAACTCGAGTTTAGGCTTCTCTGAGTATTTTCTAAGATTTTCAAGAGTTCATGAAAACTCGAGTTCAGTATTAAAACTCGAGTTTCCATCACCTGAGAACAATACTCATCTCTGATCTTGCATAAACTCATTTGTGAAATAAATCAAGAACTTTAACATTTTCTCATAAAATGAGAAAACTCGAGTTTGGCTCTAACAGAGAAGTTTCCAAAGTTTTTCAAAGAATATGAAAACTCGAGTTAAGATGTGGAAACTCGAGTTTTGACCAGGAGAGAGCACTGCCAATTTAGAACGTTTTGAAAACTCCAGTTTTGCTTGAAAACTCTAGTTTTGAGATTCTGGACTAAAACATGATTTCTCGATAAAAGTCCAAAACTCGAGTTAGTCACTTAATGACTCGAGTTTTTCACTGTTCACAAGACTTGTCCAAAATGCCAAATCACGATGCTCGACACTGAGTTGAGAAAACTCGAGTTCCCGTTGAAAACTTGAGTTTCGGTCTTTGACAGAAAGAACGCTGGAGCATGAAAACTCGAGTTTGGATGAACTAACTCGAGTTTCCATCGCGAAGTTTGAATTTCGAAAAGAATGATTTAGCAAAACCTTCATGTTTGATCTCAATACCTTATATCATCATTCATTACTACTCCTAACTATGTTTAATCAGTTTGTTAGTGAGTTTCAGATAACTTAGATAGGATTAAATGATGATTTGAGCAAAAGTAAAAAGCAAGTCAGAACATTAAATGCAAAACCCAGAAAAAGTTGCATATTTCTGGTTAATCCGCCTGCACACGTTTGGAAAAATAGAAAGGATGTTTTCCACTTCCAGCATTAACTACTCCAACGGATTAATTCGCAGAGAGTCAACTCTGAACAGCTATGCAGCTGGATTAAGTGAAGATTAGAGAGAGAAGAAGACCCAAGCTTAATGTAATCAGCTCCTAACACCTCCAACGGTTATAATTGGGATTACAACGGTAAATTAATGATATCTACCTATAAATAGAGATGCATTCAATTCTTCTCAACAACCAATCCAACAGAAAATGAAAATCATCCAAGAGTTATTTATTCTTTGAGTTTTTCTGTGTAAAGTATCTTCTGATACATTTATACTTCAGTGTTTATCTTATCTACTCTAAAAGAGAGTTCATTGATTGTAAATCATTTATTGTGAGTTATCTCAAGTCAAGGGGACTTAGAGATTGAGTTATTGATTACAACTTGTAAGGGGGAGTAAGTTCTAGAGAGAGAATTACGCTTGAGTGCAGAGTGTGTAATCAAGTGATATAGTGAGAAATCCCTGAGAGTATGGGGACTGGATGTAGGTCAAGTTGTTGGACCGAACCAGGATAAATTCTTGTGTCTTGCTTCCCTTCTCTACACTCTGTCTTACCTTCATTTCCTACCCGATAAACAGAGCATACGCAAAAGTTTTCAAGAATCCCCAATTCACCCCCCTCTTGGTGATTCAAGCTCCATTTACATTTGGTATCAGAGCCTGGTCTTCTCATAAGAGCTTAACATCTCAAGAAGGATCACCATGAACGGAATTCTGCAGGATGGAGCTTCGATCAATAGACCTCCAGGCTTCGGTGGAGAACATTACTCCTTCTGGAAGGTCAAGTTCAAAGTCTTCGTAATGGCCAGCGAATATGGTCTTTGGAGAGTATTCGAAAGAGGCAACTATGAGCCATCATCAGTCCAAGATGGCGTCTGGACTCCCAAGCTTGAAGAAGAGTACGATGAGAATGTCCGACGAAATGTCACTCTCAATAGTAAAGCTGTTCTCATGCTGCAAAGTGCTCTTAGTCAACAAGAGTATTTCCGCATCTGTAATCTACCGTCTGCAAAAGCTATGTGGGATGCTCTGGAGATAGCCCATGAAGGAACAACCAGAGTCAAGGAGAATAGAGTCAACACTCTAATGACAGAGTATGATCTCCTTCAAATGAAGACTGGTGAATCCATCATTGACTTCCAGCTGAGATTCACCCATCTTATCAATCAACTTGCTGCATTGGGCAAGGCATACGAGCAACCTGCTCAAGTAAGAAAAATCTTGAATATTCTTAGCAAAGAATGGGAAGCTAAAGTGACAGCCATTGAAGAAGCTCGTGGCGAATCGATGAGCTCGGTGGCGGCATTATTTGGCGGTCTTTACGAGTATGAAGGCAAACTCAAGTTCAAAAAGGGACTTGAGGAAACGAGTAGCAAAAACAAAGGAGTTGCACTCAAGGCTGCAAATGAAGCTAAGCAATCCGATGACGAAGAAGAAGAAGGAGATGACAAAGATGGAGAGCTGGGCATGATGGTCCGAAGATTCAAGAGATTTTACAAGAGGAACCAAGGATATAAGAGATTCAACAAGGGCAGCTCCAGCATGGAGACAAAGAAGCCAATCATCTGCTATGAATGCGAGAAGCCCGGCCACATCAAGTCAGAATGCCCCCAACTGAAGAACAAGGACAAAGGCAAGAAGAAATTCAACAAATTCAAAAAGAAAGCCTATGTCTCAGCAATATGGTGAGATAGCTTATCTGATGAAGATGAAGCTGATGAAGAGGAAGAAAAAGCAAATATCTGCTTGGTTCTTTGAAGTAGAAGAGCAACACGAAAAGAACAATGAGGTATATGATTCCAAACCATCATATGATGAATTATTTACTTGAATATACCATTGTTCAATCGAATTTGAAAAACTTGCTGAGAAATATATTGCTTTGAAAAGGAAAAATATTACTCTTGAACAGCAAGTAAAAAATATTTCCTCTCCTGAAAATCTCATATGTGATGATTGTGCTGTTTTTAAAGAAAAGAATTCATATCTCACTAAAACTCTTGAAAAGTTTACAAAAGGCAGTGAGATGCTTAACGTGATTTTAAAAGCACAAAGATTTACAAATGATCGTTCAGGGATAGGCTACAATCCCATGTTTGATAGAAAGAAAGGAAAGAAGAAGAGTGGTGGAAAATCTTATTTAAACTCTTTTTGAAAAGCGTACACTCTTCCAATCCATTTGCTCACTGTAATTATTGCAACGAAAGGGTCATACCACCTCATCATGCTTTCATAGGAAAGATAAGAAAAATAAACACGTTGGAAATTATCAGTGGGTGCCTAAAGGAACCTATGCTCCTAAGGCTCGAACTAACCTCAAAGGACCCAAGAAAAGATGGGTACCTAAGGCTTGATCCTTTCTGATTTGTAGGTATGTCTAAGAGCATCAAAATCTAACAAATGGTACATCGATAGTGGATGCTCAAGACACATGACCGGTGATCGGTCCAAATTCGCGTCAATCAAGCAAGAGGATGGTGGCGAGTAATCTTTGGTGGAAATCAATCGGAAAGATTGTTGGAATCGGTGAAGTTGGAAACAACGATGGACCTCAAATCAAAGACGTTTACTTTGTTGAAGGACTTTGCCACAATCTCCTCGGCGTAAGTCAAAGCACCGATAAAGGTAACATAGTTATCTTTGATTCGAGGAATGCTTGATTGTGAGTAAAGATATTCTTTCATTAGACAATATAAAAAAGAAGAAGCTATTTTTAGAGCTCCTAGAGAAGGTAAGCTTTTATACTCTTAATCTCTCTAGAGATGGCTCTACATTTGAAAAATGTTTTGTAAGTAATTTGGATGATAGTTGGTTATGGCATAAGCGCTTAGCACATGTCAATATGATCCAACTTGACAGATTACTCAAAAAGGATTTAGTCATTGGTGTTCCTAAACTTCGTTTTAAAAATGACATGATTTGTGATGCATGCCAAAAGGAAAACAAATTAAATCCTCTTTTAAATCCAAAAATGAAATTTCAACTAATAGACCTCTTCAACTACTTCACATGGATTTAGTTGGACCAGCTAGAGTAAGAAGCCTAGGTGGCAATCTTTACACATTGGTTATAGTTGATGATTTCTCTAGATTTGCATGGACTATTTTTCTGTCATCAAAAGATGAAACCTTTGATCAGTTTGTCATTTTTGCCAAGAAGGTCCAAAACGAGAAAGGTTTTATGATTTCAGGTATTCGCACTGATCATGGTGGAGAATTCGAGAACCATGCATTTGTTGAGTTCTGTGACAACATGGGGATTGATCACAACTTCTCAGCTCGAGGACTCCACAGCAAAACGGTGTTGTAGAAAGGAAAAATCGAGTCCTCACCGAGATGGCCAGAGCAATGCTGAATGAGAATAACACTTCCCAAGTGTTCTGGGCTGATGCAATGAGTACAACATGCTACATCTCGAATCGGGCGTATCTCCGGAAGAAGCTGAACAAAACTCCATACGAGCTATACAAAGGAAGAAAGCCGAACCTGAGTCATCTGCATGTGTTTGGTTGTAAGTGTTTCATCCACAACAATGGTAAGGACAATTTGGGCAAATTTGATGCCAAAGCAGATGAAGGTATATTTTTAGGATATTCCAATAGGAGTAAAGCATATAGAGTTTTTAATATACGTACTCGTATTGTGGAAGAGTCTATACATGTTGCTTTCTGCGAATCCAAAACTGACAAATCCAGAGATGATGATGATGATGAGGAAAATATTTTGAAAAATCAATTCTTTTCAAAAACCACTCCTGCTTCAATTGAAAATCCAGAAAACGTTTTTGAAGTTGATCCTCAAAACAATTTGGAAAATCTGATCAAACACAACCTAGAGCTTGGAGATTTATAAGGAATCATCCTTTGGATCAAGTTATAGGTGATGTTAATCTGCTTTCATTTCAAAAATAGAACCCTCAAAAATTGATGAAGCCCTTTCAGACAATGATTGGGTGATAGCAATGCAAGAGGAGTTACATCAGTTTGATAGAAATCAAGTTTGGGACTTGGTACCTAGGCCTAAGGACCATCCGGTCATTGGCACCAAATGGGTATTCAAGAACAAACGAGATGAGTCTGCAATTATAGTCCGAAATAAGGCTAGACTTGTTGCCAAAGGCTATAATCAGGAAGAAGGAATTGATTATGAGGAGACGTATGCTCCAGTGGCTAGATTGGAAGCAATACGTGTACTCTTAGCCTTTGCTTGCATCAAGGACATCAAACTCTATCAAATGGATGTTAAAAGCGCATTTTTAAATGGTTTTATACAAGAGGAAGTCTATGTAGAACAGCCTCCTGGTTTCGAAAATGAGCATCATCCTGATCATGTTTATCGTCTCAAAAAGGCATTATATGGTCTTAAACAAGCTCCAAGAGCTTGGTATGAACGTCTTAGCAAATTCCTTCTAGAACAAGAATTCATTAGAGGAAAGGCTGATACGACTCTTTTCATTAAAACTAATAAACTTAATGAGATTCTTGTCGTACGAGATATATGTGGATGATATTATTTTTGGTTCTACTAATGAATCTCTTTGTGAAGAATTTTCTAAGAAGATGCGAGTGAATTCGAAATGTCAATGATGGGAGAGTTGAAATATTTTCTCGGCTTGCAAATCCAACAACGGAAGGACGGAATCTTTATTTCACAAACAAAGTATCTCCGGGATTTGCTCAAAAGTTTGGCTTGGAACATTGCAACGGTCTTGATACACCTATGAGTTCCACTGCCTCTCTAGATGCCGATGAAGAAAAAGGAAAGGACTTCAACATAACCAAATATCGAGGGATGATCGGATCACTACTCTATCTAACAGCAAGTAGACCGGATATTCAATTCAGTGTGGGCATGTGTGCAAGATTTCAAGCTGCACCAAAGGAATCACATGCTGAACATGTAAAGAGGATTTTTCGCTATCTATCGACACAAAAGAACTTGGTCCGTGGTTCCCAAAGGGTCAACAAGAATTTTTGGTTGCATATTCGATTTCGATCACGCTGGTTACAAAACTGATAGAAAGAGTACTAGTGGACAATGTGAGTTTCTTGGAGGTTCACTAGTATTATGGTTTAGCAAGAAACAAACCACCGTGGCTGTATCCTCAACTGAAGCTGAATATGTCACTGTTTACAGTTGTTGTGCTCAAGTCCTATGGCTAAGGCAACAACTATCTGACTTGGGAATTCACTTGAAGGAGATTCCAATTCTCTGTGACAATATTAGCACAATCAGTCTTGCGAAAAATCCAGTTCAACACACAAGAACAAAGCACATTGATGTAAGACATCACTTCATCAGAGATCATGTGCAAAAGAAAGATATCAAAGTGATGTTCATTCCCACACATCTTCAACTTGCTGATATCTTCACCAAACCATTGGCTAAAGAGCAATTTAATTTCATAAGAAGAGAATTGGGAATGGTAAATCCCAATGAATTGTGAGTATTTCTTTCCATCCTAATGTTAGTTATGGTTTTGATGATTATTTTCTACTAACTTAAGCTTCGAAGTACATAGCAATGTCTTTTGCAGGACATTTGAAAAACCTAAAGTTTGCTGTCAAAGGACGCAAACTCGAGTTTTGTTTCAAAACTCGAGTTTTGTCGGGGTACTATCGGGGATGAGTTGCTGAGCAAATATGCAAACTCGAGTCGTTAAGTGACAACTCGAGTTTCGGAGAGACAGAGAGCAGCTCTGAGATTTCACGATATGGAAACTCGAGTCATCCAACGACAACTCGAGTTTCGGGCAAACAGAGAGCCACACACCCATTGAAGCATTCACAAAACTCGAGTCGGTAAGTATAAACTCGAGTTTTGGTCACGGAATTTCAAAAGTTCACTTTACACTTTTGAATCCAGGTTAGTGATTTCGCGCCCTATTTAAGCATGACTGTTCATTGTTCATCTACACTTGACCTTAAACTCAAGTTTTCCCTAGAGTTTTCTCTGCCCTCTTCATCTTCTTCGATCATCCTCAAACCCTAATCCCTCTCTAATCTCCGAATCAATCATGTCTTCCAGTTCTAACCCCCACGATATTATCAATCTAGACTCAGAATCCGACCCTGAAGACCAAGCCCTAGCTGATCTACCTATTGCTTAACCTCGGCTAAATATTTATCCTGGAGAATCGTCAACCTCTCGGCGAACCTCTGCGAGCCTCTTTCGAGCTATATCCAGATTTGATGAAGAACTTTCATCAGTTCGTGCTCATGCCTCCCCAGCAAGACTCGTAGAAGGAGAATCTCAGGGTCCAGAAACCTTTCAAGTTCTTTCACCAAACTCCACTCCTCAAGCATTATCCAGGTCAGCGATCTCATAAATTCATCTGCTCTTGCTGAAATCTACAATCATCATTCAGCCCCTAATAACTTCCTGATCACTTCTAATCATCTCCCTGAGGTTAATCTCATTCACTTCAGAGAAACGCTTGCGAACAAAGAGTTTTGTCCTGTCGTTTGTGTGGACTTAGGCTACTTAAGGGATGAAAATCATTTGGATCTTACTCCCTGGCTAACTCAATTTGAACCTTTGATTTCTATTCGAGCGACCTACAGTCCTACTATGGTTAAACTGTTTTATCACCATCTACGCTTTGAAGATTATGTGGATAATGGATTTCTCTTTCAACGTCTCACTACTTCAATTGAAGGTCGCAAGATCATCCTGACACCTGAATACATAAATCGCATCTTGCAAATTACCAATCCTCCACCTATCAGTACATTTATGCCAGAAACCTCAAGCAAAAGGATGGCAACTTTTCTACCTTCTCTAAAGATGACTATACCTCCTTCGCCTCAATCATTGCTCAAGTACCATTGAACATTGGCAATTGGATTTATCAGGAAATGACCAAATTCAGATTTCCTATTAAGGATTCTTAACAAATTCATTTTCCCAATCTCATTTCAGTAATATTATTTCATGAGAAAATTTGGCCTCTATTGCTCAATGATTCGGCTGAGCACATTCCCTTCTTCATCAACCACTTTTCACCCTTTTGGGACCGAATTTCCACTCCTATCCAAGATCTTCCAATCTTGTTTCTAACAGACCCAGTTCCTCCAGAAATTCTTCTAGGCCTTTACTTGTTTCTCATTCCCAGTTTGTCTCTTACTACTCCACTCACTTCACCTGCCCTGACTGCATTTCCATCTCCAACTCCCTTTCCATCCTCTGCCCCCGCTGTCAAGCTCTCAACCCCTCCACTTGAACCTTCAATCTCAGCTCCATCCTCTTTTGTTGATGACAAAGGGGGAGAAGAACCAGAGAAAGAAGTTGATCCCAAGGAGCAAGCTTGAGTTAAAGGAAGGAGTTTAGATTTAAGCCTTGATTTATGTTTTGGATTAGTTTCGTTTGAGCTTACTTGTTCAAATTTCAGTTTGTAATTCTGATTTGACGTTTATGTAACTTTGCATTTCTGCTTTTGGTATGATGTTAATATACATGTTTTGAGAATGCAATAGTTCAGTTATGGTAAATTAAAATCGCTTCTGCTATACCTCTAAATGAATTTCATAACTGTCATAACATATGCTTATGTCAAACCAATCTCTGAAATTTTTAAACTCAAGATCAAATCTTTTGAAAATAACGAATCTCTGGTTTACAAGTGTTGTCATCATCAAAAAGGGGGAGAATGTTAGTTCTCAAATTGGTTTTGATGATAACGGACAATTGTAAACACAAGAGAAGTTTGTCTTTGTAAGTTGAAAACTTGTCAAAGGCAAACTCGAGTTTTGGTTGAAAACTCGAGTTTTGGCCGACAGTGAAATGCTCAAGTTTTTATAAAGAAAGACAAACTCGAGTTTTGTTTTAAAACTCGAGTTTTGGCCATAGAGAGCATTCAAGATTTTCGCTAAACAAAGCAAACTCGAGTTTCGTTTGAAAACTCGAGTCTTGACAAGACAGAGAGCAATCAAGTTTTTCGATAAAACCAAAACTCCGGTTTCCATGGGAAACTCGAGTTTAGGCTTCTCTGAGTATTTTCTAAGATTTTCAAGAGTTCATGAAAACTCGAGTTCAGTATTAAAACTCGAGTTTCCATCGCCTAAGAACAATACTCATCTCTGATCTTGCATAAACTCATTTGTGAAATAAATCAAGAACTTTAACATTTTCTCATAAAATGAGAAAACTCGAGTTTCGGTTGAAAACTCGAGTTTGGCTCTAACAGAGAAGTTTCCAAAGTTTTCAAAGAATATGAAAACTCGAGTTAAGATGTGGAAACTCGAGTTTTGACCAGGCAGAGAGCACTGCCAATTTAGAACGTTTTGAAAACTCCAGTTTTGCTTGAAAACTCCAGTTTTGAGATTTTGGACTAAAACATGATTTCTCGATAAAAGTCCAAAACTCGAGTTAGTCACTTAATGACTCGAGTTTTTCACTGTTCACAAGACTTGTCCAAAATGCCAAATCACGATGCTCGACACTGAGTTGAGAAAACTCGAGTTCCCGTTGAAAACTCGAGTTTCGGTCTTTGACAGAAAGAACACTTGGAGCATGAAAACTCGAGTTTGGATGAACTAACTCGAGTTTCCATCGCGAAGTTTGAATTTCGAAAAGAATGATTTAGCAAAACCTTCATGTTTGATCTCAATACCTTATATCATCATTCATTACTACTCCTAACTATGTTTAATCAGTTTGTTAGTGAGTTTCAGATGATTTAGACAGGATTAAATGATGATTTGAGCAAAAGCAAAAAGCAAGTCAGAACATTAAATGCAAAACCCAGAAAAGTTGCATATTTCTGGTTAATCCGCCTGCACACGTTTGGAAAAACAGAAAGGATGTTTTCCACTTCCAGCATTAACTACTCCAACGGATTAATTCGCAGAGAGTCAACTCTGAACATCTATACAGCTGGATTAAGTGAAGATTAGAGAGAAGAAGACCCAAGCTTAATGTAATCAGCTCCCAACACCTCCAACGGTTATAATTGGGATTACAACGGTCAATTAATGATCTCTACCTATAAATAGAGATGCATTCAATTCTTCTCAACAACCAATCCAACGAAAACGAAAATCATCCAAGAGTCATTTATTCTTTGAGTTTTTACGTGTAAAGTATCTTCCGATACATTCATACTTGATGTTTATCTTATCTACTCTAAAAGAGAGTTCATTGATTGTAAATCATTTATTGTGAGTTATCTCAAGTCAAGGGGACTTGGAGATTGGGTTATTGATTACAACTTGTAAGGGGAGTAAGTTCTAGAGAGAGAATTACTCTTGAGTGCAGAGTGTGTAATCAAGTGATATAGTGAGAAATCCCAGAGAGTCTGGGGACTGGATGTAGGTCAAGTTGTTGGACCGAACTAGGATAAATTCTTGTGTCTTGCTTCCCTTCTCTACACTCTGTCTTACCTTCATTTCCTACCCGATAAACAGAGCATACACAAAAGTTTTCAAGAATCCCCAATTCACCCCCCTCTTGGTGATTCAAGCTCCATTTACACAATTCGATCCCCAAACTGAGAAATATAGTGTTTATTGTAGCAGTGCATCGGAACATATGGGATGTAGACCCAAGTTGCCACTCTACCTAGAGGGTTTGGGTAAGGATTGAAATATGGTGTCCATCTTTGAATTAGCACATAGTGTTGCTTAATCACCCAGGGTCCCTCATATAATACTTTCCTGTAATGAGACCTCCATAATTCTTGATCTTGAAACCTAACAACAAAATAGTTGTTTGGGATGTCAATGAGTTTGAAGTTTGAGAACCCCCATAGGTTTATCAAGAGATGTTTTAATACATATAGGTTAAATTTCTTGCCTAGCACAGTGAGAATCAGGGCATAATTCCATGGCTCGCACCACTCGTTGTGTTCTTCTTCTGTGCATGGCGCCACTGGGTACATTTCCTTAAGCTCACTATTGCAAAAAAGGGCTTTAAGACTGCCTCATTAGGAGCGGATAATCGACGCACCGGTCTTAAAGATGTGACCGGTGACAGTTTTGTAAATAAAAAGAACTTCTTAAACAATGAAGGGCTATAAGACCGCCTCATTTAGAGCGGATAATCGAAGCACCGGTCTTAATTGTGTGACCGGTGGCAGTTCGTAAATAAAAAGAACTTCTTACACAATGAACGACGCCTCATTAAGACCGGACTAAGTATCGATCGGTCCTAAATCTGTGACCGGTGGCATATTTGTAAATATAAAGAACTTCTTATTCTGATCAATTTTTCATAGATCTTATCCAGACCTGTTAAAATAACAACCGGTCTTAAAAATGTTTATAAAAAAATTGAAATATCAAATACTTTTATGGAGAAATCTCATCAAGGAGACTTATATTTTCTACACTCCAAAATAATACGGAAAAATATAAATATAAAGGTATTAAAGTTTTAAGACCGAACATATATAAAAGCCGGTCTTAAAACTTTGATTTTTAAGACCGAACTTAAAATTTGTCCTATACTAAAGTTTAAATAAAAAGTAATAAATGTTAAGACCATAGTTACAGAATGACCGGTCTTAAAAGTTAGACTTTAAGAACGGACAAAACATTTGGCCGGTACTAAAGTTTGAATAAAAATTAATTAATTTTAAGACCAGGACATATATAGAGATCGGTCTTAAAGGTTATCTTTTAAGACCGTATATGTGTATTTGTCCGGTCTTAAAAATGAAGCGCCAAACGTTAACTTCACGCGGAAGCTTTTGTCACTCTCACATTGTCACTCTCACACTCTCACTGAAGAACCCCTGTTCACGTTGCGAAACCCTTCCTGTTCCATTACCTCTCTTCCTCGCCCCGCGTACCGTTAGCCTCTGTTACTCCCTCATTTTCTCAGGCATTCCTCTCTTACTGTCTTGAAAATGAACGGTGAAAACGATTCCACTCGTGTTCTTGAAACTCCGGATACTTGGTTTGACCGGGAGGGTCGGACAAACGAACCCTCTTCATCTCACATTGAGCCTCCTTAGCGCCGTGCACGCCGTGGTAGAAGCGGCACACGAATGATGGAAGTATCCCTTTGTCGGAATCTTTGGGACGAAGGTCGAGATTCTTTTTGATGAAAATTTGCAACCTGTCGGTCCTAATAAAAGCACATATACTAGTTTTTTCGGCGTTCTAGTACGCATCAAGGTTAGCATTTTGACTGAGTGGAAAAATGTGGACCAAAAAACAATAAAGGATCCTATGTGGGACACTATCCGGCTTACATTCACCGTCCCTGAGTCTGAGAAGTTGAAAGACTCAACATTGTCTTATTGTCTTGAGCGGTTCGGGAAGTTTAAGACCTTTCGGCTAACACTTATATTTTTGCCGAGGAGAAGCGACCATCAACCACAGGACAAGTACAAATTTCTTGATGAACAAACTTGGCAACAATTTGTTCGAAGCGGACCACTCTGAAGCTCGGTGAGTTATATTTAGTTTTGTTTGCACTTTTGATTGCTTATTAACTGTGAGGATATGTGAATGTTATTGTGTACATCTAATCCTCGTTAGTTAAATGGTTTGGTGTGTGAATAGAAGTATACATTTGCTGCCTTTGTCCTGCATGAGAGGAGCATGTCCTAGTTCCATGCAAGTTTGATATGTAAACTGTGTAATGGCCATGGTTAGACGTTCTTTGTTAGTTAGTTAGTTAGTTATTCTAATATGTGTAGGAACCATTTATGATGAATGAATGAATTGACCGAGTTGGCAGCATTTCGCAACTCCCTTTCCTTTGGTTTTCCCAATTTCTTCTACAATGCTACATCTTCCTTAAGTAAAATGTTGAAACTTGATGAAGTGAATTTGACTAATGTTTGACGTTCATATCAAGCAGAAGTTCTCTAATTTCTGTTAGTGACATGGCTGGAATTCATAATTGATATATAGTTGTTTTCAATCCTGATTCACAGAAAATAAGGGAAAAATATCAGGAGATTGGGAGAAAGAATGATTGCCCACAAAGGGCTTCTCGCGCGGATATGAAAAGGCCGAAAAAGATTTGATGGCGACCAAACGGAAGAGATTGGAAGATGAAGCTGAATCCAATCCTTCTACGGTAGTTGACCACCACCATCTCCAATACGTCGCGAGGAGCTGTGGTTGTATATTCGGTAAAAGCCAAGCGGCGCCTACACGAGTGAAAAACTCGTGTAGTTCTTTGAACGAATTGTAAGTATCGATATTGTTATTTTTACTTACTAAACATGTTTCATCACTAAGCTTCTCGTTATCGTATCTTACGGGAAGATCTTAAAAAGAAAGAGGCGAGAGGGATCTTTTGCGTCGGACGGGAGGAATGATGTTCGACCGCTGCGACGGAAAACCAGATCACTCGGGCGTGTAAGGGGATTGGAGGACGGGTAGGCCTAAAGCAATACTTTGGTAAATCCAAACGCCACGAGACAAAGTATGGTTACAGGGAGGAGATGGATCGACGCGGCCAAATTAAGTGAGGAATCGGCGGCGAAAGATGCTACATTGAGGATGTTTCAATGCGAGATGAGCAAGATGAAGGAGGAGATGGATAAAATGAAGTTCCTCCCGATGAGCTCTCGGCCGAGACCAGTGTGGATCCCTTGACACCTTCACTGCACCTATGCAGCGCAGAGCACTAGAGGGAGCTGCATTGTTGGACGAGTCGAGTCGAGCAACCTTGTCATCTCGTATGTGGAGGATCGTGATGGTCATAGACAATTGGTTGCTAAAGGGACTGTCCACAACTTGGGATCAACTGTACACCACGAACAAATGGCCGATGATGAAGTCGAGTGTCGGTTGCTGAAGGTTGTGAGTGATGTCAAGGGAACCTTCATCTCTTGGCCTGTGAAGCTTGTAGATGTCTCTACTCCTCCTCAACCTCCACCCCCTCATCAAGCTCCACCCCCTCCTCAATCTCCATCCCTTCCTCAAGCTCCACCCCCTCCTCAAGCTCCACCCCCTCCTCAAGCTCCACCCCCTACTGCTAACTTGACGGCCAAGGAAAAAATACAAGATTTGGTAGCCCAACAATGGTTTAAAGATAAATCGTGGCCTCGTCGATGAAGTAATAGGCTTCCTCATCCTGGACCGGTTTACATTGATAATGAAGATGTAGAGTCCATGCTGATTCCTGGAAAGGAGGTTACTAGTCCATGTGTTCAAATATTTATGAAGTAAGTATCTTCTTCCTTGATTACATAATTGAAATGCACCGTTTAGACACACATATATACATATATACTAATTCCCTCATCGATGTCATTCTTGTAGGTGCATGCACGAGAAACCGTTGAACGGGGTAGAATTTCGGATTTTGGATTCTTGTGCCCAGTGTATGCAAGCACAACACTACCTCGGAATTGAGAGAGGAGTACATATCAAATAGGTTGTGTAAAGTGCAAAGAAAGGTGTACTTGTTTCCACACTGGCTCGGGTACATATATACTTGTCTGCAATTCACTTAATATAATTATGCTACATATATATATATATCACTGAGTACTTTCTTCTTTGTGAATTTTCAGCAACCACCGGCGAGTTGGTCGTCATGAACATGGAGTTCCATTATGTTATCTTCTTATGCTCCACTCACAGCGATCCATCGACTACGTTGAAGCTGATGATCACCAAGTAAGAATGTCATTTTGATTGTCTTGTCTCGAAATCTCTGTTGTGAATTTTCAGTGAACATTACCGATAAATTTGTGATTTTGATGATAGTGCCATGAAGACCTTCCGTGTTGAGGTAAAAAAGCGTGGTGCTCTGTCTTTGATGTTACAGAGGTTTTCCTGTGAAGAGCCATTTGATGATGATGAAATCGAGCACATACGCGAGGTTTTTGTGAATATCTGTATAAACTAGTCTTAGAAAATCCAAGTCGGGACAATAATTAATGTCCTAAATTAATTCATTTGTAAATAATATATGATGCTTGTAGCAACAATAGCCTTACGTACATTTGTTTATTTTTTCGACTAGCTAATTCATTCATTTGTAAATATAGCAATGTAATTCAATAATAAATTTGTTTATTTTTTCGAACAATTTGTGTGTGTCCATTTTGGGTTTCGAATGAATGGGATGGTGGATAAAGCTATTTAGTGCTTGAAATTTGAGGTACGGGCGGATGTTGAAAATGAGCCGAGATGAGGCTCGAAAAGTTTTCGCGACTTTTAGGACCGGATATTTGTTAAAAGTGCGGTCCTAAAGGTCTCGTCCATTTTGAGACCGGATATTTAATAAATATATGGTCCTAAAAGTCTTCGTCTAATTCTAAAAATTTGGGTAGAGACTTTTAGGACCGCATATTTGTTAAATGTACGGTCCTAAAATCTTCGTCCATTTTAAGACCGTATATTTAACAAATATCCGGTCCTAAAAGTCTTCGTCTAATTCTAAAAATATGGGTAGAGACTTTTAGGACCGTATGTATGTCAAATATCCGGTCCTAAAAGTATAGAAAATATACGGCTAAAATATTAGGACCGTATATTTGTTAGTAGTCAGGTCTTAAAAGTCTTCATTTTATTTAATAGATTGCCGAAACCTTTAGGACCGTATATTTGTTAGTTGTCCGCTCCTAACTTTAAATTTTAAAATAAGGCTTAATTTTTAGGACCGAGGATTTATTAAACGTCCGGTCCTAATATTCTTCATTTAAATAGAGTTGGTGACTCGATTTTAGACATATCGTTAGGGTTCAAGGCAACCATGTTTCTGGCGTTCTTCTCAAGTTTTGTGCTTCGTTGTTCTCGTTTCAACTTTTCTGGATGTGAAGAACGTCATCGGTGTCCCTTTTCTTTTTGTCGGAAAAGAAAGAAGATAACGAAACGACACTGAAAATTTTCATCACATCGGAAAAGTTGAGGGAAGACAACGATGGTCCAAACTTGAGAATAGTCGTCACTCTGTTTGTTTTTATTCGAAAAAGGTAAATAATGTTTTTTTGTTTTGTTTTGTATGGTCGCAATCTGTTAACTTTATTCTGCAAATTTTTAAGATTGATCACCACGAATAGGACAATGTTTTGTTTGTTCTTGTTGTCGGAGAAAAAAGAACATAAAGTTAAAGACAAACAAGGAAGGCGATTGGGAAATAAAAATTTTATTTAATAATTTTTTTTTTCTGCTGCCTCGTAAGGCAGCAGTACAAAAAAAAAACTTAAAATTCTAATCCTCCCCATCGTTGTCGGAGGGGAGGGAATGGTCGGAGACGTCGTCATCAGAGGTATGGTACTCAACGTCATTGGCGTCGAGTACCGCTTTCAGCTTGTTGTTGACGGCGTGATAGACTGAAACAGCTTGCCCAAGCTTCGGTCTATATGATCGACGCGTGCTATCAGTGCTCCGGCATCCGCGAGGTTCGGTTTCGGAGGCAACGGAGGAGGATATGGAGGTGCCTCGGGATTTCGCCCGAAGGAGGACCTCGTCGTGGTGGAGAAGCCATTACGGTGGAGGTTCTAGGAGGAGATGGAGATGAATGTTAAGAAAGTAACAACGGGTTTAAATAGAGAACCCATCCCGAAGAATGTGAAACGCAGGAAACATTAACGAGGAGACGCATATTTGCTCAGAATACGAGGAGACGCCTAGTTGGGAAGTTTATGTGGAACCTGAAGAGACTCTGAATTCATTTCAACAATGGGGAAGGGACTCTTGAAAGAATGAACTTTTAATACCGGATCTTGTGTGAGATCCGTTCTTAAAAGTAATATTTTTAACCAAAGATTTTTACTTGAAAAAATAAATTGAAATATAAAAATAAATGAGTTTTAGGACCGGATACAAAGTAATATATCGGTCTTAAATGAGTTTTAGGACCGGATATTTGATAAAAGGACGGTCTCAAAAGTAATTGAATTAAAAATTAGTTTTAGGACCGGATACCAAGTAATATATCGGTCTAAATGATTTTAGGACCGGATATGTGATAAAAGGACGGTCTTAAAAGTAATTGAATTAAAATTAGGACCGGATATAAGATAAAAGTCCGGTCTTAAAAGTTTGTATAAAAGTAAAATGACGAATTCATCATCGATGTTTATCTCTCCTGCCATCTGTCTTTATATACTCCACACACTACCTCTTTGTCCTTGTTAACTCCTCACTTCCTAGCTCTCTGCCCCAACTTCTCAAATCCTCAAACCATGGTTAGATACAAGCAAACAGCTCGTAGGGGTGCATACACGCCTCGCTCTCGTGCCATGGCTAGATCATTATATGGTGCGCTCCTCCTCCAGCAAGCAAGTGCGTCGTATTGTTTCCGAAGACTCTCGGGTCGTTGGACCCATTGTTATTTCTTTGGATGATGAAGAGATTGCTCATGCCGCACCCCCCCTCGATCCTTCTGTCGATCCTGTCCTTGCTGAGTCCATCCCTAATCTTGAAGCTGGCCATGCAGATGTTCGTAATCCCCTCTCCAACCCGTTGGCCCAGGCGCGCCTACCTCGACCCCTCTCCGCTCTCCCCGGGAAATTAATGCTCTTCACGCCGAAATCGCCGAGGTTGTTCAGTCAGATTCTTGCGGATGATATTATTCAGCTTGTTTTTCTTTTGTTTTTGTTGTTGTTGTGTATATATTCTGAAGTAATGTAAGAAACATTAAGAACACTATGAATTTTTTGCTGTTCTCCAAGAATTCATTAAAGAAACTTATTCTCCAATTTTGCTTTATTTTTGTCCAAAAAATATCATTTATTTTATTGATTTAATATACCAATCACGAAGGCCATTAAGACCGGACATTTTATTTTATAAGTAACGGTCTAAAGATAATTTGAATTGTAGGACCGGATGTTTTATAAACCTCCGATCTTAAAACTTAAAAGTCTAATAAAATTTTAGGACCGGATAATTTTAAAACTCCGGTCTTAAAATGTTAGTTGTATCTTTAGGATAGGACATTTAATTAATAACCGGTATTAATAAAATCCAAAAAGCTAAATAAGGTATCTTTGTCGCGCGGAAAAATTAAATTTCCCTCTCTGAACTCTTGTCGCGCCGAAAGTGAATACTCAGGTTCCGACTCGAAATTTCCATCTCAGCTTCGTCGCTGCTTCGCGTACCTTTCTCGAAATTTCCATCTCAGCTTCGTCGCTGCTTCGCGTACCTTCCAGCTTATCGTTCTTGGTTTTTCATGGGTTTAACGAAATCGGTGTAATGTTGTTATGGGTATTCTCTGTTGTTAACGAATATTGTTTTTTGAAGATTATATTTGCACTTTAGACCTACCCAACTGACCAACAAGTGTTTTTAGGTTACTCTTGCTGTCTTGTCTCGCAACATCAACGTTCGTGAGCGGAGAAGTAAGACGACTCGGCAAAAGCATATGCTACGAGTTAGTCCACAAGACCTTCATCCCCTGCATTTAATTTCCTCGTCTTGCATTTATTTTGGTTCTTGGATTCACTGTGATGCATTTATGACCAAAAGTAATTCTTAATTCGTCTAAATAATATATAGGAATTCTACTATGGATCACAGTTGGATAGATGCTTTACGAACGAGTATTGAATATCAGAATGGGGTTAGGGAATTTATAGAATTTGCTAAACAAAATGCCCATGATGATGGGGAAGTATTATTGCCCTTGTGTAAAATGTTTGAATGAGTGTCGACTATGTCCCGAAGTTATACGCACACATTTAATTTGTCACGGATTTTGTAAGACTTATACAGTATGGGTATGGCATGGTGAACAAGTGCCATCAAGTGGGAAACAACATGGGGAAGTGGCCTTTGATGATAATGACACGGATATGGATGATCGCATAGAGGACATTATCCGTGATGTAGGAGAAGAGGCTTTTGAGCGATCACATGCATATGGTAATATGTGCAGTGATGCGAGACACCGCTATACCGTGGTGTAAAAATACCAATTGTTGAACGCTGTATTGAAATTGGTAAGCTTGAAGGCACGTCATGGATGGAGCGACAAGAGTTTTTCGAATTGCTTGAGGCTTTGAAGGACATGCTTCCGGATGATAACGTGTTGCCGCATCGCTACTATGATGCTAAGAAGATACTTTGTCCACCGGGGATGGAGTACAAAAAGATCCATGCATGCCCGAATGATTGTGTATTATATAGAAAAGAGTTTGAAGAGAAGCGAGTTGTCCGATATGTGAAACCCCACGGTACAAGTCAGATAAGGGGCCTGCAAAAGTGTTGTGGTATCTTCCAATCATACCAAGGTTCAAGCGGTTGTTTGCGAATGAAAATGATGCAAACAATCGAGGTGGCATGCAGATGAGAGGATTTCGGATGGACGGCTTCGACATCCGGCCGATTCTTCTCAATGGAAGAAGATCGATCAATTATTTCCGAACTTCGGCGAAGAACCTAGGAACCTCGGGCTTGCCCTTAGCACGGATGGAATGAATCCCTATGGAAGCCTTAGCAGATACATAGCTCATGGCCCGTAGTCCCGATTGTTTACAACTTATCTCCTATGTTATGCATGAAACGAAAGTACATCATGTTGTCTATGTTGATTTCGGGACCAAAACAACCCGGAAATGACATAGATGTTTACCTAGAGCCCTTGATCGAAGACTTGAAGGAGTTGTGGGAAGAAGGTGTCGATGTTTTTGACTCTTTCAAGAAGGAGGTCTTTAGAATGAGAGCCATGATATTTTGTACTATAAACGACTTCCCAGCATATGGGAACTTGTCGGGGTATAGTGTAAAAGGCCATAAAGCATGTCCGGTTTGTGAAGAAGGCACATGCTACCATCAACTTCAACATGGAAGAAAGACGGTGTATCTTGGACATAGGAGATTTCTTAGACGGGGCCACCCATATCGTCGATTAAAGAAGGCCTTTTTTGTGGCCAAGAGTATGAAGAAGCTCCGGTGGCATTGACTCGGGAGCAAGTGTATGAAAAGGTTAAAAATATCGGTGTCATCTTCGGTAAGCTCTGGAAAGAGTAGAAAAGAAACAAATATATGGAAGAAGAGATCTCGTATTCTTTGATCTTCCCTATTGGCGCAATCTTGATGTGAGACACCGTATTGATGTCATGCATGTGGAGAAGAACGTATGTGATAGTATTGTGGGCACGCTTCTCAACATACAAGGTAGTTCGAAGGATGGTGTGAAGGCAAGATTGGATTTGCAAGCAATGGGAATACGCGAAGACTTGCATCCAAGGCCATATGGGAAGAGAACTTATTGTCCCCGGCTTCTCATACTTTGTCTAAGGATGAGAAACGAAGCTTTGTGAGTGTTTACATGGCACAAAAGTTCCCTGGGTATTCTTCAAATTTTAAGAGGCTTGTCTCGATGAAGGACTTGAAATTAGTAGGCCAAAAGTCTCATGACTGTCATGTCTTGATGCAACAACTACTCCCAGTAGCTATTCGAGGGATGGCCGAATATGATCTTCGGGTCGTTTTGACTAGACTTTGTTTCTTCTTCAATGCGGTTTGTAGTAAAGTTTTCAAGATTGAAAAGTTGGATGAATTGGAGAATGAAGGATATCTTATCTTGTGCCACCTTGAGAAGCTTTTTGTTCCTTCATTTTTGACATCATGGTTCATCTCATTATTCATCTAGTGAGGAGATAAAGTTGTGCGGCCCTATCCATTTACGGTGGATGTACCCTATTGAAAGATCTATGAAATTCCTAAAAGGGTATGTGAAGAACGCGTACCGGTGATTAGGGAGCATATGAGAACTTTTGCAAACTGGTTCAAACAAAAGGTCGAGGGATCTGAATGTGTTTCTGAGACAATGAAATGGTTAGCACGTGGTCCTGAGTTTGATGTCATAAGTTGGAATTCGTATGTGATCAATGGTTATACATTTTACACGAAGTCCCTAGATGATAGGAGCACAGTCCAGAACAGTGGTGTTATGTTAGAGGTGGAATCTATGCACTTCTCCAGTTCAAAAGATAAGAGGCCTAAATTGGCGGTCATGCCATATTATGGGGTTATTGAAGAGATTTGGGAGGTGGACTATGTCAAAGTTAGATTTCCCATATTCAAATGCAAGTGGGTTAATGTCAATAATGGTGTTCGGATCGATCGACTAGGATTCACTTTAGTCGATGTCAATAGTAGAAGTTTTGGAGATGAACCTTTTATTATGGCGATCATGCAAAACAAGTGTTCTATATCACCGATCAAGAAAATAAAATGTGGTCTGTAGCTCTCCAAGGAAAGAGGGTCATTGATATTGATGAGGAAAGTCATTCAAATTATGGTGATCTTCCTGAGAGTACTCCTTTTACAAGGGGTCTAGGACATGAACGAAGAAGATGAAGCGGATAATGAACCCGGCATAAGAAATGATCATCAAGAAGGGATATGGGAGGATATCACTTTATAAAAGTGTCAATTCATAAGGTAATTAATATTCATATGCAGAATTCTTAGAAAACTTTAAGGTTTTAACTATTATTATATGCTGTCTATGTTCTTAATTAAACAATGTCATCATTGATTATGAATTTGTTCTTGTTTTGTTTTTGTGGCAGGATCCGTTTCAAAGGGGCATGTTATAAAAGAGGATGCATGTTACGTTGTTGGGTGGGAATCAAATGAAGGCATGGTGAATAATATATTGGACTACATTTGTATGTTGAATTACGTGTTTGCATGTATTGTAACTCATTGCCTTTGTAATTAGTTATATGTTAGCTTATTGTATAAATTACTTTAGTTGTTTTAGACTTAATTAAGAGGCCATATAACTCATGGTGGATAATATCTGTATTCTTTTTCCCAATTCAATTTATTCATGTTCATAGCTTGTAGCTTAAAGTATATCGATTTTTATGTGCTGTTTTGGATGGTGGATTTGTGTATATATATTGATCAGGAAGAACAGAACAGGGAAAAAATACGGGAAAATTTAGACCGCAAATAAAAAATACGCTCTTAAATGTTCAAATATTAAGACCGGATGTATATATAACACCGCTCTTAAAGGTGTTAAGCCGGTCTTAAAAGTTGGTCTTTTAAGGTCGGTCCATTGAAAAAATTCGGTCTTGAAAGTCAGTCTTTTAAGACCGGGTAATTAGTCCTCCGGTCTTAGAGTCCTCTATCTTTAGGACCGGATTGATATTTGTCCGGTCTTAATATATGGATCTTTTAAGAGCGGTCGATATTTATTTAGTACGACTTTTAAGACCGAAGGTTTAAAATGTCCTATCTTAAAGAAAATCTTTAAGACCGTGTAAAAGTCCGGTCTTAAAGGTCGACTTTTAATACCGCCTGGAACAAGACTGCTCGCGGGTCCGGTCCTAATGTACCTTTTTTGTCCGGTCTTAAAAGCCTTTTTTCCACTAGTGGCTGTTCCATTTCTTTTGTTTCCTCAAGTATTTTCCAGCATATTTCCTTATCATCAGTAAATAGATTTTCTTCCTCCATTATATGATTTTTGTGGGCTACTCAATTAATTCCCGTTAGAGAAGCACGATAAGATGAGAATTTTGGGATGTTTTCTTCTTTCTTATCTTTTGTTTCCTTGCTTTCAGAGCTCGTGATTTTTTCAATAGATTGTTCCTTATCAGTAGATTGTTCTGCTTCTTTTTCTAGCATAATATCATCCATAACGGCCTATGGAATTTCTTCCAATTTCTTCTTCTTTTTTCGGTCATCTTGCCCTTCAGCAGGTGGCCAGTCTGGTGGAAGCTTGCATTGACTAGAATCTGATAGTGGAAGAACTTTGGCTGAGTCCGACAGATCCATTCAGAGAGACTTTTTCTTCATGACTTTATAGTGAATCTTCCTTAATTTCTATTACACAAAAGGATTGCTTTTGCAAAGAGTGCATCTAGAGGATATTTTAAAGTATTTTAATTATCTTATAAGGCTATCTAGGTAGCTAAACTAGTTTCTTTTCACAAACTTCCTTCATGAAAGTTGTTGCATGTATTTTTTTTTTTCCTAATGAGACTAATATACTACTAATTAGTGAAAATGTTGGGGTTAGAATTTTGGCAAAGTTTTGAGTTATGATAATAGATAATTCTTTATATATAGAGTATGATTATTAGATAATTTTAATTGGTTAAGATTTATTAGTTGGTTGTTGTAGGAATTTAAATTTAATTTTCTATTTAAAAGAATTTAAGTTTTATAGGATATTTCTATCGATTAAATGAGGTTTAAGGCATTTATTTGGATTACTAGAAGTATTATTGTAGGTTTAACCGGTATAGTTTTTATAAATCTTGAACTATATGAAATTATGAGTTGAGATTTGAAATTTAAATTAGTGTTTGATATGATTTTGATTATGTGGAGATTTGAAGATTTGTTTAATAAATTGGATTATGCTTATATAAGTTAGTATTAGATTGAAAAATTGAGGTTACTGATAATAGGTCTCTTATATTCAAATTTATAATTCATTTATAATTTATTTATAATTTATTTGAGGTTACATTGAGAATTAAGTGGATTAAATTTGAGGTTTATAAAGGAATTTGAATATTTGAATTCTTGGGTGAACCTTTAATGGTAGAAAATTGGGTACTCCCTCCGGTTTTAATTATAAGATAACATTTGAGAGTTAGTTTTGGTCCTAATTATAGGACAACATTCTAATTTTTGTCAATTTCTTCTTAAAATACCTCTATTTTATTCTCTCAAGTGTGTTTGGTTTTTGTGAGTATATGTATGTGAGTGCGTAGACTTTTCCAGTCAGTGAAATTTACACACACACAATGGCAAACCTTCATGGAGACAATGCAGGGCTGTGCCCCCCCCCCCCAAAAAAAAAATTCTATCCCAAATTTTTGATGTTAATTGGAATTTTTTTATACATTTGTCCCAAAAATTTATACATTTGATCCCCCAAATATTTTTTAAAAATTAGTTAATGAGTATACATGTGGCCCCCCAAATATTTATCTCAAGGTTTTCTACTGTGTGTGTGTATATATATATATATATGTTTGTGTGTATCTATGTATGTATATATGTGTGTGTCTACTCACAAATATATATAGACACACACATATACATATATGTATTTATGTATTATGTATGTGTCTATGTATATATATATGTATGTGTGTGTGTGTGTGTGTTTGTGTTTATATGTGTGTGCGTGCGCATATATATGTGTGTAGATATATGTGCACACATATATATATGTACATATCTATATGTATACACACACACACATATATTATATATAACAAGATTATTATTTCAATTAAATAGAAGGTGGAAAGGAAAATTTTAGGTCGGAGAGGTATGTGGTAGAAGCTTTTAATTCAATTTTACTTATGTCATTTTAAATTTATACAAGAACATTTTAGGAACAGGAGTAAAGTTAACTAATTTAACTTCTTTCCTTAATTTTCCCAAAATCGGTTAAATATGTCCTATAATTAGGACTAGAGGGAGTATTTTGGTTGAATCGAGGATATAGTGATATTTTGATGATCATAATAAGTGAGAAATAAATTATGAAAGAAGGAAATGTGATTTTATAGAAAATTTGAGGAATAGATAAATTGTCATTTTTCTAAGAAAACTAAAGCAAGCTAGTCATAATTTAATTAATTACTTGTTATTGTATTAGTGGTGATTTTTGGATTATTTTATTAACGCATAATTGTACATTTATTTTTAGAGTGAACTTCATTTCTCTCAAGCTTTGTGTCAAACTTGAGCTAACTACTTTCCACTTATTATGTGTGTTAGTATGTTGTTTGTGAGTATTTTGAAATGATTATGAGAATGAAAATATATGTGGATATTAACTTAATATACCAATGGGTACTTTGAAATGGTTATCGAGATAAAAAGCTATGATATTATATGGTTTTAATGATTTTTTTTCTTGGGTTAAGGTGCAGATTTGCCAATAAACTATTACCTGAGGAGCATTTGTCACAAAAAACAATTGAGGGTACCAAAATTACCAATCAACAATTAAAAAGTGAAAAAAAACACAATAAGGTGCAAATTGGCCAACGAACTATTTGTTGGAAATTATGCCCTAGGAGCAAGTCATTGTACTTATCAACGATCCCCATATGAATTGGGTAGTCGCAATGTCTTGCTAGAGGCCGCTTGCGACTTGTGGGCTGGTACAGTATTGGTCCGACGAGCAAGAGTGTCCAGATTCATTGAATCTTAAATGTGTTTAAGATTTAATGAATACTTATTTAATCTAGGATGTGTGTGTGTGTGTGTATATATATATATATATATATATATATATATGCATATATAAATATATTAAATTAAAAAATAATAATGATATTATTTATTGACAATAATATTATTATATATAGTATTTAATTTATTTGATAAATTAAATAACTATAATAAATTGAGATATTGTATCTCAGATTTAATTTTCGAATAAAGATATTGCATATCGATTTAATTTGAACTGAGATATCGGATCTCATTTTAAATTAAATATAATGATATCATATCTTGATTTAATATATATATTAAATTTGAAAATAATAATGATATTATTTATTGACAATAATATTATTATATACAGTATTTAATTTATTTGATAAATTAAATAACTATAATAAATTGAGATATTGTATCTCAGATTTAATTTTCGAATAAAGATATTGCATATCAGATTTAATTTGAACTGAGATATCGGATCTCATTTTAAATTAAATATAACGATATCATATCTTGATTTAATTTATAAATATAAATTAAATCATAGGGCTTTTAATTCGGATTAAATAAATAGATTTGATTAGATCTATAAGATAGATTTAATTAATATATTTTTTTAATCCATATTCAAAATTTGTTTTGAATATAATACGCCTGCTAGGTTTAGAAAACCCGATGGGACTTTTAGTCGAGCGTATTAGAAAGCCGCGGAAAACCCTAGAGCCAAAAAGAGAGAGACGCAAGAATACTGAGGCGCTAGCACGCTGTCGTCAGTGTTGGAGGTCGTTCGTGTGGATACCGGTACAGGGAGGGGACACGCGTAGTCTTCTCCTGTTTGATCGAACAAGAAGGCGTTAGCCCACGTGATCAAGAAGCAAGGATAGAAGGTAGCCCACCAGTTCGAATTGTTCGGCATAGGTATGATTCGGAAACCCTAAATCCAGATTTACACGCTATTGAGCGATCTGCCTAAGGGATTCGTTAAAAATTTTATTCTGCTGCGTGTACGGATCCCAACACTATTACCCTGTCATTGTCTTGGTGTCTCCGTCTTCCATTGACTGTTACAGTGTCGGCGACATCGGCGTCTCCAAAGCTTCCATTGTTGTTGGGTGTTCCACTCACCTTCTTGAACTCATCAAGGTCCGTATGCAGCTTCAGAGCGAGAATCAAGCACCAAAACCAAATCTAGCAGTCCACAACACCTGCTTGCATGAGTCCCATCTCTGTTGGTGTTTTCCTTATCCAACATGAAGGCTTAACCGCTATTTTTTCCAGCGTCTCCGCCACCGTCCTAGGCCAGTGCGTCATATTTTAACGTAATTATGATAGTTGTTGTTTTTAAATGGTTATTTGGTAATTTTTTCAATTTTTAATTGTTTATTGGTAATTTTGGTACCCTCAATTGTGTTTTGTTCCAGATAATCCTCGGGTAATAGTTCGTTGGCAAATTTGCACCTTAACCTTTTTTTTTGTTCCTTGAGCTGAAATAGTATTATTATGTTAATGATAATTGAGACGATGTATTAGTTTTATAAGTCTTATTTGGAGCTTGTATATACATGCCAATATTATGGTTGTTTGTTATTGTTGCATATTGATGGATGTGGAACGTTGATGGATATGTGTTAGTTCTCTATGTGTTTTGATGATAACTAATCATTGTAAACAAAATGAGGTTTATGATCCAAGTCAAAATGTTTTTATCTTGTTCAAACTTGGATCATATCAGTCTGTCTCAGTTGCTGTCAAATTGACTCGAGTTTGGGATGTCAAACTCGAGCCAAGCCTTGTGTGACTTAAGCCAGAATGATTTATAGACTCGAGCCACACATTGCTGACTCGAGGTATGATGAGAACTCGGGCCAATGCTTGGTGACTCCAGTCAAACGCTGCGAACTTAAAAGAGTAAATACCCTTTTTGGTCCCTGGAAAAAACACGGATGCCCTTTTTGGTCCCTGAAAAAAAATAAGTCACTTTTAGTCCCTAAAATGGAAAAATAAGGTCCCTTTTAGTCCTTTTGATCATTTTTTTGCACATTTTAATCCCTCAGAAATTCCCAAAAAGGTCCTTTTTAGTCCCTAAAAAGGACCAAAATGACATTTCTTTTACTCAGGGACGAAAAAGTGTCAAATGTGTTTTTCCAGGGACCAAAAAGGGTATTTACTCAACTTAAAATCTTTTCAAAATGCAAAGTTGGTAGACTCGAGTTTAAGACCTCTGACTCGAGCTTAGAATTTGACCGTTAACTTCAAATATATTTTGTTAACTCGAGCCATCACTTAGTGACTCGAGTTAAAAGAAGTTTTCAAACCATTTTCGAAAAGCCTCTTGATAACCTTTTTATAAAAATGGTTTGTAACTCGAGCTAGCAATATGGAACTCGAGCCAAGCTTCTGAGACTCGAGTTACAATTTCTCCAGAGTCGTCTTCATTTTGTTTTCTAAGTTATTTTCATATGAAGATGAACTCGAGTTTGGACTAGGTGACTCGAGTTTAGCTTGAACTCTAGCTGAGCTCAATGACTCAAGCCTATGCCTTACAGAGACTTCATCTATCATTTTCAAACTTGTTTTATCAAAAGAAGATGAACTCTTGACTCGAGCCTGGAATGCTTGACTCAAGTCAATCTATCTCTGTTTGCAAATCATCATGTACAAACTTCTCAAATCCTTAAGTATGATTTGTCTACTTCATATCATCACTTATTATTATTCCTAACAATGTTTAATTAGTTTGTTGATGAGTTTCAGATAATTTTGATTTGGATTAACACCAAATTGAATTAAAGCATTTATGTGTCAGAAATGCATTTAATGCTCTGCAAAGTTTTGCGTGAAAATGAAAAAATTTCTCTGAGCACACGAAAGGACAGATGACCATTCCATTCTCCATCCATGTTGTCTCTCAACAAACAAATGGAATGTCATTAAGGAATGTCTGTGCATTAATGAAGAATCAATGCTCAAGTCTAACGGCTAGATTGCAGAGTCACAACGGATAATCTTCAAGCTTCCCCAATGGTCATTAATGCCATCCAACATAAATACCAGAAACATTCAATTCTCCAACTACCGAACCTCTGCGCATTCAATTTGAAGCTTTAGCAATTACTGTTTCATTCACTTAAGCAATATCTTCGGATATATATAATCTTCATTGTTTATCTATTTTCTCTTTTAAAGAGTTTTAAACTTATTCATTCTTGTAAGAATCTCAAGGTTGTAGAACCTTTGAGATTGAGTTATTTGATTAGACTTATAAGGGGGAGTAAGTCCTAGTGAGAGGATTACTCGAGAGTTACAGAGTGTGTAATCAAGTTCTGAGATAGTGAAATCCCGGAGTGTCTGGAGACTGGACGTAGGTCAAGGATTTGGACTAAATTAGTATAAATATATTGTGTTCAATCTTTCTTTGTTTAGCTCTGTTTTAGGGAGTATGTTTCAGGGTATTTCGTTAAAGTTTTTAAATCACCCAATTCACCCCCCTCTTAGGAGATATTCCATCTTTCATTTGGTATCAGAGCATGGTTATCTATTTGAGGATTAACATCCTAGATAGAAGATCCAATAGAAGAAATATTACCTGATGGAGCTTCGATCAATAGATCTCCCGATTTCAATGACGAACATTACTCCTTTTGGAAAGCCAAATTTTGAGTCTTCGTAATGGCCATGGAATATGGTTTATGGAGAGTGTTCGAGAGAGGAGACTATGTTTCATCTACAATGGAAGATGGTGTTATAACTCCCAAGCTAGAAGAAGAATATGATGAGAAGGACAGAAGGCAAGTCACTCTCAACAGCAAAGCAATCCTCATGCTTCAAAGTGCTTTAAGTCAGAAAGAGTACTTTCATATCTACACATTATCATCCGCCAAACAAATGTGGGATGCTCTTGTGATTGCTCATGAAGGAACAACTGGAATCAAGGAGAATCCTGTAAATACCCTGATGACTGAATACAATTTACTTCGTATGAAGTTTGAGGAATCCATTGGCGAATTCCAGCTCAGATTCACTCATCTGATTAACCAACTTGCTACTTTGGGAAAAGAATATTGTAACATCCTAATTTTTATATTAGGAGTTAATTGTAAATAAGAAAAATTAACTAATCATGATAATGAATTTATTATGTAATTGTTAAAATAAAGGTTTTCATATAAAATGTCATTTATGATAATAAAAGAATTTTTGGAATAAGGATGTACAAATAATGAATAAAATAATAATATTATTTTATTGTACTTGCAAAAAAAGGAGAGCCCAAAACGTGTGCAGAAGAGGAAAGGGAAAAAAAAAGGATAACAATAAAAAAATAAATAAAATAAAAAAACAAAAAATTTGGCAGACACGCTGCCACGTTTTGGGAACGTGGTAGCATGCTGCCAGCAATTACTTGGGGGAGGGGAATAATTAATTCCCCCAAACCGCCATTCCCCTCCCCTATATATATATTTGTATGCGTGTGTTGTGTGTAAAGTAGTGTGTGTGTGTTTGGTGGGTGAGTGAGACAGAGAGAGTATGGAGAGAAGGAAAGGTGGAAGAAAAGGAGAGTATAAAGTATTTTAAGGTATGTTATTTATTTTATAAGATTATTTAGGTAACTAAACTAGTTTCTTTTCAACAAACTTCTTCATGAAAGTCATTCTACGTATTTTTCTCTTTCTAATGAGAGTAATATAATATTGATTAGTGAAAATTTTGGGATTAGAATTATGTTAAAGTTTTGAGTTTAGTTAATAGATGACTGTATATATCAAGAGCATGATTAATAAGTAATTTTAATCGATTTAGATTTATTAGTTGGTAGTTGTGGGAATTTAAGTTTAATTTTCTATCTAAAAGAATTTATGATTTATGCTTTATAGAATATTTTTACTGATTAAATAAGGTTTAAGGCGATTGTTGGGATTACTAAGAGCATTATTGTAGGTTTAACTGGTTAGGTTTTCTAAATTTTGAGTTATATGAAATTATAAGTTGGGATTTGGAATTTAAATTAGAGTTTAATATGATTTTGACTATATGGAGATTTGAAGAATTGTTTAATAAATTGGGTTATGCTTATATAAGTCAGTATTAGGTTTGTGAAAATAGGTCTTTTATATCCGAGTTTATAATTAATTTATTGGAGATTATATTGAGGAATAGATGGATTGGATTTGAGGTTTATAAATATGATTATTTGAAATTTTTAGGTGAAACTTGTGTTGTAGGAAATTGGGTATTTTGGTTAAATTGAGGATGTGGTGATATTTTAATGATCATAATTAGTGAGAAATAATTTATGAAGGAAGGAAATGAGATTGTAACTATGATTTGAGGAATAAATAAAATTGTCAAATCTTCTAAGAAAATTTAATGAGACAATTATAGTTTAATTAATTATTTCTTATTGTATTTTTGTTAATTCTATTAATGTATGATTATATATTTATTTTTAGAGTGGACTTGATATCTCTCAAGTTTAGTTCTTGTGTCAAGGATTTGAGGTAACCACTTTTCACTTGTTGTATGTGCTTCTATGATGTTTGTGAGTGATTTGTAACTATATAAATCTATGAAACTATGTTGGTGATGAAGTTGCCTTGTGGGATTTATTTTGGAATGATTAGTGTTATTATATGTTGTGGATGATATACTTTTTATGGTTTCTTGAACTGAAATAATAGTCATCTTACTGATTATTGAGATGTTGTATTATATTTATAAATCATGTTTGGAATCTTATATATACATGCCAATATTATGATGATATGGAGCGATGATGGATGTGGAGTGATGAAGAGAGTTATTGTGTATATAATACCACATGGTATGCCACCACTCTGTGTACAGTGGATGTCTTTGATATTTTCAGGGCCCTTAGTATCACCCTTTTCCTTTGGCTGGGTTAAGGGCTAGCCCTTGGGACAGTGACACCTTTCTATATTCGAAGGAAAGGGAACCCATGGTCCGATATGAGTTCTATAGCCTTTGGCCGGGCTATACCTCATTATTGGAGAGCTTGGTGCAGTCTTGTCATAGAGACTAAACTTATTACGTTATAGCCCATGGGTTCTGTTAGCGAAATAAGGGTGGGGGTGATAAGGATTGTCAGGGTATGGATCTGTTGCTTGGCATGTTATATATGTGATTCATGATATGAAATTTGATATAGAAATTTTATTATAGAATTTATGATATGGAGATTTGTAAATTATATATCTAGTACTTTCTTATACAAAATATTCCCCTTGGCACCTCACGAGCACATAATAGCATTTATAACGAGCTAGATTGATGGTTACAAACATTTTTCAGGAGATAGTTCTTGCATTGGTCTATCAGGGAAGGCTTCAGAAGCTTAAGCAACTTTTGCGAATGATAGTGCTTCCAACTTTTTTTGGTATATGTTGAATTATTGTATATTGCCACATTAGGGATCACTTAGGATACCCTAGTATATTTTGGATGTTTTGGAAAATCTTGAAGCAATATTTAGTAAAAAAGTATGGGCCTAGTAAAATCTAAAGCTCAACTATGTGTATAAAACATTTTAATAAATGGTTTAATCAAGTTAGTAATTAATAATTGTCCTTTAAAATGGAGGATGTTACAAATATGATCAACCAGTTCAAGAGAGATTCTGAACATTCTTAGCAAGGAATGGGAAGCCAAAGTCACTACGATTGAAGAGGCTCGAGGAGAGTCAATGGGATCAGTGGCAACTCTATTTGGTAGCTTGTTTGAATATGAGGTGTACTCAAGTTTAGAAAAGGACTTGATGAGATTGACAACAAGCGTAAGGGAATTGCCCTTAAAAATGTCAAGGAAGAAAAAGAATCAGATGATGATGAAGAGGTCTGGATGGTGGTCCGGAGATTCAAGATATTCTACAAGAAGGATCAAGAATTCCGAAAGTTTCACAAGGGTAGCACCAGTAATGAGCCGAAGAAGCCAATTATATGCTACGAATGTGAGAAGCTTGGCCACATCAAGTCTGACTGTCCCCAATTGAAGAATAAAGACAAAGAAAAGAAAATATTCAATAAGTTCAAGAAGAGAGCTTATGTCCAAGCTATTTAGGGAGATAGCTCATCTGATGAAGAAGAAAGAGCTAACATTTGCCTCGTGGCTCATGAAGAGTTTGAAAGTGAAGAGGTAAATGATTTAGAACCAACCTTTGATGAATTTCTTACTGAATATAATTCTCTTAATCTTGAGTTTCGAAAACTTGCTAAAGAACTTCTTGCTTCAAAAAGAAAAATCAAAACTCTTGAAGAACAAGTTCAAAATCCTTCTCTTCCAGCTTCTTCGGTTTGTGAAAAGATTTGTGAAACCATTTGAGATAATTGTCCAATTTTGGAGAAAAGAAATGTTTATCTTACTAAAACTCTTGAGAAGTTCACTCAATGCAGTGAAATGCTTAATGTAATTTTAAAGCAACAAAGGTTTACAAATGACAAATCAGGTATTCGTTACAAACCTGACTTTGATAAAAGAAAAGGAAAGAAGAAGATTGGAGAAAATAATTATTTAAACTATTTTCGAAAATCAACTCATTCATCAAACCCTTTTTCTCATTGTAATTATTGCAATCGTAAAGGGCATACTACTTCTTCTTGTTTTCATAAAATGGAAAGAAGGAGTAAACATGTTGGTAACTATAGATGGGTGCCTAAAGGATCCTATAAGGTTCTTAAGACACAAACTAACCCAAAAGGACCCAAGAAAATATGGGTACCTAAGACTTGATCCTTTGTGTCTTGCAGGTTTGTCTAAGAGCATCAAAATCCAACAAGTGGTATATTGATAGTGGATGCTCTAAACACATGACGAGAGATCAATCTAAGTTTGCTACAATCAAGCCTAAGGAAGGTGGCAAGGTGACCTTTGGTGGAAATCAATCTGGAAGGATTGCTGGGATTGGTGAAGTTGGTAGCAACGATGGACCACAAATAAAAAATGTCTACCTTGTTGAAGGCCTATGTCACAACCTCCTCAGTGTGAGCCAAAGCACAAACAAATGTAACTTGGTTATATTTGATTTTGAGGAATGTCTGATTGTGAGCAAGGATGATCTACCCTTTGAGAACATTAAGTCCAAAGCCTTATTCAGGGCTCTTAGAGAAGGTTCAAAACGAGAAAGGAATCTCTATTTCAGGTATAAGAACTGATCATGGTGGAGAATTTTGTGATGCACATGGGATTAACCACAACTTTTCTACCTTGAGGACTCCTCAACAAAATGGTGTTGTGTAAAGAAAGAATCGAGTCCTCACTAAGATGGCAAGAGCGATGCTAAATGAAAACCAGACATCCCAAGTCTTCTCGGCTGATGCAATGAGCACTTCTTGTTACAAATCAAATCATGCATACATCTAGAAGAATCTTAAGAAGACTTCCTATGAGCTGTTTAAAGGAAGAAAGCCCAACCTTGCCCATCTGCAAATCTTTGGGTGTAAGTGCTTTCTGCACAGTAATGGTAAGGAGAATTTAGGGAAGTTTGACCCTAAATCTGATGAAGGCATATTTCCTGGTTACTCAAATAGAAGTAAAGCTTATCGAGTCTTTAAAAATCGTACTCGTAATGTTGAAGAGTCTATACATGTTGTGTTCAGTGAAACCAAGAATGATAAGCCTTTGGATGACGATGAGGAAAACGTTTATAGAAATCAATTCTTTTAAAAAACAACTCATGCCTCTCTTGAAAATTCTGAAAATGTTTTTGAAATTATTCCTAAAAATGTTTGTGAAAACAATGTTCATTCTCAGCCTAAAGCTTGGAAATATATTAGGAATCATCCTTTAGACCAAGTGATAGGAGATATGAATCAAGGAGTAAGAACTAGAAAAGGAACTTTGAATGAAGTCATCTTCTCTACTTTCATTTCTCAAATTGAACCCTCTAAAATTGATGAAGCCCTTTCAGACAATGATTGGGTTATCTCAATGCAAGAGGAATTGCATCAATCTGATAGGAATCAAGTTTGGGACTTAGTACATAGACCTAAGGACCATCCGGTCATTTGGACTAAATGGGTATTTAAGAACAAACGTAATGAAACAACAATCATTGTCTGTAACAAGGCAAGATTGGTTACTAAAGGCTATAATCAAGAAGAAAGAATTGATTATGAAGAAACTTATGTTCCAGTGGCAAGATTGGAAGCCATAAGAGTTCTTCTAGCCTTTGCTTGTATCAAAGAATTCAAGCTCTATCAAATAGATGTTATAAGTGCTTTTCTGAATGGTTTCATTCAGGATGAAGTTTATGTTGAACAACCTCTCGGCTTTGAAATTGATCATCATCCAGATCATGTTTATCGCCTCAAGAAAGCTTTATATGGCCTTAAACAAGCTACTAGAGCTTGGTATGAGCGATTAAGCAAGTTCCTTTTTGATCAAGGTTTTGTCAGAGGAAAAGCTGACACAACTCTCTTCATAAAGAGTAATAAGCTTAATGATATCTTAATTGTTCAAATTTATGTTGATGATATCATATTTGGTGCTTCTAATGATGCCTTATGTGAGGAATTCTCTAAGACTATGCTGTGAGAGTTTGAGATGTTTATGATGGGAGAACTCAACTATTTCCTTAGATTGCAAATTAAGAAACCTAAGAATGGCATCTTCATTTACCAGACCAAATATATGCGAGATTTGTTGAAGAAGTATGGCCTGTGTGAGTGCAATGGAACTGACACACCGATGAGCTCAACTGCGACCTTGGATGCTGATGAAAAGGGAAAAGATTTTAACATCACAAGATATAGAGGAATGATTGATCATTACTCTATCTAACATCAAACACACCTGATATCCAGTTCATTGTGGGAATGTGTGCTCGTTTCCAATCCACTCCCAAAGAGATTTATGTTGAACATGTGAAGAGCATATTCAGATATCTTGCTGACACAGAGGAGTTGGGATTGTGGTTTCCCAAAGGTCAACCTGAGCATCTTGTAGCTTCTTTAGACTTAGATCATGTTGGATACAAGACAGATAGAAAGAGTACAAGTGGCCAATGTGAATTCCTTGGTGGCTTACTTGTTTCCTGGTTCAGTAAGAAGCAAACAACCGTCTCAGTATCATTAACTGAAGCTGAATACATTGTTGCATCTAGTTGTTGTACTTAAGTGCTTTGGCTGAAGCAACAACTTCAGAACTTGGAAATTCATCTTAAGGAAATCTCAATCTTGTGTGATAACACCAACACAATAAGCTTGGCAAAGAATCTAGTTCAACATACTCGAACCAAGCATATTGATGTGAGACATCACTTCATAAGAGACCACATTCAGAAGAAGGATGTCAAGGTGATGTTCATCCCAACTCATCTGCAACTTGCTGACGTCTTCACCAAACCATTGGCCAAGGAGCAATTTGTGTTCATTAGAAGAGAATTGGGAATGGTAAATCCCAATGAATTGTATGTAATCTCTACTTAATGTTAGTTATGTTTTTGATGATCAATAAATACTAACTTAAGCATCGGAGTGGTTAGTCATTGTTTGGGAGAACAAAGAAGAAGATGATGAAGAAAATGTAGGCAAAATAAACGACAATAGGGAGTTTAAATAGACATATGGAAAGGACGTGAAAAACCATCATTGCATGCGTTAGAAGTTGAACATGATGTAATGAATGACTCTTGATGATCATCGGATAACGTGGAGGAACTAGAGTCAGCGTGGTGAAGAGGAAAGGTTTTAGAAGCTTTAATTAACATTTATTAAGTTAGAACTGTTAAGTATGTTGGTGTTATTTGTAACCACGTTACAAGAATTCTTTGTAATTATTGATTAATAAATGTGAAGTATGAAGTTTTTTTTTTGTTAACTTTTCTCTTAAAAAAATATTTTCAAAATACAATAGTGGTTTTCATTTATCACCACCATTACCCTCCTCCTCATTCTCATCATTGAAGGAAGGAGATAAAAGGTCTGACTGCAAGTCATATTCAACTTCATTGTGATGAAGTATAAGGTTCAACTTCATGTTCAACTTGTTGACGTATGCCATGCAACACCTTATGTGGCGGTGAAGGCTAGCCAACAACTATATTAGAGCTTCTATTTTAGGAGGAGGAGGAGGAGGGAGTGGTGGATGTGGAGGAGCTCCCTGGTATCTTAACATGATGAAAGAGAGAATGAGAATGCCGACAAAGAAAATAGTAAGAATCACAAGGAATAGGTTTGTTTAAATAGAGCTATAATGGATGTTACAAAAGGTTATAACTTATGAAGGTCTAATAATGTTACAAAGGGTTATAAAAGTGTTACATGATGGTTATTTCTAAAGACCGTTATATTTTGTCTTTGTTGATATAAGAGGTTGGAAGACGAATCGTCTGTAAGTGTTATATTACGGTTGTTTTGTAAGAACCATCATTTTTGTCACTGAATAAATGATGGTGTTTAACTACAACCGTTATTTTTGTGTTTTCTTGATTTTGTCTCACAATACATGATGGTACACATATTTAACCGTTACCTTTAAGCGTTATTATTCTTGATCGACCTCCACCTTGACATACATGAAGTTTATTTACTGTGACAATTATATATAAAGCATTATACATGCTCGAATCCGTAATAGTGTTAGGGTAGTGGACGCACTTGAAAAAAAATTCCACTTGCTGGATGCACCCCAAATATTTCAAGGCTGGGATATATGTACATGAAAAAATACTTCAAGATGTTATATGCACCTTAATCTGTGTATTCAAAGATAAAAAAGTAGAAAACTAGAGAAGTGACATTTCACTTCATTTATCCAATGAATATTAGTAGCCTGAAGTATTTTTTTCAACAGGACTAAATATCATAAATTAATTAATTTGTTTGCATATGTCATCTAAGAGTATTTTTCCAGTAGTACTCACTAACATGAAAAATATTTCATGTTGTTGGATATATTCAAAACTAATTCATTAAAGATATTGCATGCTACCTAAAAAATACTTCAAGGTACTAAAAATTAATTAGTGTAGGATACTGAGTGTTGGTGAAAAAGACTTCTAAATACGAGATATACAACTTAACCTAACTAAATAGAAAAATAAGAAGAAGAAAATAATTAGTCAGCAACCATTGTACGTAGCAAATTTATTTCAATTATCCAAAAAATATTCTAAAACTTTATTGCACCCCTTGGCCCAAAATGAAATTAAGTTTAATGGGTGAAAATACAATAACACTTTTGCTTTATTTTTTGAATCCCCCCCTTATGAATTCCTATTTTTGTCTTGTGAGTTCCCTCATTTATCTTGTGAATTGCCAAAACATTCCTGTTAACTTCCTCATTTGTGTTGTTAAATTCCAAAAGAATTCTTTTGAATTCCCCTATTTGTCTTGTGAATACTCTTATTTGACTTGTAAATACTATTATTTTAAAAAAGCAAGGGCATCATTGTCTTTTATCCCCAAAACTTAATTTCATTTAGGTCCAAGGAGGTGTAATGAAGTTTAAGAATTCTTTAGGGGTTGTTGACTGAAATAAAATTGCTTTTATAAGGTTGACTGAAATTTTCTCAAAATAAAAAGTAATGAAAAAACATAAAAAAATATACTACTACAGAAATCGCATAAAAGCTCGGCGCAAATAGATTACAGTTCCAAACCATTATTTATTTCAGACCTATTATAACGGTTATAATATAGCACCCATTATGCATTGAGGTTTGGTGAGACTATGATCTAGCCATATCTGTGATAATAATTACGTCAATAACCGTCATAATATATGATAATGCTTGCATGATACAAATGGTCTCATTCTACAACTGTTATTTATTCAATAGCATACATAATAGTTTGTATGTAAGAATCGTGACTTTTAATAAAAATAAATAATGGTCTCACGCAGAAAATCATTATGTATTTAGTATATAAATAATAGTTTATGTATAAGAACCATGAACTTTTACAATAAATAATGGTTTTAGTTTAATAACTGTGATGAATGGATATAAGACTCTTCAAATGAGAGTTTCTGAGCTAGTTGATTTCTTCTATAGCTCAACACCTTCCACATCAAGTTGCTATGCAATTTGGATTTGATCAAGAAATTCTAGGCTTCATGGGGAGAGTCAATGGCATCTATTGACATATATAAGTGATAATGTAACTGTTGACCTATATATAATGGTGTCTCTTCACAGGAATTAACCGTGGAAAGCAAAGGAATATGGGGAAAAACATTTACCCTTATAAAAAAGGGCGGAGTGGATATGCAAACACTTGAGTTCAAGGGTTTGCATAACCCCTGGACGCTTTCTAACAGGGGTATTTGTTTTTTTACCCCATCTTTCTTTGCTTTGTAGGCTTAATTGCACAAGAGACACAAAATATAGGTAAACACTTACATTATTTTATATATAGATCAGGAGTGCGATTGATTCTAGCCACAAAGACAAGAAAATCTCGATCCATCCAAATTGCATTGCTACTCAATGTGAGAAGTACTACTTTATTTTATATATAGAGACAAGACCAAGTAGCTCAAAAACTCTCACATTAAAGAGTTTAAGAGTGATCACAATGTTGAATTTCATAGCGTTTAATTTCGTGCCACTTGTTCAATAGAAAGACAAGAGACAAACCTTTAGTCAAAGCAATACTGAGATGTCCAAATAAACATAACTTCATGACGATAAATTCAATATTTCACCTGAACTAGTTTACTCATAGAGCTTGTTCATGTATGACTCTCAGTACATCTAAACTAGTTTATTATAGAGCTTGTTAATGTATGACTCTCATCGATACACCTGAACTAGTTTATTCATCACACACCTATTAAACATTTTGAAGTAACTTTCAAAGATATGGATACTTCCAAAAAAGGAGATGTATTTGCTCAGGATCATATCTCCAAAAGTTACTTCAAAAAATATTGATAAAGTAAGAACCTTTAGTCAAAGCAATGGGTTGACAATTTCCTGTAAAAGGAAATGAACATTCGATCATAGCAATAACATGGTTTCCAAAAAAGAAAACATAACTTCACAAAAGCAAGTTAATGTCGCCTTGAATGCTTTATCGCGTTATAACTTCACAAAGGCACCTTAATTGAATAAGGAGAACAAATCCCCAAAGGAATGCGACCTAGCTAGGTCTCATGAACAATGAAAACACGAGTTAGGGCAAGTGAAAGCAACTCGCTCAATAGTCGCTGAGACAAGTGTGAAGGTATTGACTAGCGCACCTGCCGCTGAGAAGTAAGACGAAGGATTTTTATGGTGGGGCTTGACTGAAAATGACTCTTGATGGCCCAAAAAAAACAGGAGTATTAGGGTTGCGATAGATGATGTGTTCTATTGTGAATATAGAAACTTTTGTTTTGTAAATTCGTAGCAAACCACACATCATCACACTACTCATCAGTAGAGAAGTGGTCTGAATCATCTGAGAGTATGTCAAGATCGTGGTGGTCAATCACATACTCTTCAAGAATGAGATTGGCATTCCGGTTCATACTCAACAAATATCCGGCCAGCCTCCTCACTGCATGATCAATGTGTTTTATATGCCCATCATTACCTCCACTTGAGACAGAGGGAGAGGTTATGAAGGAGGAGAATAGGGAGTAGGTGAAGGAGGTTGTGGAGGAGGGAAGGAGGTAGAGGAGGAGGATGACGCCAAAAATTTTCTAGCAAGTCTTTAGTATGGTGTTTCATCTTGGCGATAGAAAGAGCAGAGGAGGAAGATAGACATAAGGAAATTGAGAGTTTATATATATTGAAAGTGACGAGTTCAAACCATCACTGAACATGTTGGAAGTTTAAAAGGAGCAGTCGTGTGCAGTAGTGGGTAATAAAAGGGTACTTGTTTCTCATGCTAATCATTGAAGAACATAGAAGCACATGTTATTCTCATCATGAGCGTGGAGAAGGGGAAAGGTTTGGACCATTTGGTTGACATTTACGCAAGAGAAACTGTTATGTTGTTTTTCTGACATGAAGTTGGAAGACAAATCATTTGTTTGTTCATCTATCATTCATGAAGGTTTTACTGTACAAACCATCATTCTTGTGAGACAATATACGAAGGTTACAAAGTACAACCATTATGTATTTGCCTGGTATTTGAATAAGTTATGGTTGTTGCTTAATAACCGTAATGTATATATCTTTTTCTAAAAACAATTTTGTGGTTGATTATGCAACCACCATTTTACAAAAAAGAAAAAAAAAGGAAATAAACAAACTAAAAACAAAAAGTTATGAAGATGTTTTAAGAATATGATGCATCATCATATTTTTATTCTTTAGTAACTTGTTGACCTTGTCGTTCAAAGAACAAATGAGAGAGGTAAGTTTCTTCAAGCATTGGTCCATGCTTCCTTGCCCTTGCAAGTAAACTTGGACCATTTGATGGAGCTCAAGGTTGCATGGACGAGACCTTCAATGCTTGTTAGAAGAGGGAGTTTATCATTTAGTTTCTTGTCAGATGATGAATCAGAAGTTCTCTTGCATTTGTCTATGATGTTTTGCTGAATTAGAAGTTGCCTTTGAGAAGTTCAAATGGAAGTAGAGAAGTGGAGTTCAGTTTTCAAACGTTTATATAGAGAGGGTTTCACGGATTATTGAGCCATCGCGTCTTTTAGTATTAAAGATCATTATATTTTATAAATGGCGACGGTTAATTCTTAATAACCATTATGCATTTGAAAATTTTTTATTTTATTGGTGTCTATTGTTAATTGCATAATCAACCTTAATATTAACTTAGAACCGTTAAGTATGTTGGCAAAAATACTCTATGGTTCTTAATTAATAATCATGAACTATTAATTTTTAGCTTCATCTTCCTCCTCTGATAATGAGGATGAGGATGAACAGGATGATGAGGATGGTAGTATTGGTGCTCATCATGTGTAGGATGATGATAGCTTTCATCATTATAATTATATTGATGTCAGGCAACATATCTATAGCAACTGCCTACAAATGTGCTTTTTCCATATTCATGCCCCAATGGATTTGGTGCGTCTGGTCTCGGCTTTGCACTACTACAAGAAATGGATTTTAATTCCCTAAGAAACATCTATTTTTTAAAAAGGGAAGTAGGCGGTGGCTTTTTTATAATTATGTGTGAGAATTTTGACTCATTGAGCATCGTTTTAACAAAAAAGGACACCATAAGTTGATTTTTGGTGTTCATTTTCCAAATTGGGATGCCAAAAACCCTAGTTTTAGCGTCCTAATTTGAAAAGGCATGCAACACTTTTGGTGTCCCTTTTCAAATTGGGACACCTAAAATAGGCTTTTGGCATCCCCAATTTAAAATTAGGACGCCTAAAGTACAAACACATATTTGTGCAATATACGACCTTTATTTGCCAATTTTACACTCTCACACTCATTTTCCTCTTCTTCTTGATTCAAATATAAGCTCTCTCCTATCTCCGCCAATACAAGAAGAACCACTACCACAATGCCTAAAAATAGACGAAAGTCAGCTGTCAAACTTTTAAGATCTGTTCCTCGCCAAAACCACTGCCTTGGTTGCCACCGTAAGATCTATTTCCCCAGGAGTCGCCTTCATCACGTTGGCTCCCTTGAATATTGACCTCAGAGGGGCTGGTGACATTAATAGCCTTGGATCATAGAAATACATAGAGTAGGCTTCCTGCGTGCTTTCTCAAATACTTGCAATTAATTTCCCATTTTCTATCAAGTCGTCCTTGTCTCCTTCATCATGCCTTTAGCTGCGAAGCCACCCACCACGATGTCTTCTCTCTGCCATCTCTAACTTCAGTAGCTCGACGATATCCATATCTGGCAAGCTCAATGATGAATGTTCTTCCTCATTGGTCCACATCTACTGAGCTTGACGGCAAGCAATCTTCCTCATTGGTCCACATCTGGTGAGCTTGACGGAAAGCGATCTTCCTCATTGGTCCAGATCTGGTGAGCTCCACGACGAGCGATCTTCCTTATTGGTCCAGATCTGGGGAACTCGACGGCGAGCGATCTTCCTCATTGGTCCAGATTTGGGGAACTTGACGACGAGCGATCTTCCTCATTGGTCTAGATCTGGGGAACTCAACGACGAGCGATCTTCCTCATTGGTCTAGATCTGGGAAACTCAATGGCGAGCGTTCTCCATACAATAGCGAGGTATGTTTTGTAGATTGATCCAATGAGCTCAAGTTTGAATTTGTTGATGATAGGAGTTGATTCCTTCCAATTCCATGTTTGGGGATTTGGCTTGTTCGAATCTTTTTGTTGTTGTTGACTGCAGACGATGCGATTAGAATTTGAAATTTCTTTGTTGGTTTTCATTCTGCTCTTAGAGTTTCAATTGGAATTTGAAACTTAGGCCCATGATTTCCATTCTCTTTTTCATCAAACTCTAATCTAGAACTCGGATGAATGATTTTTGAGATTCTAGGGTTTTTGATTCTTCGTAGAAGACGATAACGGAGACCAACGTCATCAGCAGCAACAGTAACAACCCTTACCACCACCATCAACAATATCTCAACATGTACTTCTTGGAGTTGTCTCGCCAGGGCTCATCTCAAAGTTCGTGTGACATGGACAAGAACGAGGAGGCACCACCATAACCCTTGGAATTGTTCGGCCAAACACTCGGGGAAGCATAACCAAGTGCATTTTTTTAAAAAATAAAAAATTACCGTGTCCCTTTTAAAAAAAGGACGTCTTAAGTCTCTTACAATGTCCCTTTTTAAACGGACGTTGTTTCCAGACGTTACTATGTTGCTCACATAGGCGTCCCCATGAAAAGGGACGTAGGAAGGGCCTAAAAATAGACATTACAAGTGTTTTCTATAGTAGTGTTGGGGAGGTTTATAGTGGAAGAAACAACACAAAACGGGGCCAAAATCGTGAAGAAATGCAATCTAGAGCGAACTAAGTGGCATTGGCACGTGAAGATTGTTGTCAGGCTTTCATTGGAGTGTGGCGGCTCGTCCAGCTGCTGGTGTTGGTTCTTCATCAGTGTTTGAGTCATGTTCTTCAATACAATTCCAATGAAGGTGGTTTTGTCACAATCTGACGTTAGGAAAGTCATGAATGGAAGCCCAGAAGTGACGTTATGCAGAAAAATTGTATAGCGAACTGGGTATAACAACCTTCTCCAATGAAAGTTATTAGGAAATATTCAACAAATACCCAATTTCCAACTTTAGTATCACTACTAACAACTCACTTATCAATGTTCATGAATTTTGCTTGAGAAATGCAAAAAAAAAAAAAAAGAAGAAAAAAAGACCGCCAAAGCTCTAGTAAAAGTTATTAGGAAATTTTCAATAAATACCTCATTCAAAACTGTAGTATCAATATTAATAACTCAAATATTCTTATTGACAACTTTTACGTGAGAAACTCAAAAATATATATTAGATCACCGTTTACAACTTTATACAATTAACAAGTTTCTATATTAACAATCTTTGCTTGAGAAATTCAAAAAAAAAAAAATCATGCCACAGGAGCTCTAGTCAATAGCCACCAGTGCTGGAACTTTAGGGGTCGGTCGCCGACAAGGACACCGGAGCTCTATTAATAGGCCGCAATCGCTGGCTAGCAAGGAGTTTTAGGGATTCAAAAAAAAAAAGTAAGGGCACTTATGTAAATTCACACATGTGTGAAAATTTCAAAATTCCAAATCAATCATTTTGAATTTATTGAAATTCACCACCCTTATTTGTTTTTTTACATATTTTGATAGTTTTTATGTCCTTTTCCCTTTTACCCAACGTTTTTAGTTTTTTTAATTTATAAATAGGTTATTCTCACCCGGTCATTCTCATGTGTATGTATATATACCATAACATATCTGAAATGGTAACTATTACGGATTCATATATGACGCTCATTCAATGTATGGCCCAAAAAAGGGTCAATCTATGTAACACAGATATGGCGACATAACACTTGGGCTGGAGGTACAAAAGCCCATAAGTCCAAACCTTAACCTTAAGGTAAACTCTATAAATAGGAGTTAAACCCTAAAGGTACATTCATTCTATGCTCTCTCTAATTTACTATTCAACCGTCACTGTGCACACACACCACCCCCTTTGGCTAACAAATATTCGTGCACAGTGATCCACTATACTCATAGGTATCTATTCCATATATACCTAGGAGAGAGTAATCGATCCAATATCAACATACTAGTCTATTAGGACTAAACATATGTTGTCCTTATACAGAATATTGGCACAAGCTGGAAAAACTTATTTGCATATATGGGTCCTGGGTTTCTTGTTTCTATTGCATGTATAGACCTAGGAAACTTTGAAATGGATCTTCAGTCAGGGCCACAATATAAATATGAATTACTTTGGATTATATTGGTGGCCTCTTGTGCTACTCTTATAATTCAAACAATGGCAGCCAATTTAGGTGTTGTTACTGGAAAACATTTAGCAGAGCATTCTGGAATTGAGTATCCTCGGTCAACTAACTTCATAGAGTTGTTATTGGAAAACACTTAGCAGAGAATTGTGGAACCGAGTATCCTCGGTTAACTAACTTCATCTTATGGGTTATTGCTGAAATTGCCATTGTGGCCTATGGCATACCTGAAGTGATCGGGACGGCTTTTGCATTGAACATGCTCTTCAGCATACCTATCTGGATAGGTGTTCTTTTAATACGGCTCAGTACATTGATCCTCTTAGCATTATAGCAATATGGGGTGAGGAAACTTGAGTTCTCGATTGCGTTTCTTGTGCTTACAATGGCTGTGTGTTTTTTCGCTGAACTCGGGCATGCAAAGCCTGATGCTAAAGAAGTTTTGGAGGGTCTTTTTGTACCGAAACTCAAAGGAAATGGTACTACTGGTCTTGCGATTTCACTACTTGGTCTTGTTAATTGTTTGGAGTTTGCTAAAGAATTAACATCAGGAGTCGATATCTTTGTTAATGAATCCTTCTCTCACTCTCATAAAGTTCTAGCATCAACTGTTGGTGTGGCTCGCTTCTGCTATGCCTGTATAGCCGGTTTTCACTTTGAGGAAAGCCTATATCTACTAGAGAATGTTACAGATGCCACCAAGAAACCTTATGTGGAAATTATAGGAGGCAGCGATTTCTACAATAAAGCAGTTGCTTTGTGATTTTTAACATCCAGATGCCAGGGGTTGGTGTTTGTTGGAATGATGTCATTTCAAATAATGCATGCCTTAGGAGTCTCAATTCCTTTTGATCTGGTGGAGCTAAAGGAATGAAAGCAATCCAAAGCAATTGCAAGCATTTCCTTCTCACAGATTTTGGGAGGTCATGTACTTTTTTCTTTCAAATCTTGTTTCTTTATATGTAATTGTTCATTGCATATTTCCTCAAGTCCACATATCCATGTGTTTCCTTCGAGCCATTGGTGCCCTGCCGTCACTAGGCGTAAGGGTGCTGTATTTAACTTGCTATGTGGTGAAAGGGATGAAAATCTGATGGAAGGAAGTTATTTGAAGAATTAAAAATAAAGGACGTTGTATCATGGAATTCTTTGATTTCTGGTAATGAACATCATGGGGACGCTTTTGAATCCCTAAAACTTTTTTGTCAAATGATTATGGAAGATGAGGTTCCAGATGAAACAACTATTATTTTTATGCTTGGAGCTTGTAATCAAAGCTCGGCATTACTGTGGGGCTCATTTTTTCACTCTTATACTATTAAAAATGGATTCTTGAAATTTTGTGGGGTTTAGGTCTCAAAACTTTTGTGTCCCCTGAGACAATCATAGAAAGCACTCGGCATACAGAGCACCTAGTGTATAAGGATCAACAAATGGCATATTCAAGAGGTAAAGTGCTACTTTTCTACTTAAAAGTTAATGCATTGAAGTAGCTTTCTAATCAAATTACTGATAATAAAAGACCGATTAACCAAATATTATCTCGAGCAACAACATGCAAGGTAGCTCTTAGTGGGAACTAGTGTATGAACGATTTTCAAATTTTTTATCCTCTTGCTGTTGATATCTTATTACAAAACCTGGATTTGGGATGCTACTCCTCACCATGCAGGATATAGAAAAATTACATCTTTTCACAAGACAATCTTCTCAAATGAAGAATATATATCATGCCAATAAAAAGTCCATATCTCATTTCATCATCTCATAATATAAAAATATTTTAAAAGCAAGATGTTAGTAACTATGCAAAGTAGAAAGTGGTTATCTCTCGCCAAGCAAGAAGAATTTAGGAAGCAATTAATAACCATGTTCTCAAGTCACCAAGTACAATCAATCTATACAATCAAAGCATCACCACACATTAGATTACAAACCGATAGAGTGGTTAACAAAAACAATTTAAAGACTCTCTCTAGAAGTCCTAACTCTCATCTTTGACTATTTCCCTTTTCAAGCCAACATCAAAATTAATGTCATATTAGCTCCAATAAGTCAAACAACCCAATTACCAAACCTTATTTTCAATAATCACATTATCAATATCAACTCAAAATCTAACTCACAAATCAAACTCTAGTTTGAATCTTTAAATAAACTCCAAGTTGTTCACTTAATATAAATCACTAAAATTCTCAATGTACTACCATAACTCAATTTCTCTGTTTCAATCAATTTTTTTATCATCCAATAACTATATTTCACTCTTTAAAATTATTGATAATAATTACCTCCTCAGTTCATCCAAAAATTCCCAAATTTGTTCATTTTAACTTTTGGAAAACATATCTATAGATAACTATTTCTCAAAATCATCATTCCAATCTGATTTCTTCCTTCCATTAATTTTTTCTTACCTATTAGAATCATTAAACTATAATTATCTCCTCAATTTCTTCAAAAACACTCAATTTCCAACATTTAAAGTTTCACTAAAAAAATTCAATATTCACATTTCATCATAAACCTCACATCTAAGTCATTCAATCATCAATATAACCCCAATAAGTTAGAATAAATCATTAAATTTGAATTCAACATACCTCATACCATCAATCAAAATTTCCTAACTAACCCTAACTTCATTTTCCCAAACCAACCACTGAAAGCAAAAATCTAAACCATACAACTCTTATTCAAATCTCACTAGCTTTATTACAAGTAATACAATCAACTAGAAACCTCAAAAATTTCAAAATCTATCAAGCCCTAATTTTTCTCCATCAAAACTGAAAATAAGAGGGAAGAAAACTCAAGAGAAGTGTGAGATATATAACTTACCAAACTTTTAGGAAGAAACCCAAACAAAGTCTCCTTGCTTCACTCACTCTCTCGGCGCACAGGAAGAATGGGAAGAAGTGGCTCTGGGAACAAACCAAAAAAACAGACGCGGGGGTGAGTTTGATTTTGAGGGGTATATTATAATAGGTTGTGGTGTTGAGTTGCGGAGGGAGTTCAAAAAAAAAAATCCAAAATTGAATATGTGGGTTATGAAACATAATGGGCCGTGACCCATTAGTTAGTTGGTTAGTTTTTTTTCAATTGATCCCATCATGTTTATTTCTGAAGTGAGAAAGTAATTTACACTTTTTTACTAACAGGGGTTGGCACAAGTAGTAAGTGGCTTGTGTTGTTTAAGCAAGGTCTCGAGTTCGAGCCTTGTGAATGCAAAAAAACCTTGTTGGGAAATTATCCCACCATAGCCAGGTACGCGATACGAGCACTAGTGGAAAAAAGGCTTTTAGGACCGGACCAAACAGGTACATTTGGACCAGACCAGCGACCAGTCTTGTTCCAGGCGGTATTAAAAGTCGACCTTTAAGACCGGACTTTTCCACGGTCTTAAAGAGTTTCTTTAAGATCGGACATTTTAAACCTTCGGTCTTAAAAGTCGTACTAAATAAATCTGAAATATTTTTGGTTCGGTCCTAAAACTCAAACTTTAAGACCGGACATAAAACCGACCGCTCTTAAAAGATCCAAATATTAAGACCGGACAAATATAAATCCAGTCCTAAAGATAGCGGACTCTAAGACCAGAGGACTAATTACCCGGTCTTAAAAGACTGACTTTCAAGACCGGATTTTTTCAATGGACCGGTCTTAAAAGACCAACTTTTAAGAGCGGCTTAACACCTTTAAGAGCGGTGTTATGTATACATCCGGTCTTAATATTTGAACATTTAAGACCGTCTTTTTATTTGCGGTCTAAATTTTCCCGTATTTTTTCCCCTGTTCTGTTCTTCCTGATCAATATATACACATAAATCCACCATCCAAAACAGCACATAAAAGTCGATATACTTTAAGCTACAAGCTATGAACATGAATAAATTGAATTGGGAAAAAGAATACAAATATTATCCACCATGAGTTATGTGGCCTCTTAATTAAGTCTACAACAACTAAAGTAATTTATACAATAAGCTAAGATATAACTAATTACAATCACAATGAGTTACAATACATGCAAAGACGTAATTCAACATACAAATGTAGTCCAATATATTATTCACCATGCCTTCATCTCGATTCCCACCCAACAACGTAACATATATGCATCCTCTTTTATAACATGCCCCTTTGAATCGGATCACGCCACAAAAACAAAACAAGAACAAATTCATATTCAATGATGACATTGTTTAATTAAGAACATAGACAACATATAATAATAGTTAAAACCTTAAAGTTTTCTAAGAATTCTGCATATGAATATTAATTACCTTATGAATTGACTCTTTTATAAAGTGATATCCTCCCATATCCCTTCTTGATGATCATTTCTTATGCCGGGTTCATTATCCGCTTCATCTTCTTCGTTCATGTCCGGTAGACCCCTTGAAAAAAGAGTACTATCAGGAAGACCATAATTTGAATGACTTTCCTCATCAATATCAATGACCCTCTTTCCTTGAAGAGCTACAGACCATATTTTATTTTCTTGATCGGTGATATAGAACACTTGTTTCGCATGGTCTGCCATAATAAAAGGTTCATCTCCAAAACTTCTACTATTGACATCGACTAAAGTAAATCCTAGCCGATCGATATGAACACCATTATTGACATTAACCCACTTGCATTTGAAGATGGGAAATCTAATTTTGACATAGTCCACCTCCCAAATCTCTTCAATAACCCCATAATATGGCATGACCGCCAATTTAGGCCTCTTGTCTTTCGAATCGGAGAAGTGCATAGATTCAGCCTCTAACATAACACCACTGTTCAGGTGTGCTCCTATCATCTAGGGACTTCGTGTAAAATGTATAACCATTGATCACATACGAATTCCAACTTATGACTTCAACCTCGGGACCACGTGCTAACCATTTCATTGTGTCGAAACACATTCAGATCCTCGACCTTTTGTTTGAACCATTTTGCAAAAGTTACGTTATGCTCCCTAATCAACCTTTGTTCGGTCATTCGATGGTTTTCTTTCCTTACTGACCTCTTTATGTGCGAGATATGCTGGCTTGAACTTCATCAACATTATTCTATATGTATAAGTGGACTTGTGACAATTCATCACGATCCACACTCTTTACCGAAGCCCCACGTCTACCCCCTTGACATGTCGACGTTTTGGAAGCCCAATATGTCTTACTTTGGCCAAATAATTTTGACAAAATTCCATGGCCTCTTCGAAACATATTTCGAACAATTGATGCTTCGGCGTCACGCGTTCTTCACATACCCTTTTAGGAATTTCATAGATCTTTCAATAGGGTACATCCACCGTAAATGGATAGGGCCGCACAACTTTATCTCCCTCACTAGATGAACAATGAGATGAACCATGATGTCAAAAAATGAAGGAACAAAAAGCTTTTCAAGGTGGCACAAGATAAGATATCCTTCATTCTCCAATTCATCCAACTTTTCAATCTTGAAAATTTTACTACAAACCGCATTGAAGAAGAAACAAAGTCTAGTCAAAACGACCCGAAGATCATATTCGGCGATCCTCGAATAGCTACGGGAGTAGTTGTTGCATCAAGACATGACAGTCATGAGACTTTTGGCCTACTAATTTCAAGTCCTTCATCGAGACAAGCCTCTTAAAATTTGAAGAATACCCCGAGGGAACTTTTGTGCCATGTAAACACTCACAAAAGCTTCGTTTCTCATCCTTAGACAAAGTATGAGAAGCCGGGGGACAATAAGTTCTCTTCCCATATTGCCTTGGATGCAAGTCTTCGCGTATGTTGAGAAGCATGCCCACAATACTATCACATACGTTCTTCTCCACATGCATGACATCAATACAGTGTCTCACATCAAGATTGCGCCAATAGGGAAGATCAAAGAATACAGATCTCTTCTTCCATATATTTGTTTCTTTTCTACTCTTTGCGGAGCTTACCGAAGATGACACCGATATTTTTAACCTTTTCATACACTTGCTCCCAGTCAATGCCACCGGAGCTTCTTCATACTCTTGGCCACCAAAAAAGGCCTTCTTTAATCGACGATATGGGTGGCCCCGTCTAAGAAATCTCCTATGTCCAAGATACACCGTCTTTCTTCCATGTTGAAGTTGATGGTAGCATGTGCCTTCTTCACAAACCGGACATGCTTTATGGCCTTTTACACTATACTACGACAAGTTCCCATATCTTTGGGAAGTCGTTTATAGTACAAAATATCATGGCTCTCATTTTAAAGACCTCCTTCTTGAAAGAGTCAAAAACATCGACACCTTCTTCCCACAATTCCTTCAAGTCTTCGATCAAGGGCTCCAGGTAAACATCTATGTCATTTCGGGTTGTTTTGGTCCCGAAATCAACATAGACGGACATGATGTACTTTCGTTTCATGCATAACATAGGAGATAAGTTGTAAACAATCAGGAGTACAGGCCATGAGCTATGTATGCTGCTAAGGCTTCCATAGGGATTCATGCCATCCATGCTAAGGGCAAGCCTGAGGTTCCTAGGTTCTTCGCCGAAGTTCGAAAATAATTGATCGATCTTCTTCCATTGAGAAGAATCGGCCGGATGTCGAAGCTGTCCATCCGAAATCCTCTCATCTGCATGCCACCTCAGATTTTTGCATCATTTTCATTCGCAAACAACCGCTTGAACCTTGGTATGATTGGAAGATACCACAACACTTTTGCAGGCCCCTTATCGACTTGTACCGTGGGGTTTCACATATCGGACAACTCGCTTCTCTTCAAACTCTTTTCTATACAATACGCAATCATTCGGGCATGCATGGATCTTTTTGTACTCCATCCCCAATGGACAAAGTATCTTCTTAGCATCATAGTAGCGATGCGGCAACACGTTATCATTCGGAAGCATGTCCTTCAAAGCCTCAAGCAATTCGAAAAACTCTTGTCGCTCCAAAAAGCCTCTTCTCCTACATCACGGATAATGTCCTCTATGCGATCATCCATATGCAGACAAGACAACAAGAGTAACCTAAAAACACTTGTTGGACAGTTGGGTAAGTCTAAAGTGCAAATATAATCTTCAAAAAACAATATTCATTAACAACAGAGAATACCCATAACAACATTACACTGATTTCGTTAAACCCATGAAAAACAAAGAACGATAAGCTGGAAAATAATAAAGTTTTAACCGAAAGATCTCTTACAGCTTCGTCTATAGACGTTTAGCTAAGGAACCAGAGAGTGATTGTCGAGAGAGGCACGCGAAGCAGCTACGAAGCTGAGAGGGAAATTTCGAGTCGGAACATGAGTATTCACTTTCGGCGCGACAAGAGATCAGAGAGGGAAATTTAATTTTTCTGCGCGACAAAGATACCTTATTTAGCTTTTTGGATTTTATTAATACCGGTTATTAATTAAATGTCGGGTCCTAAAGATACAACTAACATTTTAAGACCGGAGTTTTAAAAGTATCCGGTCCTAAAATTTTATTAGTCTTTTAAGTTTTAAGACCGGAGGTTTACAAAACATCCGGTCCTAAAATTCAAATACTCTTTAGATCCGTTACTTATAAAATGTCCGGTCTTAATGGCCTTGGTGATAGCAATATTAAATAAATAAAATAAAGGATATTTTTAGGACAAAAATTAAGGAAAATTGGAGACTGAACAACCTCGGCGATTTCGGCGTGAAGAGCATTAATTTCCCGCCGGAGATCAGCAAGTTGTTGTCTTATTCTCTCCACCCGCAATATGAATGGATCATTACGGGAGAGCGGAGAGGGGTCAGAGGTAGGCGCGCTGGGGCCAACGAGGTTGGAGAGGGGATTACGAACATCTGCATGGCCGGCTTCAAGATGAGGGATGGACTCAGCAAGGACAAGATCGGCAGAAGGATCGAGGGGGGGTGCGGCATGAGCAATCTCTTCATCATCCGAAGAAATAACAATGGGTCCATTGACCCGAGAGTCTTTGGAAACAATACGACGCACTGTCGTTGGAGGAGGCGCACCATATAATGATCTAGCCATGGCACGAGCTTGAGGCGTGTATGCACCCCTACGAGCAGTTTGCTTGTATCTAACCATGGTTTGAGGATTTGAGAAGTTGGGGCGAGAGCTATGAAGTGAGGAGTTAACGAGAACAAAGAGGTAGTGTGTGGAGTATATAAGGACGGATAGCGGGAGAGATAAACATCGATGATGAATTTTTCAATATAATGAATTTAATGTTTCTACTTTAAGAGCGTATTTGTTCAAAATATCCGGTCCTAATAGTCATTTACTTTTAACAAACTTTTAAGACCGAACTTTTATCTTGTATCCGGTCCTAAAACTAATTTTTAATTCAATTACTTTTAAGACCGTCCTTTTATCATATATCCGGTCCTAAAAATCATAAGACCGATATTTTACTTTGTATCCGGTTCTAAAACTCATTTATTATTATATATTTCAATTTATTTTTTCAAGTAAGAATTTTTGGTTAAAAAATATTACTTTTAAGAACGGATCTTACACAGTATCCGGTATTAAAAGTTCATTCTTTTCAAAGAGTCCCTTCCTATGTTGAAATGAATGATTCAGTCTCTTTGGCTTCCACATAAACTTCCCAACTAGGCGTCTCCTCGTATTACGAGCAAATATGCGTCTCCTCGTTAATGTTTCGGCGTTTCACATTCTTCGGGATGGGTTCTCTATTTAAACCCGTTGTTACTTTCTTCACATTCATCTCCATCTCCTCCTAGAACCTCCACCGTAATGGCTTCTCCACCACGACGAGGTCCTTCTTGCAGGCGAAATCACGAGGCACCTCCATATCCTCCTCCGTTGCCTCCGAAACCGAACTTCGGCGGATGCTTTGAGCACTGATAGCCGCGTCGATCATATAGACCGAAGCTTGGGCAAGCTGTTTCAGTCTATCACGCCGTCAACAACAATTTGAAAGCGGTACTCGACGCCAATGACGTTGAGTACCATACCTCGATGACGACTTCTCAGACCCTTCCCTCCCCTCCGACAACGATGGGGAGGATTAGAATTTTTAAGTTTTTTTTTGTTCTCTGTCTCACAAGGCGAGAAAAAAAATATTATTAAATAAAATTTTTATTTCCCAATCGCCTTCCTTGTTTGTCTTTAACTTTATGTTCTTTTTCTCCGACAACAAGAACAAACAAAACATTGTCCTCTTCGTGGTGAACAATCTTAAAAATTTGCAGGATAAAGTTAACGATTGCGACCATACAAAACAAAACAAAAAAACATTATTTACCTTTTCGAATAAAAACAAACAAAGTGACGACTCTTCTCAAGTTTGGACCATCGTTGTCTTCCCCTCTACTTTTCTGATGTGATGAAAATTTTCGGTGTCCTTTTCGTTATCTTCTTTCTTTTCCGACACAAAGAAAAGGGACACCGATGACGTTCTTCACATCCAGAAAAGTAGAAACGAGGACAACGAAGCACAAAACTTGAGAAGAACGCCAGAAACATGGTTGCCTTGAACCCTAACCATATGTCCAAAACCGAGTCACCAACTCTATTTAAATGAAGAATATTAGGACCGGACATATAATAAATCCCGGTCCTAAAAATTAAGCCTTATTTTAAAATTTAAAGTTAGGAGCGGACAACTACCAAATATACGGTCCTAAAGGTTTCGGCAATCTATTAAATAAAACGAAGACTTTTAGGAGTGGACAACTAACAAATATACGGTCCTAATATTTTAGCCATATATTTTCTAGACTTTTAGGACCGGTGGAAAGATTAATTGCCGTATCTCCCAAAACAACCAAGTTCGTAATTAATTTGCAGAATTAGGGAACCTGGGTCGTTTCCCAACGAATTTGCAGCGGGCTTGTTTAATAACAATAGTGAAACAGAATGATAAAATGGGGGTTTGGTTTAACGAGAATAGAACAAAACGAAATAACATAACCAAAATGCAATAAACGAGTCAAACAGAATCAAATAAACAGAGACAGATTAAAGATGATCAACCCAACGAATTGATTCTAGAAACCTCCATCATTGAACGAAAATACAACTAACCCACGTTTGGTTCCGGATGAATCGAAATCTCTGCATTCATCCGGAGATTCCCTCGCCTAGACGATCGCCTAGAATCTGTCCGGACAGTGGCGTCTCACTGTGCAATCCAACACTGTAACCTAGTCCGAAGCGCGAAGAACATGAAGAACAGATGAGAGAAAATGAAAACTTGTATTTTGATCCACTCTAATGTTAAAAACGTGAATGAATATGTTTGTGGCAGCTGCCATACTTAAAAATAACCTAAAATGAAATGGGCTCTCATAGTTTTAGCCCAAAACAGAAATAAAATAAAACTGGACTTAAATTACAAAATTCGGGTCCAAAATAAATCCAGAATTGTACATCCGACTTTGGCTCCAAAATTTACCGCCTTCTTGACCGAATTTGCTCTTGATGTTTTCATAACAATTGTAGCTCTCTGAATCATCTGAAATATGAGACAAAAATGAGGCAAATCCGATGTCTGGTTCAAGAGTTATGGTAGAAATAGTGAAGCAACACAAAACTGGAATTTTATTATTAAAAATGGCTAAAATGCAATAAAAGGCCCAAGGCCCAAATAAACATAAGAGCCATTATTTATTAGCTAAAGGGTCCTAAATTATTATTCAAGAGACAAAAATAAGTGTATAAAATATTCAATTATCAACCGGATACTTGACATATATACGGTCCTAAAAGTCTCAACCCATATTTTTTAGAATTAGACGAAGACATTTAGGACCGGATATATGTTAAATATACGGTCTTAAAATGGACGAAGACTTTCTGTACCTCAAATTTCAAGCACTAAATAGCTTTATCCACCAATCCATTCATTCAGAAACCCAAAATGGACACACACAAATTGTTCGAAAAAATAAACAAATTTATTATTGAATTGCATTGCGTTATATTTACAAAAGAATGAATTAGCTAGTCGAAAAAATAAACAAATGTATGTATTGAAGGCTATTGTTGCTACAACATATATTATTTACAAATGAATTAATTTAGGACATTAATTATTGTCCTGACTTTGATTTTCTAAGACCAGTTTATACAGATATTTACAAAACACATCGCGTATGTGCTCCACTTCATCATCAGAAAATGGCTTTTTACAGGAAAACCTCTGTAACATCAAAGACAGAAACAGAAATAACATATTATTACGTGCATATTTCATATGTAACATTAAGCCATCAGTGACTGAATTCAGCCATAACATTTTACCTTTAAAGTGAGTTTAGTCTTTCCCTCCGTCACAATATCATATATGTGTTTCATGACGTACATGCCACATAAGTTCGATTCTTAGGTTGCCGACTGGTCTAAAAATAACAATAAATATATATAAGAGCATATATAGCTTCTCGACCAACTTCAGAAGGCAATTATGCCATGTCCAAATATGTACTAACCTCAATTATGTGCCATTTAGGATTTGTGATCTGAACCCCACGCTTTTTTTTACATCAACTTGGAAGGTCTTCATGCCACTATCATCAAAATCACAAATTTATCAGTAATGTTCACTGAAAATTCACAACAGAGATTTCAAACAAGACAATCAAAATGACATTCTTACTCGTTGATGATCTGCTTCAACACAAGCGATGGATCTAGGTGAATGGAGCATAAGAATATAACATAATGCGACTCCATGTTCATGACGACCAACTGCCAGTGGTTGCTGAAAATTCACAGCAGTAAAGTATCAGTGATATATATATATATATATATATATATATATATATATATATATATATATATATATATATGTAGCATAATTAAGTGAATTGCAGACAAGAATTGTGATATATATGTACAGAGCCGTATGGAAACAAGTACACCTTTCTTGGCACTTGACACAACCTCTTTGATATGTACTCTGTCTTAATTCCAGAGGTAGTGTTGTACTTGCATACACTGGGCACAAGAATCCAAAATCCAAAATTCTGCCCTCTTGAACAGGTTTCTCGTGCATGCACCTACAAGAATGACATCGATCGGGGAATTAGTATATATGTATGTGTGTCTAAACGGTGCATTTAAATTATGTAATCAAGGAAGAAGATACTTACTTCATAAATATTTGAACACATGGACTAGTAACCCGCTTTCCAGGAAGCAGCATGGTCTCTACATCTTCATTATCAAAGTAAACCGGTTCAGGATTTGGGATGCCTACTACTTCATCGACAGGCCACGATTTATCTTTAAACCATTTTTTAGCTACCAAATCTTTTATTTTTTCCTTGGCCGTCAAGCTAGCAGTAGGGGATGGAACTTGAGGAGGGGGTGGAGCTTGAGGAGGGGTCACTCATCGGTTGGGAGAGGGACAGTGCATCAAAGATCACCTCTTCAACCGACACTCGACTTCATCATCACCATTTGTTCGTGGTGTACAGTTGATCCCAAGTTGTGGACAGTCCCTTTAGCAACCAATTGTCTATGACCATCACGATCCTCCACATACGAGATGACAAGGTTGCTCGATCGTCCAACAATGCAGCTCCTCTAGTGCTCTGTTCTTGCATAGGTGCAGGTGAAGGTGTCAAGGGATCCACACCGGTCTCGGCCGAGAGCTCGGGAGGGACTTCATTTTCTCCATCTCCTCCTTCATCTTGCTCATCTCGATTGAAACATCCTCAATGCAGCATCTTTCACCGCCGATTCCTCACTTAATTTGGCAAGCGTCGATCCATCTCCTCCCGGGTAACCATACTCTCTCGTGGCGTTTGGATTTACCAAAGTATTGCTTTAGGCCTACCCGTCCTCCAATCGCCCTTACACGCCCGAGTGATCTCGTTTCCGGTCGCATGGTCGAACATCATTCCTCCCGTCCGACGCAAAAGATCCCTCTCGCCTCTTTCTTTTAAGATCTTCTGTAAGATACGGATAACGAGAAGCTTAGTGATGAAACATGTTTAGTAAGTAAAAATAACAATATCGATACTTACAATTCGTTCAAGAACTACACGAGTTTTTTCACTCGTGTAGGCGCCGCTTGGCTTTTACCGAATATACAACCACAGCTCCTCGCGACGTATTGGAGATGGTGGCTGGTCAACTACCGTAGAAGGATTGGATTCAGCTTCATCTTCCAATCTCTTCCGTTTGGCTGCCATCAAATCTTTTTCGGCCTTTTCATATCCGCCGCGAGAAGCCCTTTGTGGGCAATCGTTCTTTCTCCCAATCTCCTGATATTTTTCCCTTATTTTCTGTGAATCAGGATTGAAAACAACTATATATCAATTATGAATTCCAGCCATGTCACTAACAGAAATTAGAGAACTTCTGCTTGATATGAACGTCAAACATTAGTCAAATTCACTTCATCAAGTTTCAACAAGTTACTTAAGGAAGATGTAGCATTGTAGAAGAAATTGGGAAAACCAAAGGAAAGGGAGTTGCAGAAATGCTGCCAACTCAGTCAATTCATTCATTCATCATAAATGGTTCCTACACATATTAGAATAACTAACTAACTACTTGCACCGAAACCATTACACGTTAACATACTTACTAACTAACAACAACGTCTAACCATGGCCATTACACGTTTACATATCGACTTGCATGGAACTAGGAAATGCTCCTCTCATGCGAGACAAAGGCAGCAAATGTATACTTCTATTCACACACCAAACCATTTAACTAACAGATTAGATGTACACAATAACAATTCACATATCCGCACAGTTAATAAGCAAACAAAAGTGCAAACAAAACTAAATATAAACTCACCGAGCTTCAGGAGTGGTCCGCTTCGAACAAATTGTTGCCAAGTTTGTTCATCAAGAAATTTGTACTTGTCCTGGGGTTGATGGTCGGGCTTCTCCTCGGCAAAAATATAAGTGTTAGCCGAAAGGTCTTAAACTTCCGAACCGCTCAAAGACAATAAGACAATGTTGAGGCTTTCAACTTCTCGAGACTCGGGGACGGTGAATGTAAGCCTGGATAGTGTCCCACATAGGATCCTTTATTGTTTTTGGTCCACATTTTTCCACTCATCAGTCAAAATGCTAACCTTACTGCGTACTAGAGCGCCGACAAAACTAGTATATGTGCTTTTATTAGGACCGAAAGGTTGCAAATTTTCATCAAAAAGAATCTCGAGCTTCGTCCCAGAATTCCGACTAAGGGATACTTCCATCATTCGTGTGCCGCTTCTACCACGGTGTGCACGGCACTGAGGAGGCTCAATGTGAGATGAAGAGGGTTCTTTCGTCCGACCCTCACCAGTCAAACCAGGAATGCCCGAGAAAATGAGGGAGTAACAGAGGCTAACGGTACGCGGGGCGAGGAAGAGAGGTAATAGAACAGGAAGGGTTCCGCAACGTGAACAGGGGTTATTCAGTGAGAGTGACAAAAGCTTCCGCGCGAAGTTAACGTTTGGTGCTTCATTTTTAAGACCGGACAAATACACATATACGGTCTTAAAAGATAACCTTTAAGACCGATCTCTATATGTAGGTCTTAAAATTAATTAATTTTTATTCAAACTTTAGTACCGGCCAAATTTTATGTCCGGTCTTAAAAGTCTAACTTTTAAGACCGGTCATTCTCAGAACTATAGTCTTAACATTTATTAATTTTTTATTTAAACTTTAGTACCGGACAACTTTTAAGTCCTAGGTCTTAAAGGTCTAACTTTTAAGACCGTCTTTTATATATGTTCGGTCTTAAAACTTTAATACATTTATATTTTAATTTTTCCGTATTAATTTTGGAGTGTAGAAAATATAAGTCTCATTTGTATGAGATTTCTCCAAAAGTAATTGATATTTCAATGTTTTTAATAACATTTTTTAAGACCGGTTGTTATTTTAACAGTGCGGATAAGATCTATGAAAAATGATCCAGTGTAAGAAGATCTTTATATTTACAAATCTGTCACCGGTCATATTTTTAGGAGCGGTCCTTATTTAGTCCGGTCTTAATGTGGCAGTCTTAAAGCACTTTAGCGTATAAGAAGTTCTTTTTATTTACAAAACTGCCACCGGTCACACCTTTAAGAGCGGGGCGTCGATGATCCGCTCTAAATGAGGCGGTCTTAAATCCCTTTTTTTCACTAGTGGAGTCAGATCCGTATTAGTTAGAGCAAAATTCTGGATACCGGATGGACAAAAAAAAAAAAATACACTTTTTAAATTTAACCACATATAACTTCATTATTTTTCTCCTTTTTATAATAATCATGGTTTGGGACAAAATAATTCGCACATTTCTATTTAACTCATTTTGGGAAATCACTCTGTTTTTATAGATAAACGCATGATAACTTTCAGTAATCATGAAATAGTCCTATTTATTGAAATCAATGAGAAATATTTTCTGCATTTAATTTTGTATTTCATTCACATAAAAATAATATAATACATTGAAAATAATATAATACATTGAAATCAATGAGAAATATTTTCTGCATTTAATTCTCTCCTTAAATCTAATCATATTTCATTTTTTTGTTCTCAATTTTATATTTCAATATTTCATACAATATATTTGATCTTTAAACCTCAAGTTAGTTGGTAAATAACATCTAAATATCATTTAAATTTTAGTGATAAAAATGGGGGATGTTATATCTCCCACTCTCGCTATGGCTGTCATCTGTTTCTAGCACTTAACTATTCATGATCCATATGCATCGAAGCCTCACTAGGTGAAAGCGTTATGTAATTTAATTAGTTTTGTATAGTTAGTTCCACTCTATAACTAAATTAGTTAGCATTATGTACCTAACTGAGTTGTTACTCATATAAAACAACACTTGTACTGTAGATTTAATTCTCTAATGCAAAGTTTGTTTTCTTCACTTTAATATTTCCTCGAGCTTCCTTTCCTTCTTCTTCTTTTCTCTTTCGATTCTCTTAGCTCACTCTTATCTCTGAGAGCTTGTTCACCGATCCAAATCCGTGTTATGGTATCAGAGCAATCCTTGCTCTAAATCTTCTATTTGATTTTCTGCAAATGGCTAATTTAACCTCCTCTCGTATTAATGATGCTGCTCAAAATCCTTCAAACCCCTATTACATTCATCCTAATGAGAATCCTTCGTTAATGCTTATTTCTCCGGTTCTGAATGGTTCGAATTACCATTCCTAGTCGAGAGACATGAAGATGGCGTTATAATCCAAGAACAAGTTCCATTTCATTGATGGAATGATTCAAGCTCCCTCGGTGGTCGATTCCTTGTTTCCGATTTGGGAATGGTGTAACACTATGGTTGTGGTGTGGTTTACTCGCTTGATTTCTCCAATGATAGCGCAGAGCATTTTGTTGATTGATACAACTTCAGATATTTGGGAGGATTTGTGTGGTCGTTTCTCACAGTGCGATCTCTTTCAGATTGCAGATCTTCAAGATGAAATGCACTCTCTCAAGTAAGGAGATTGTAATGGGATTAACAAGTTCATCAATGGTATTCACAAGACTTATAATGTGTTTAGCAAATGGTATTTTATCGTCTTTTTCCTTTATTTTTATAACAATTTAAATATATTATTTAGTATGTGAGAAACCTTGATTCTTCTTTTTTTCCCTCACCAAAAACCATTATTCTTCCAAAAGATTCACATATTCTCTCTAATACAAAAGTAAACTTATACTCCCTCCAAAACTTTTCGCAGCATCCCTCCATTTAACTAAATTGGAAAAGGAAAAAAAAAAAACATTTTCCCTTTTATTCGAAAGGTTGTCATCTGAACTTTGAGGTCCCTTATGGTATAGGGAACTGACGAGAAGGAATAGGAACTTGATAGAGTTCCCAAGGCCAAAACACGTTTGGCTCACAGGGTTCCTGTCAACGCTGATTCCCACCTAGCTCCAAGCTCCCATAAATGTGGGAAATTGAAAGCCCTCCAAAACTGGAGGAATCCTGAAAAACTTCCCGGGACAGTGAATTATTTTGACAAAAAATTCCCTCTAAAAAGTACACTTGTTATAAACCAGATGCGAGCTTCAAGTTGGAAGAAGGAGGAGCCGAAGAAGCGTGAGACGACAGTGGAAGCTTGAACCGAAGGACTGGGCAAGGAAGGTTGAATTGAGGTAAGAGTCAATGGATTTTTTGTGTTGATTGAGCGTTGTGCGTGTTAAATATGACAATGGCCTATTTGTGCCAGTTGGGGACACAAGCATAGATGAGTTGGGAAGCAATTTGGGTGATTTTTTCTTAATTCATGCCTAGTTAAGTCGTATGTGTGTGGGTTGCATGTTGGTGAGGAAGGAAATGACGTAGACATGGGTGTACAATGGCGGATAATTCTTGTTCTTCTCCTATGTAGGATGTGTACTTGTTTAAATGCACTTCAATGTTTGCTTTAGTTGATTTTAGTTTTTTTGATTTTATATGCCTATTATCAAACATGTATGGTGAAATCTTTATTATTAATATGTCCTGTATGTGCATGGGTTGGGTAATGGTAATGAAGTTGGGTGATTTTTTGTTTCCTTTTCATCTACATTGTGCTCTATTAATGTGAACAATGAATATGATCATATAGTTTTTTGTAATGTATGAAAGTTATTGTTGGTTGATGGTATAGTTAATTAATATAACATTTGGGTTATAATGGTATATAGCTAACATCAAAACTAGGTAGGCAAACCGCTGGAGTAAAAATAAACATTGAACTATAGAATTATTGTGACTTGATTTGAATGACAGTGACATGGGTTGTTTTTCATTATAAGTGATGGTGTCAATTAAAGTGGATCGGATGAAAATAAGATACGTTTCAACGTAAGTAGATGTTGTTTGTAAAGAGGAGTAATAGATGACATTGAAAAGCAAATTGGTGTGGACAAAAATTGTGTAGGTATAAAGGCAGAGGCAGAGCAAATGGTTGCAATGTTGGCTAGGTGCTTAGCTTTGCTTCTAGCAGTGATGAGGTTGATTATCACTATGATAGTTGTAGTGGGAGCAGGTAGACTGAGGCATTTATCGGATAGGTCATATAGATTGATTTTCATGCCAAAAGAGAGAATTTAAGGGCTATGATATACAGTATTGACACCACTTGCTTCAACCAAATTAGGATGTATTGAGCAAAGTTTGATAAATTGTGTCACATGTTAGACACAATTGGTGGATTGAAACCAACTAAACATATGCTAGTTGATGAGCAAGTGGCAATGTTTCTTCACATCTTGGGCCGTCATGCCAAGAATAGAGTCATTCAATTTGAGTTTGGAAGATCGGGCGAAACCATTAGAAGATACTTTAAAATTGTGTTTAATGCTACCATCAAACTGCAATAATTGTTTCTGAAGAAACCGGAGCCTATTTCGAAGGACTCAAATGTTAATCGCTGGAAGTAGTTCAAGGTATTTGTAATGTGTATTTGTGTAACATGTTAAATTTACAATGGTTCAACAAATGATGGTTTGACTACATGCTTTATTAATTGCTTATGTTTGCAAGGGTGCCTTGGTGCATTAGATGGGATGCACATACATATACAAGTCCCTGCAGATAAAAAGGGGAGGTACCGAAATAAAAAAGGAGAGGTAACAACTAATGTTTTGGGTGTATGCTCACTGGATGTGCAATTTATATATGTCTTGCCTGGATGAGAAGGGTCAACTGCGGATAGGAGAGTGTTGTGAGATGCTATAAGAAGACCACATGGTCTACAAGTACCACAAGGTATAGTTGTTATAGTTGGTGCAATATAAGTATGTATATTTCCCTATTCAATTGTAACAAAACAGAATCATGTGGTGTCATTTGTTTTGACAGGGAACTACTACTTGATTGATGTGGGGTACACGAATTGCAAGGCTTTTTAGTGCCTTGTAGAGGTCAAAGATACCACCTTAATTAGTCTCACTTATGAGATCGATGAGATTCCAATATTTCTTCTTAGAACGTATTGATTTGACCCCAAAAGCAGGACCACCACCCTATAGCATGTTGCCGCTAGAAAAAGAACCCTATATTTTTTCTAGAGAATCTCCTAATTGTTTTAGAGCAACTAGAAAGAGATTCTTTAACTAGAAAGAATTCAGTTCAAATAGGATACCTATCCAGAAGTTTTTGCAACTCAATCATATATGGGGACATGGAAGCCACCTGCAAACTCCGCATGAATACTTCAATATGCGATATTAAGCTGCTCGAAATGTCATAGAAAGGTGCTTTGGCATATTGAAGTTACGTTGGGCAATCCTGCGGAGCGCATCTTATTATCCAATGAAGATCCAAAACAAATACATCCTCACATGCTATCTTATCCATAATCTGATTCATTGGGAATCGATTCAAGATCCTCTTGATGAGCAGCTTAAGTCATTTGAGGCTGGACATCCCATTATGGTAACACCCTTATGATTCCTATGGAAACAAGTGACTTGTGGAATAATTTTAGGGAACATGCTGCAAATGACATGTTTGTTGCGTTTCTAGCACCTAGTGATATTTGATAATGTTGTACAATAATGTTAATGCTTAACTGACATTGTGTTTCCTTTGTTTGTATTCCTATGGAAACAAGTGACTTGTGGAATAATTTTAGGGAACATGCTGCAAATGACATGTTTGTTGCGTTTCTAGCACCTAGTGATATTGATAATGTTGTACAATAATGTTAATGCTTAACTGACATTGTGTTTCCTTTGTTTGTCTTAGTAAGAACACCAATTTTAGTTGTGACTTTAATGAAAGAATTTGTGTTACACTTTTTGAAATCTGTGCTTGATAATGACTATGTGTTTATGTTGAACTTAATTCAATTTAATACACTTTCTGTGCACACAAGTTTTTTAGATGAAGCAGATTGAACAAGCAACAAAGGGGAAGCAAAAAATGTGGACTTTTAAGGAGAACAAGGTTTTGGTGGATTGCATTATCACTTTGAGGGTAGACCAAAAGTTCATAGCGGATAATGGCTTCAAGTTAGGATTTTCTAATGCGCTGCAATCTATTATGGAAGAAAAGCTTCTTGGATATGGGATCAAGGCATGTTCACGCATTATATCCAGAATTAAGACCCTAAAAAGATTGTGTCAAGCGGCATATCACATGGTGTACGGGACCAACACTTCAGGCTTTGGTTGGGATCCTGACACAAAATGTGTCATAGCCAAGAAAGAGGTGTGTGATGACTATATAAAGGTATATTGTTGCTTTCCTCACTCCTACATCAGCCACTTTACAATGTCATTTCACTTATCTATATTGTTCTCACATAAATGGTGAATTCACGGGCTTATCCAAAGGCTGCACAATTTTGCACCATGTTCTTCCCAAACTTTGACTCTTTGAGCATGGTGTGGGGAAGGGACAGGGCTGTGGGTAGGGAACTAAGCTCCCCTGTTGAAATGGAGGATGAAGTTAATCTAGAGGATGAGGAGCTTCTTGAAACACCTAATCAGGTTACTGCTGAATCTGAATTCACACTAACAATCAATGAAACTAGACCAATTGCATTAAATGGATTTAATCCATCTATCAATCAAAGGAAAAGAAACATATGAACCACTCTGAAATCATGGATGATCTATTGAGAGACACAGTTACATCTTTGGACAAGACAATAGTCAGTGTGTTTGAGAAACTTGGCAGTCAGATGTCTACTCAACAAAGGCAAGCTGAACTTGACGTAAAGGGTTCTGATCTTTTCATGGAGCTGCTGGAGGTAGAAGATCTGATATGGAATGAGAGAAACACTACTCATATCAAGGTACTAGGATGTGAGAAACTGTTGAATGCCTTTGGAAAAATTCCTCCTATGTTTAAGCCATCATGGATCCGTAGCCTGCTGCAACAATAGATAATGTGTTACTAATGTTAACATTGTATTTTTTGAGATGGCCAGGGTTATTTGAGTTTTGTCACTATATTTTGGACACAACTATGAATTTTGTGTTGGATAGCAAACTTTGGACCATATTCTTTTAGGGACATGTGTTAGATTGAACATGGACTAAAGTTTGTGTTCCCCTCTGTACATGTAGATGTAGGATAACTGTATGTGTCCCTTCCATGTGTATATAGCCCTGTGGGTGTATATATTTTTGATGATGTAATGTGATATCACCACTTTGTTGTCATGGTAGGGCATCTGTGAAATGTAACAGAAAGTTGTGGATTGGTGTGTTTCAATATACATATTTCATTTGGTTTAATTGTTGTGGTAACATTCTCAACTACTAGATTTTATTTTATGTTGGCCTAATTGTTTCCCGCGCTCAGGTTCTTTGTTTTCCCCCTGCAATTAATGCACCATATGTACAGCTAATTTTGTGCTGATGTTAGATAATGCGTTCGAACACATTTGCTAAATGAGCTCTTACATTCGAACGTTGTCCAAAAGTTTGAACGTCCACTGGGAAGTATTTTCCCGTTTTTAATTGATTGAAATTGTCAAAGTTTGAACGTAATGTTGTTGTTCGAACGCTCCATATGGAAGGTTTTTTCCCCTTAAAAGGCAATTTACAAGTTTTTTTAAAAAACAAATAAACTTCTCTAGTAAGTTATCTTCACAAGTCCAACCGTTCCCTCCTAAAGACATTTATTTTAAAATGATATTAGGCAAATAAACATGTGGCAGCATTTGGTTTGAAGTTTGAACAACAGGCTACTCAAAACTGTCAACACCAATAGCTCTATTTTTTCATAGTTAAACTTGTAAGTCCTAATGTTTAGTTTTTCACACGCAAATGGAAGCTGTTTCCAATGTTTTCTCCATAACCCAACAATCAAGCTTGTCTCGGTTGTCTTCAAACCCAAAGAACACCATTTCCCTCTCCAAAAGTCCTAGCATTTACACAACCGTATCTGTGACCTTAAAAAATGGCGAGGGTTAAAATGATAGACGATCGATTAAAGGGGATGGGAATAACAATGGAGGATGTCAACAATTACAGGAAGCAACGGGCTAACCTCCAAAGGGTGGTAGGGATATGGCGTCGAAGTATAAGAGCAAAGACCCAAATTACTACGATGACTACAAAGAAGCAGCAAAGTGGAAGCGTGAAGTTGAGGCAAAGAAGGTGAAGAAGAAACAACGTGATGTGAAGAAGAAGGGCGAGCCAAGTGTGTCTCAAAAGATAAAGGCCCCTCCTAAGGTTGAGCCTGAGTCATCGGCGCACTCATCCCCTAAACGGAAAAAGATAGAGCAAGAAAAACAGGGGAAGAAGAAGGTTGTTGTTAGCGAGAGTTCTGGTGGTGACGACAAGGGATGGAAGCCTATGGAGTCAGCCAATGGATCCTTTGACACAAACAAGGAAGAAAAGGAAAATGTGGGAGTAGATAAGATAAGGGCCAAGTTGTACAAGAAACTCAGAGTGAAACAAAGGGCAAATGTGGTACCTCAATCAAAGGTAGACTTCAACTAGTCAAAACTTGAAGATTGCAATATCAGGTTAGTAGGCCGTAGTTTGTGTAAAATGAGTAGAATTAGGATGGATTCATTCGAAGAGGATTTTCCCTTTGGCCTAGATGAAATGCTGATACCTTTCAGGGGGCTGCTTGAATTGTCTTTGCCATACTTTAAGTCAGTTGTTAAGGTCTTTTACTCCAACCTGAAAATGTCAAGAGGCGACGTAGTTTCCACATGTGTCAAGGGTCAAACAATAGAAGTTAATGAGAAGAAATTGCTGGGATGGTTAAATGTGAAGGCTCCACAGTCAAAGGACACAACATTAACTGGAGATGAAATGGACAAAATTCTCCTTGAAGGTGGTACACCTGAGGATGATAGTCCTCAGTACAAACCCAAACAACTGCCTCATAAGTATAGGGTCCTACACTACTTGTATAGCAGGAACTTCGTTAACAAGGGCAAGCATTACACAACCATGAGCATTGAGAAAAACAAATCCTCACTTGTTTGATACAAAGGAAGCCCTTTAATATGGGCAAAAGGATAGTGGACACTATGCTCATAGCAATTGCACTTGGAAAAAATAACTCTGAACTACCTTACCCCTCACTTGTGTCTCTCATTTTAGAGAAGAACAAAATTTGGTATCTTCATGAAGGTGAGGCTCCAATTTGGACTCCAAAATTTGATGAGGAGGCCTTACACCGAATGCAAATTCCTTTTGCAGCCAAAGAGCCATCCAATAAATCAGCGTCTGAGGGGAAAAGGTTATTAAGTCCAAGCATGAGCCACCTGTACCTCTTTCTGGGCCATTTGGACCTTCACGTTCTATTGAAGAAGGAGCTGCAAAATTGGGTGCTCTGTTTGGCCAAGTTTAAGCAACAACATGGCAGCGGAGAATTTTCCCCATATCTTCTCAGCTGAAACATAATTTCCTCTTCCACCCTGAGGCCTACAACCCCCATGTTCATCCCAGTAAATCTCCCTGGTTCACGCACTTTATCGCCAAGACAGGCCACTACTAGGAAGTCCCCAGTCAAGAGGAAGAAGAAGAATTAAGGAGATTAGTTTGTATTTTATCTTTAAGGGTTTTTTGTAATGATTCTGGAGACAAGGTTGCCTAACATGATAAGTCATTACTCCTACTGACTTGTTTAGTGTACTGGTTCACATTATATAATGTGAGTTCGAACTTGAACATCTGTGTTATTTTGCAGTTCAAGTGTATCATTGTGGTTTACTGATTATATTGAGGGCTATTTTGGCAATTGTTATGTCTGTTTTATGTCATTTAACCTTATGGTGCACATCAAATTTTTTTCATTTGTTAATTGCTTTGTACTCGCGTATTGATGGGTCTACTACTTGTTGGTTTAGTGCAGCATAATGTGCATTGCTACATACATGCTTTAGGGTTGGTTTACTTGTTGTCCATGGCCTGCATCCTCTTAATGGGAGAATTATCATCACTGGGGTTGGGTTTTAAGCTAATGCTTGGTTTAATACAGCAAACTTTAGACCACTTATGCATGTTATATTAGGAATTATGCACCATTTGTGGAATTGGTTATGGTCCTTCCATCTAAGTTTGTCTTCATTATTCTGCAGCATTTAAGAAGGCCAAATTGCAGAATTGTAAATGCTTTCACATTTGTACTCACCTTTTTTAAAACCATCATACTGATATGCATATTTTAGACCTCACTGGTTATTAACTTCGTCAATGGTTACTAACTTCCTAAGTTATAAACTATAATCATAGATTTGTCAAGTTCTCCACATATATCAAATTATTATGAGTACTACACTAAATTACTAGATGTAACCTGCAAATTTTTATTTTCTGTGCCCAGTTTAAAACACGTCACTTTGGTTAATGTCATGTTTAAGCATAATTATTCTTAATGCATGGCCTTGGTTAAGTTACTTACCATTTTTTTTTCCTTTTCCTATTCATATATGTTATACTTCACCATATTTTGTTCTTCATCATCAAATCTGTTAAAAAGATAACTTGTGTGACCCTAAAGAGGTTTCAGTTGATATAAAATTGCTCGGTCATTTTTGCATTTCTTTGAATTTCTACATTTATCAGAGAGTTACCCTCGAATGACCACCATTTCAAATTGCATAAATGCAGCTGCTAAATTGTGTGATGACATTTTTAAAGGTGTATTGTTCTCAGGTTTAACATCTAATTTGTTTATATAAGGAATTATTGCAAGTTTGTCTACATTGTTATATAACATTTGAGAAGGCCAAATTGCACAATTGTAATTGCTTTCACTATATTGTGCATCAGATTGCTTCACTTGTACTGACCTTTTTAACATACAACAAACAATCAGTCATGTTCATCATTTTCAATTTGCACCTCTGTTTTTTCTTACCCACGTACTAATTTTATTTTAGCGACTTCATACTATCAAGGGTTTACCACTGATTATTATGAAAGTTTTTTTTGGTTTGTTCATCAATGCAGCATCTAGTCTGGGTTCAATGTTCAATGATTTTCTTCCCTATTCATCTTGTAATATTCATTCCGCACCAGATTTCATAATTTGGTGTTATCCCCCTCTAATTTGTTCCATGTTTGTCGTCCTTCTCACATCTGGCTGTCGTTCTACTCATCGCCCTTTCATTTCCCGTCGACGTCTCATTCCATTTTCCATCTGAACCACCACGCGATTTGGTTAAGGTTTGTTTTTGTCCGATTGCCAAAAGAAAGAAATTGATTCCAGTCTTTTTTCTACGTTTTTTATTTTTAGGGGCATTGTGGGAATTTTACTTCAACTTCTCACTTAACCAACAACCAATTCTTCATACCAAACATTTTATTTTCCCTCAACTAAAGTTTCATTCCTATGTCTACTAAACAACTCAACTTTTTTAAGTTCCCTCTCAATCTTCCCTTCCATTCCTTTGCCTCCTTAATGTTCCCCATACCAAACGGGCCCTGAAGCTTTCAAACACTACTTCAAATCAAAATCGGTGTCTTCTTCCTTCAACTTTTCTTCTCCGCTTCTTCGAATTCGTTTGCCATCACTATGGAAGTCCATATCCGTTCCATTCGTCTTCTGCCTCTTCTCAAGGTTCCTTGTATTTGCTTTCGTCCACACTTCTCATTGTCTCCAAGACTCCACCCAACCCTTGTCTTGCCAAGTTAATCTTTCTGTTTGTGTTTTCTCTCTTAATTTCAGGTTGGAGCACCACCATAGATAGAAAAATTTATTTGACAAAATCGGATGAGAGAATGGTGATCTATGTCAGAGATCTACTTATTTGGGTGTCGAAAGGGTCAAAAAATGATAGGGAGATAATAAAATAGAAAGAGAGGAAAAAAGAGAGAGACAAAATCGAAGAAAACTGAAGTAGTAGAAGGATTGCGAAAATCAGATATCTTGTTTCGTTAACCTTGTCGTCACCATCGTGAAAGATTCCGCGAATATGTGCAATCCTCATGCCTGAGAACGTCATCCTAGAGTAATTTTACAAAATTTTAAATTGCTTTGGGTACCAATAATCTCTACTGTATATGTGGTTTTTTTTTTTTTTTGCTTAAGAAAAATTGTTTACTTTAAACTTATGGCTTTGTTGACTATATCTAGATTCTAAAAGCTTACAAGTTCAGCCATGTCTTCGTTGTTGATAGTACTTGGATTAATAATGGTATTTTCTTCATTTTGCTCGAGACTTTGGATATGAATCTTTCTAAAGAATACCTCACCATAAGTTATTATGTTTTTAAAACATAGAGTTGTCTTCTTTACACCATGGAAGCTACCATATAATTCATTATTTTTTAGGGCTTGTTTGGTACAGGGAACTGACGGGAGGGAATGGGAACTTAATAGGGTTCCCATGGAAAAATACCCGTTTGGTGCACAACTCTCCCTCCAACCTGAGTTCCCGCCAGGCGTCGTGTTCCCTTAAACGTGGGAAAGTGAAATCCCTTCTAAAGTGGTGGGCTCTTGAAATCTTCCCAGGAGAGACAACTTAGCGGACAAAAAAACCCATGTTTGTTGAGTCTTGTAAGAAAAGAAATAGAGGGTCTGTCGAATCTCGGGAAAGAATGTCTGGTTGAACTGGAAAATATAGATGGATTGGCGGTGGTGGTTGCCTTGATAGTCGGTGATTGACAAAGAATAAAAAAGGGACGATAGTGGTGGTTAACCTGTGACCGTGGAGGTGGAAGGTGGTTTCTTTTCTCCAAGCTCGGTTCGTCATCCCCAAATTGCTCTTCCTCCAAAGATGCAATGATGACTCCAAACTTTGAGCTCTCTAGCCTTCTTATTCCCAACGATGACAGTAAGGAGGACAATGGTGGTGGCTCGTCGGAGATGTAAGAAGGTTGCTGGTGCTCTGGTTCAGTTTATGAAAAAATTAATTGCATCACAATTTCAACTACTGTTAGTTTATGCATTCAAACTCATACTCTTTTAGGTAAGTGTTACGTTCAAACATGTCAACGTTGTTTGAACCAAGTCATCCAAATTACTGGACCTATGTCTGATATGATGCGAGAATTCCAGGATCAACTTTCGAAATGTATATCTCTTTCATCCAAACTCCTTTTAGCTTGCTTTTGGTGTCTATGTGACACATTGGGAGTTTAGTTTCATATGAAAAAAGTTTCACTTCAATCAGATTTGTGGTATAAGATATATGATCAAATTATTGAACCTCGTCCATGTAAAATGAAAAACAGAGTAGTGTGAATAGCCCTCACAGATCCCATCAGAAGCTCCTTTGATTTTCCTTCTCAACCAACACAGTCACGATGTGGGTGGTCTGTTTCTACCCGATATCAAAAAAAAAATCAGTCAATTTTTTTTCTTCCTTTTTTATGTCAGGGATGGGTATTTTACCTCTTCTTCCCACTTAACCAACAACCTTTTTTTCTTACTAAACATTTTATTTTGCCTCAACTTAAGTTTCATTCCTATGTCTACTAAATACCTCAACTTTTTAAGTTCCCCCTCAATCTTCCCTTCCATTCCTTTCCCTTCTCTAACTTCATTTCCCTCCTTAAATGTTTCCCGTACCAGCTTACTTCCAGGGGTAATTGGGTTAAATAGTCATGTCTTTCTTATTTATTTTCACTTCCCTTGTTTTTACTGATGTATGGTATTGCATTAACGAGTACTGAACTTAGTGAACTCTTTTAATTGCCGCTTCTTTATTGGTTAAAGAAGCTTGAGACAAGGGGTTGTTATTTGTTCATTTGGAAATTGATATGAGTATATACTATGGGTAACCCATCTTTAATATGGGTATATTAATAATAAAGGCTTTTTGTGTTTTAATATGCTATGGTTACTTTAAGAATTTTTTATTTCATTTGTTTCATGTTTTAATTTTAGTTTGACTTACAAGAACTTCTCCAACAACGACAAAAAGAGGTAGAGAGTGATACTTGAATGACCTTAGATAAAATATTGATAGTTGTTCTTGGTGAGAGATCAGGGTATGTAAGAGGAAAAAGGTATGGAGAAGAACCTTTGAGGAAGAGATATTGCTCTCAATCAAATGATAATTTAGCTATGCAATTGCTTGAGGAGGTTGATAAAAAATTCCAAGAGGAGCATGCAAAGATGGAAGCATATCTTGTAGAAGAACGTGTAAGGATAAAAGCAGAGCGTGCAAAGATGGAAGAAAATCGTGCACAATTTGAGCACAAGATGGAACAAATGGAGCAGAGAATACATGCTCAACTAGCTATTTTAATGCAACAGGGGCAATTAGCAACTCCTACTTCATCTACTCCCAGTCTTGCTGTCCCATCAGCTAGTCCTTCTTCATAGTTTTCGTGTTTGATTTTTCGAATAGACAATCTTTAGACCTTGTTTAGAAAATTTAAATACTTGATGTTAATTTTGAAAGAGGTTAAATTAGTTTATTTTACTGATTTTCCTAAAATTCCCTTATATAAATTTAAAATGACATAAATAAAAGTGAATCAACAACCCGCCACATATCTCTCTGACCAATTTTCCTTTTCACACGCTTTCTAATTGAAATAATGCTCTTGCTATATATACATATATGTGTATATATATGTATACATATAGATCTATCTACACACACCCATATATCTACACACACACATACATATCCACACACACACACACACACAGATATATATATATATATATATATATATATATATATATATGTTTATATGTGTGTGTGTACCGTGTGTGTGTGTTTGCGTATGTACACACACATATATATTGGCACACACAGACACAGATATACATATATATGTACACACACACACACACACATATACATACATACATATATACAAAGACACATATATATAGACACACACATATATATGTTTATAGACATACACATATGTGTGCATGCGTGTGCGTGTGTGTATTGCAACCCACATACATATATACTCACCAAAAACCAAACACACTTGAGAGAATACAATATGGGTATTTTAGGAAGAAATTGACAAAAACTAAAAAGTTGTCCTATAATTAGGATCAAAACCAACCCCCAAATGTTGTCTTATAATTAGGACCGAAGGGAGTATATTGTTGGTTTAAAATTACATTTGATCTTTATCAATACGGTACATGTTTTAATTTTAACAATTTACATTAGCAAAAAAAAAATTTGTAACCTTCGACGGCGACAGATGTTGCTACTGATATATGTTTCAATGGCGATCACTTAGTGTAATACCCTAAAATTTGAATTAGGGAAAATAACATAATTGTCTTATTTTCTAAAGGAAAATTTCTTGGAAATCAGGGAAAAATTGATAATGTGTCAGAAATGACCAAAATGCCCTTATGGAGAATATAATGACCTAAGGGAATTATGAAAAATCCTTAGAGGCAATAAAATAATTATTAAAAATTAGAGAGTATGTTGTCTCTAATTTAGACAATTTTTGGGATTTATTTCCTTTGAAAATAGTGAGGGAAAAATTAAAAAGTATTTCGGGATCATTATTGACCCCGTGATTTTTAATATTTTATGTGGAACATAAAATATCAATATAAGTTTTATTCTTGTGAGGAAATAATTATTTCTAAATAAGAAAATTATCAACAATTAGTGGGTAATTAATTAGATAATTGCTAGCTAATTATTTGAGCTTGAACAAAGAAAAATCCAAAGATAATATGTAAAACCCTATAATTAGTGGTTTATGGCTGAAATTAGCATAAAATATATTTGCTAATTAATGGGAAAATATGAAGAAAAATTGGTGAGATTAAGTAATTTTAAGCCTAAAAACATGTATGGACCAATAGAGAAATTTTGTGAAAAAAATTATATAAATTTTTTTTAATAATTAAAAAATATAATATTAATTAAATAAATAATTAAAAAACGAAAATAAATAAAATAATAATAAAAAAGGACTGAAAATCTCAATAAGGATAAGGAGATAAGATTTTTGAAATTTAATAATAATATAAAGTAATATTCTATGGAATATTATGTGAAAAGCAAATAGGATAAATGACCACGGATAGAGATTAAATCCTATCAAGAAAACCATGAACAATGTTTCGAAGGTCAGAGTATATTAGAGACAAGTATAATTTTATCTCCGAGTAGACTGTGTCAGAAGTCATTTCCGTGATCGGTAGAATACTTAGGTAATAAGACGAAATAGGGTAATCTGTGAAAAAGGCAGATAATCACGAATTGGAGTTTGAAGAAAATAAATTATAACTCAACATCTAGGGATGAGTTGATAATTATTTGGACATATTTGGAATCAGTGAATTTTTGTCCAGAGGTTGATGATTTCGGAAGTTCGTTCCGTAACCGGCACGTTTTTCCGTAAAACTTCAGCAGGACCGGAGAAGACCTGAAAGAGATCAAAAATTTAGTTAACCCAGGAATTTCTAATGAGTAAGAAAAGAACTTCAAAGTTATGATTCTGGACTTCTAAGATTTTACAAGATTACGCGATTCGAACACCGATCGGGGACTTTATCGGTAAAACCTTCTTGAAGCAATGCAAGGTGGCATCTTCTAATTGGTTGTTTGACTTTGGGGAAGGGGGGAGCAGGTCGGCTCATGCATGCTTGGTGGAGAATGAAGCTTGATCAAAAAGATAGGTTTTGTGGTTGAAAGTGAATGGAGGTTTTTGAGAAAATTACCTAAGTTGGCCTAATTTTCTTCTATAAATAGACCCTTCATGCTCTTTATTCTTCACACCATTTCAAGAGAGCATTTTGAGTTTAGAGAGAAGGTAGAGAGAAGGAGGAGTCTGGAGGAAAAAGCAGCGAAGCTCTGAGTAAGTTCTTCGGTGCTTAGTCTTAAGCTTCGGTAGTTCTTTCGGTAGTTAGAGTAGAAATGTTAGTTTGATCTTTAATCTTCCAAGTATCAGAGCAGTAGTCCTGGCATGAATTTAACGAAGTTATTATGGACAGTTTGGTGCCGAAGGCAAGGCTAGTCTACGTGGGTGTGCCAATTAGTCGCCGTGAACTCGGTGAGGCCCCCATGGTAGACACTTACCTGGCCATTCTGTTCGGTTAACGGAGTTAGGTTCTAAGCATTTTCAAAAATTTGGAGCATATTTTGAAAATGAGTACTGATATATCCCAAGGTCGGTGTACCAACTCGTTTCGGTGTACTAGTTTGAACCGGTATACCATTTTGAACTGGTGTACCACTTTCTAACGGTACATTAATTCTGATAATCCTGATATCAGTTTCTGATAACCCTGATATCAGTCTCCGATAATTCTGATAATCCTGATATCAGTTTCTGATAACCTTGATATTAGTCTCCGATAATTCTGATAACCCTGATATCAGTTTTTGATAACCCTGATATCAGTCTCCGATAATTATAATAACTCTGATATCAGTCTCTGATAATCCTGATATCAGTCTCTGATAATCCTGATATCAGTCTCTGATAATCCTGATATCAGTCTCTGATAATCCTGATATCAGTCTCCGCTAATATTGATAACTCTGATATCGTTTCGATAACCCCGATATCGCCTCAATAGTTCCGATAACCCCGATATCAACCTCGATAGTTCGATAACCCCGATATCGCCTCGATAGTTCTAAAACCCCGATATCGCCTTTCGATAACCTCGATATCACCTCCGATAACTCGATAACCCCGATATCGGTGTCCGATACTGATAACCCCGATATCGCCCTAATAATCCCGATATCGCCTCCACTAATATTGATAACTCGATATCGGTTTCGATAACCCCGATATCGCCTCTAATAGTTCGATAACCCCGATATTAGCCTCGGCGCTCCGATAACCCCGATATAGTTCTCGATAACCCTGATATCAGCCTCTGATAGTTCTGATAACCTCGATATCAGCCTCTGATAACTCTGATAACCCTGATATCATTGTCTGATACTTCTGATAACCCTGATATCGGACTCTGATAACCCTGATATCAGTCTCCGATAATTCTAATAGCCCTGATATCAGTCTCTTATAATTCTGATAACCCTGAAATCAGTCTCTGATAACCCTGATAACCTTGATAATGTCGCCTACCGACGACAACTTCGACTACCCGGAGATCATAGATCTTGGAATCAGTCCTGGCACGAATTTTAATAATTCTGATATCAATCTCTGATAATCCTGATATCAGTCTGTGATAACTCTGATGTCTCGATAACTCTGATGTCTCTGATAATTCTGATAACTCTGATATTTCTGATAACTCTGATATTTCTGATAATTATGATAATCTCCAGTTTCTACTGGACGATAATTCTATCCTAGTACGGAGCTTATATGCGAAGATAGGCCACGCCAGATGAAACTCCGAGACCAATAGAGATAAGTACATGCAGTTTTTGACTCATGTATAGGAACTTCCGATACGTGTTTCCGTACCCGTTTCTGAAAAGAACGAGACATGGCGAATGTAAGAGGAGCAGGAGCTCCCAGAGGCCGAAACAGGAGCCAAGGTAGAAGAGGAGGCAGACAGCCTCCATAACGCGTTCCACGTTTCTTAGTTGTTACAAATCCGACCGCTATCGTGTCATTAAGTAGGAGGTATCTTGTGTTGCCATGGTGTATGGGCGCCATGGTGACATGTATGATATTTTGTGTTGTCATGGTGTATGCGCGCCATGGAGACATTTTGGTATCTGTGGTGTTGACCGCGGTGTATGGGCGCCTCGGGAGACACTATATACCAAAGTATGAAATGACAAGATCTTTGCTGTTGGGCTGGAGTATATTCTCGATTGAACGACATGGAAGTAATCCGATAGGATAAAGATCCAAAGTGTATGGTCCGGAGTCTAGTTAGTGCAAGGGCTAGGTGGTATAGCATAAATTTCAAGGACGAAATTTTATTTAACGGGGGGAGAAATGTAATACCCTAAAATTTGAATTAGGGAAAACAACATAATTGTCTTATTTTCTAAAGGAAAATTTCTTGGAAATCAGGGAAAAATTGATAATGTGTCAGAAATGACCAAAATGCCTTTATGGAGCATATAATGACCTAAGGGAATTATGAAAAATCCTTAGAGGCAATAAAATAATTATTAAAAATTAGAGAGTATGTTGTCTCTAATTTAGACAATTTTTGGGATTTATTTCCTTTGAAAATAGTGAGGGAAAAATAAAAAAGTATTCTGGGATCATTGTTGACCCCGTGATTTTTAATATTTTATGTGGAACATAACATATCAATATAAGTCCAATTGTTGTGAGGAAATGATTATTTCTAAATAAGAAAATTATCAACAATTAGTGGGTAATTAATTAGATAATTACTGGCTAATTATTTGAGCTTGAACAAAGAAAAATCCAAAGATAATTATGTAAAACCCTATAATTAGTGGTTTATGGCTGAAATTAGCATAAAATATATTTGCTAATTAATGAGAAAATATGAAGAAAAATTGGTGAGATTAAGTAATTTTAAGCCTAAAAACATATATGGACCAATAGGGAAATTTTGTGAAAAAAATTATATAAAATAATTTTTTTAATAATTAAAAAATATAACCCTGATATCAGTCTCCGATAATTCTAATAACCCTGATATCAGTCTCTGATAATTCTGATAACCCTAATATCAGTCTCTGATAACCCTGATAACCTTGATAATGTCGCCTACCGACGACAACTTCGACTACCCGGAGATCATAGATCTTGGAATCAGTCCTGGCACGAATTCTAATAATTCTGATATCAGTCTCTGATAATCCTGATATAAGTTTGTGATAACTCTGATGTCTCGATAACTCTGATGTCTCTGATAATTCTGATGTCTCTGATAACTCTGATATTTCTGATAACTCTGATATTTCTGATATTTCTGATAATTCTGATAATCTGCAGTTTGTACTGGACGATAATTCTATCCTAGTACGGAGCTTATATGCGAAGATAGGCCATGCCAGATGAAACTCCGAGACCAATAGAGATAAGTACATGCAGTTTTTGACTCATGTATAGGAACTTCCGATACGTGTTTCCGTACCCGTTTCGGAAAAGAACGAGACATGGCGAATGTAAGAGGAGCAGGAGCTCCTGAGTCCAAACAGAGCCAAGGTAGAAGAGGAGGCGATGCCTCCATAACGCGTTCCACGTTTCTTAGTTGTTACAAATCCGACCGCTATCGTGTCATTGAGTAGGAGGTATCTTGTGTTGCCATGGTGTTTGGGCGCCATGGTGACATGTATGATATTTTGTGTTGTCATGGTGTATGCGCGCCATGGAGACATTTTGGTATCTGTGGTATTGACCGCGGTGTATGGGCGCCTCGGGAGACACTATATACCAAGAGTAAATACCCTTTTTGGTCCCTGGAAAAACACGCTCTACCCATTTTGGTCCCTGAGTAAAAAAAAATGTCATTTTGGTCCTTTTTAGGGACTAAAAATGATTTTTTGGGAATTTGTGAGGGATTAAAATGCCCACAAAAAATGACTAAAAGGACTAAAAGGGGCCTTTTTTTTTACTGTTTAAGGACTAAAAATGACATTTTTTTACTCAGGGACCAAAATCGGTAGCGCGTGTTATTTCAGGGACCAAAAAGGGTATTTACTCATATACCAAAGTACGAAATGACAAGATCTTTGCTGTCGGGCTGGAGTATACTCTCGATTGAACGACATGGAAGTAATCCGATAGGATAAAGATCCAAAGTGTATGGTCCAGAGTCTAGTTAGTGCAAGGGCTAGGTGGTATAGCATAAATTTCAAGGACGAAATTTTATTTAACGGGGGGAGAAATGTAATACCCTAAAATTTGAATTAGGAAAAACAACATAATTGTCTTATTTTCTAAAGGAAAATTTCTTGGAAATCAGGGAAAAATTGATAATGTGTCAGAAATGACCAAAATGCCTTTATGGAGCATATAATGACCTAAGGGAATTATGAAAATCCTTAGAGGCAATAAAATAATTATTAAAAATTAGAGAGTATGTTGTCTCTAATTTAGACAATTTTTGGGATTTATTTCCTTTGAAAATAGTGAGGGAAAAATTAAAAAGTATTCTGGGATCATTGTTGACCCCGTGATTTTTAATATTTTATGTGGAACATAAAATATCAATATAAGTCCAATTGTTGTGAGGAAATAATTATTTCTAAATAAGAAAATTATCAACAATTAGTGGGTAATTAATTAGATAATTACTGGCTAATTATTTGAGCTTGAACAAAGAAAAATCCAAAGATAATTATGTAAAACCCTATAATTAGTGGTTTATGGCTGAAATTAGCATAAAATATATTTGCTAATTAATGGGAAAATATGAAGAAAAATTGGTGAGATTAAGTAATTTTAAGCCTAAAAACATGTATGGACCAATAGGGAAATTTTGTGAAAAAAATTATAAAAAATAAATTTTTTATAATTAAAAAAATATAATATTAATTAAATAAATAATTAATAAACGAAAATAAATAAAATAATAATATAAAAGGACTGAAAATCTCAATAAGGATAAGGAGATAAGATTTTTGAAATTTAATAATAATATAAAGGAATATTCTATGGAATATTATGTGAAAAGCAAATAGGATAAATGACCACGGATAAAGATTAAATCCTATCAAGAAAACCATGAACAAGGTTTCGAAGGTCAGAGTATATTAGAGACAAGTATAATTTTATCTCGGAGTAGACTGTCTCAGAAGTCATTTCCGTGATCGGTAGAATACTTAGGTAATAAGACGAAATAGGGTAATCTGCAAAAAGGGCAGATAATCACGAATTGGAGTTTGAAGAAAATAAATTATAACTCAACATCTAGGGATGAGTTGATAATTATCTGGACATATTTGGAATCGGTGAATTTTTGTCCAGAGGTTGATGATTTCGAAGTTCGTTCCGTAACCCAGCACGTTTTTCCGTAAAACTTCAGCAGGACCGGAGAAGACCTGAAAGAGATCAAAAATTTAGTTAACCCAGACATTTCTAATGAGTAAGAAAAGAACTTCAAAGTTATGATTCTGGACTTCTAAGATTTTACAAGATTACGCGATTCGAACACCGATCGGGGACTTTATCTCCAGAAACCTTCTTGAAGCAATGCAAGGTGGCATCTTCTAATTGGTTGTTTGACTTTGGGGAAGGGGGGAGCAGGTCGGCTCATGCATGCTTGATGGAGAATGAAGCTTGATCAAAAAGATAGGTTTTGTGGTTGAAAGTGAATGGAGGTTTTTGAGAAAATTACCTAAGTTGGCCCAATTTTCTTCTATAAATAGAGCCTTCATGCTCTTCATTCTTCACACCATTTCAAGAGAGAATTTCAATTTTAGAGAGAAGGTAGAGAGAAGGAGGTGTCCGGAGGAAAAAGCAGCGAAGCTCTGAGTAAGTTCTTTGGTACTTAGTCTTAAGCTTCGGTAGTTCTTTCGGTAATTAGAGTAGAAATGTTAGTTTGATCTTTAATCTTCCAAGTATGATTAGATATCATATGATAGGGGTATTTTAGTCATGAATTTCAAAAATCATGGTGGGGTTGAAGTCCTGCCAAAATTTTGGAAGATTATAGTCAAAGTAACGAAGTGCTGGCGAAATTCCGCCGATTAGGGGGTCAGGGGTAAAATGGCCATTATGACTAAAAATGTTCGTCGTAATGATACATCCTTAACAAATACGTTGTTATATTGATAGGATATCCCTGATTACGTTCTGACCAACCGCCGTACCGAAATTCCGTCAATGAAGGTATGTTCGCGTACTGTAACACTAACTTTGATGTTTATTGTATGCATATATGCCTATTGTCTGTCATGCATGTACTCTGACTGTACTATTGTCTGTCATGCCTATTGTCTGTCATGCCTGTACTCTGACTGTACTATTGTCTGTCATGCCTATTGTCTGTCATGCCTGTACTCTGACTGTACTATTGTCTGTACTCTGACTGTACTATTGTCTGTACTATTATCTGTACTCCGACTGTACTATTGTCTGTACTCCGACTGTACTACTGTCTGTCATCCGACTGTATTGTTTTTGCCATACATATCTGACATGTATACCCTATGTCTGACCGTAGTAAATGTTGCCAAAATTCTATGAATGCCTGTTGTACATATATGGTGTATATAAACATGAGGTTAACCGTTACCTGGGGTTCGATGCATGGACCTCAGCCCTTAATATAGCTTCAGGGTCGGGTGGACCGAGGATTTAGGAGAAGGACAAGCAGCACGCCTAGGAGTCGCGGCTGAAGACTTCTTTCTGTATTACTTTTGATACACTCTTGTACCGCTGTTTAAACAGCAAGACATGCTACCATGGGTATTTTAATATATATATCAGTTACTCAATCGCTCCGGTGCTCTACTCTGATGAAAAAAATTTATACTGCTTGTGAAAACGGGATGTTACAACTTAGTCGCCTATAAAATAAGAATCAATGGCAACATCATTGATGTTGTTGTGATTCATGTTTCTACAGTGACGAATGTCGTTGCCTTTACACCACTTTCAGCAGCAACATTCGTTTTGGTGCCTTCCAATGTACTTTCAGTGGCTACAAAATGTCGTTATTGATTGTCTACTTTCTCTATGTTGATGCCAAAAGTATCAGCGACAGTCCTATTTACAACGACAGCTTGTTGCTGCTGAAAACCCTTTAGTGGCGACGTTTTTTGCCGCTAAAAGTCTTTTTTTTTGTAGTGAATATCTTCATGTGCTTGTGATTGTATTTACGGATTTACCACTTGATCTTCATAGACAATTACCAAAAATTAACTCCTCTAAAGGGGTGAGAAGAAGCTGATATTAAGCATCCAACCTGGTTAAGATTATGCTTTCTATGAAACTGTGGTGTCATTATTTGAAAATCTGAAATCGTCCTTTTTCTCTCTTTGACCTTGTAGATGGACAACGCCTCATTACTTGGCGAGGTTAGAAGAAATCTGAAAGAGCTTAAAAGCCATGCAGCACAAACATGTGAGGTTTTGATGATACCAAAGGACAGTGATGAAATAAGAGTTGAAGAAAATATTGATAACATTAAAAAAAAAAAAACAATGCCTTTATTTTTAAGCAAATTTAATCACTTAATCACTTTGCCTTAATTAGTTCTAGTACTGGAGATGCATTATAACAAAGACCAAGTAATATAACATTGGGTGAGTGTGGGAGCTCTTCATTTGAATCTTCCTTGGACAGGATAATGATGCCAGCTAGAAACAGCTGGCCGTATGTTTCTTCGTTTTGCGATACAATCCGAACGAAGCTGGTTTTGTCCTTAAAGCCAGCTAGAACAGCACGACAAATCATGCGATACAATATAATTTGTAGCTGGTTTTAATCAAATTTAATGTTTTTGACAACTTGAGCAAATGTCCGGTTTGGTACAAATGAATAGGTTTTTCAGTAGAATGAGGAAGGGAAATGGAACTTATCATATTGAACTAAGGGTTAAGGTGCAAATTTGCCAACCAACTATTATCTGATGAGCGTCTGGCACAAATAACAATTGAGGGGACCAAAACTGTCAATCAACAATTAAAAAGTGAAAAAAAAAACACAGTTTGGTGCAGATTCGCCAACGAACTATTACCCCATCACTGTCTTGGTGTCTCCGTCTTCCATTAACTGTCACAGTGTCGGGGACATCGGCGTCTCCAAAGCTTCCATTGTTGCTGAGTGTTCCACTCACCCTCTTGAACTCATCCAGCAGTCCACAGCTTTCGACCGCCACGCACCTTGCCCCCTGGTTCTATCCCTCCGATGCCACAAGTAGCAACCGCCGCTGCCACAACGCTTGCTCCCATGGGTCCCATCTTTGTTGTTGTTTTCCTTATCCTACAAGAAAGCTTAACTGCTCTTTTCTCCAGCGTTTCTACCACCATCCTACGCCAGTGCCTCATATTTTAACTTAATTGTGGTAGTTGTTTTTTTTAATAGTTATTTGGTGTGGTTTTTCACTTTTTAATTGTTGATTGGCAATTTTGGTCCCTCAATTGTTATTTGTGCCAGACGCTCCTCGGGTAATAGTTGGCTGGAAATCTGCACCTTAACCCTTGAACTAATTTGCGCATATTTGATATTGGTGAGAAAAAAAATTGTAGATAATAAATTGAAAAAAAAAGTATATGACGCTAAAATCATGTATAATAATAGTAGTAGTAATAATAATAATAATAATAATAATAATAATAATAATAATAATAATAATAATAATAATAATAATAATAATAATAATAATAATAATAATAATAATAATAATAATAAAAGGATAATCAGTATTATATTTATCGTTGAAATTGTCGTTTTTTTCCAAGAAAAAAATAAATAAATCACATTTTCTTAACTATATCTTGATAGAAAACTCACTCTTATATTTTATGGAAGTTGATTTTTTTTTTTTAAATCTAAATGTATGAGGTAATGCGACCTATCAAATACTAAACGTGTTCTAAATTAAAGGGTATTTTTGGTAAAAATGAATGAGGTTTCAAGAAAGAGAGAATGAGAGAGATAACATTTTGATCTAGAGCCCCAACACCAACGGTTCAATATTATAATGGGATCAGTGGCAAAACCACACTTGCGCATGTGTCCGCACGTGTAGACACAAATTTTGAGTTTTCTTTTTTCTTTTTCGAAAATGTCTTATAGAGAGAGATGGAGAGCTTTGAACAAAAAAAATAGAGAGAGATGGAGAGAAACAGATTCGGTGAAGCCGATGAGAAACAGATCCAACTTTTACTTGTCCTTCTCCATTTGGCATAGCTCTATTTTCCAGATCTGAAGATTGTGCTTGACTTCACGTACATCGACGATGTTGTGAAAGGGTGGTGGAGGCGTTGGACACGGTGGAGAAGAGCACCGGAAGTGGGGGAAGGTGGCAATGGGGCTGAAGAAAGAGAGAAGGAAAAAAAATGAGGAAGAGAGCAAGAGAGTGAAAGTCGAAGGAGAGAAGGAGGTGTGTAAAAAGTTTGAACTTTGAAGAAACAGTAAAAGGTGATGCGGCTGAACAAAGAGAGAAGGAGAGAATGATTTTTCAAGAGATTGACTATAGAGTATAGACTGTGGAGAAGTGGGAGCAAACTTGGGAATGCTCACATCTTGGAAATGACAAAAAGACTTCGAAATGACAAAATGGTGGATAAAAAAAAATCTGAAACCAAAAAAAATAAAATTTAAAATAGATTAAGTTAATATTAATATTTCAATCAAGGTTCTTAAAAGGAATTATTATTCTTTTTATAATTTCATATTAATAACTCTGAAATCTTAATTTTCTCACCGGTTTAGTCTCGGTTTAGTTACGGTTTGACTCCAGTCTAACCCACTAACAATCATATGTAGAAAATTCACATTCTTGCACTACTTAGCTTTAAGGTAAAGTTATTTAATACAGTGATAGATACTTAGGTTCAAGAATTGGGGGATCGATTTGATAATGTCAATACCAAGTTATTTGAGTGGTCTTAATCCTCGTGATTCATTTGCTAATTTTAACAACGAAAAGTTGATTGAGTTTACTAGATTCTATCATTTTGAGTTTGATGAGCCTACAGATATTCATTTTCTTTTTTCAAATCTCAGTAATTTTATTGTTGATGTAAGATGTGATATCCTAATTTATTTTAGGATTTTAAAATAATAATAATAATAAATAGTGGGAGGCATGGCCTCCCACTGTACTTGACAGTGGGAGGCGTGACCTCTCACTCCACAAATCAGTGGGAGGCTATGCCTCCCACCTTTTCCATTAAAAAAAAGTGTGTGTGTGTGTTTAGTATAAATACCCCCTCCCCCAACCCACACACACTAAACACCCACACACTAAAACACACACACACACCATCGGTAAAGAGAGGAGAGACCGAGAGTGGGGAAGGAGGGAACAAAGAGGTGTCTGCTGGTCTTTCAGTGTATTTTTAAGGTATGTGATTTATTTTATAAGATTATTTAGGTAGTTAAATTAACTTCTTTTAAATAAACCTTCTTCATGAAAGTTATTTTATATATTTTTCTTTTTCTAATGAAGGTAATATTATGTTTGTTAGTGAAAATTTTGGGGATATGATTTTGAGAAATTTTAGAGTTTTGGCAATGGAGGACTATATACATGTAGTAGATGGTTAATAATAAATTTTCAACGGTTTATATTTATTGTTTGGTTGTTATAGGAATTTAAAATGAATATTTCTTTTTAAGAAGTTTAGGATTTATGTCCTATAAAATGTTTTACAGATTAAATGTTATGAAAATAATTTATTTGGGTTACTGGAGATATTATGGGAATTTTAATCGGTTTAGTTTTAATATATGAAAGACTTTGTCATTTCTGAAATTTTTAGTACTAAACGGTCATTTTTGAAATTCGTAGGACTAAAATGTCATTTTTGAAATTCGTGGGACTAAACTGTCATTGTTGAAATTTGTAGCACTAAAATGTAATTTTTTTAGTTTTTATTATTATTATTATTTGTATATTTTGAATTATATGAAATTATAAGTTATAATTTTGATTAGGTAGAGTTTTGAAGAGCTACTAATGGTTAGTAAATTAATTGTGGTAGATTGATTTTTGGCGTGTGTTTAAGCTCTTAGATTAGGAGCACTGTGATAATAGTTAGCTTCGGCGAGAGGTAACTACTTTCCACCTGTTATGTATATTGATATGTTGTTGTGAGTATTTTGTGAAATGATTATGAATTTTTAATAGAAATTTCATTGTGGAACCTTATGATTTGAATTGTGAAATATATACATATCTTATATATGATTGAGAATTGTGATAACTATGGAAAGGGTTGAATTGGGAAGAAGTGGAGTAGTTTATTCAACCACGTGGTGAAGCCTCCATTGGTGCACGATGGTTGGTTTTCTATTATCCCACCGATTCAATGAGGGACTGGCCCACTAGTTCAATGAGGGCTTACGACACCCCACTAGTTCAATGAGGGGAAAAGACCCATGGTCTGAGGCATGTGCTCTGAGGATTTTGGCTGGTCCTCATCACATGACCAGTGAGCTTTTGAGTAACCAGTAACATGGATGTAACTTAGCCCATGGGTCTAGTCGGAGGAAATAAGGCGGTTCGGTTGGATTGATTGGAGGCATCTTGGGAATTGTGTTAATGAAAACTGTGATACATAATTTTGATTCAGGATTCATGACATGAAAATTTGTGACGTGTACATTGGTGAATTACATTTTTGTAATACTTTGTTATATAAATTGTTTCACTTGGCACCTCACTAGCACATATTAGTATTCGTAATAAGTTGGATTGATGGTTACCACATTTTTTAGGTGATAGTTCCCGTGTGGGTCCATCAAGGAATACCTCAAAAGCTTAGGCTACTTCTACCAAAAGTAGTGCTTCTATCTCTTTTGGTATATGTTGAATGATTGTATATTGTCATTTTAGGGCTCATTCAGCATAGTCTGATTTCCTTTTGTATATTTTGGTAAATGATGGAGCATTACTTAGTTGTTAATGAACCCTTAATTAGTTATTATGTTAAGTTAATTTTGAGGATGTGACAATTTGGTATCAGAGCCTATGATTCTGATAGTAGTCGTGCATGCACTACATATAGTGGCGATATACAATACTCACATATACCTTCCCTATTTAGTGTTTCTACTGTGTTGTTTTATCACTCACTTATTAGGGTGGGTTTCATCCTTAGGTGGGGAGAATGGGAAACACACGAAGGACTCACTTCGCTGTTAATCAACCTCCAAATGCTCCTGACACACCGATGTCTCAAGAGAACGAGGCTCTTTTACACCGATTCAAAGATACATTAATGACTGTCATGGATGCAATGTTTCGACAGTTTGAGGAGGATTTTCAAAAGAAGATCAAAGAGGAAGGAGGTATTCCCATGTTAAAGAATCATGACTTACCTGAGCCTAGTATAGCAGTATCACAGAGACCTAAGCCAAGTGGCTCAACTAGTCATGAAAAGATTGTAAGGAGTGATGGGGGTGAAGGATCATCATCACAACCCACTCCTGAAGATCTAGCAATCAACAAGGTTTGGAAGGATGTCCATCGTCACAATCCTGAGCAGTTTCATGGAGATTTGGATCCACTGAAGGCTGAGGCTTGGATTGAGGGTTTCGAAACTATTTTTCAAGCTGTAGTCTGTAATGAATACCAGAAGGCTAGGGTGACCATTATACTGCTGAGGGATCGTGCCAAAAGATGGTGGCAAAGCACAGGTGGTTTAGATGACTCAAGAACACCTTGGATAGAGTTCAAAACAAAGTTTTTCGATCATTACTTCCCTCCAGCATTGAGACAGGAGAAGGAGACAGCATTCTATGCCCTTCGGTAGGGTGATATGCATGAGGACGAGTTTATTGCTACTTTCATCAACTTGTCCAGATATGTGACCTACTTGCAACAACAAGATGACCCAGAATGAAAATCGCGTCAACTGATTATAAAGGCTTGGCCAGAGTTAAAGCCTTATGTGTCGATGCATGCTATCAAGAGTCTTAAGGACACTTGCACCAATTTGAGGATAGTTGAACGCAAGAAGCGTGAAATTGATGATGTTAGACCTCGTGACAATTGGGGTAAGTTCTCCACTTTTATCAAACATGTGAGTGGAATAGCCAAGCCATCCGAGTTCAATTGTAGAAGTATAGGGACTTTTAGTAAGAAGAGCCAGAGGCAAAAGAGTGGATCGCGACAGAGTTATTTCCAGAAGGGACAGGGTCAGAAGAGTCATGTTGGAGGAAGCCAACAATCTCGTCGTGAGACGGCTATGTCTGCCCCAAGTGTTAATGGTCCTTGCTTGAAATGTGGGAAGTCTCATGGTGGCCAATGTTGGCAATGTTATAAGTGTCATAATAAGTATGGCCACATCGCGCGCCAATGTCCAGAGTTGTAGCAGCAGCAGACCAACCAAAGCGGTCGTTCCACTATTCCAGGTAGAGTATATGCCATCACTCAGGAGGAGGTTGGAGCATCTCCTAATGTTATCAGAGGTATCATTCTCTTCAAGTTCATGACATTATTGCATTGTTTGACTCAGGTGCTGCACATTCTTTCATATCTCTTGATTACGCTAAAAAGTATGATTTTTCCATCTCTGTTCTACCATATGATATGAGAATCTCTACCCCTACTGGGGTTATTGTGATGACTTCACATGCTTGTGTGGGCATTACCCTTCAATTTGAAAATCGAGATTCTATCCTTGATTTAGTATGCTTGCCGTTGAAAGGCATTGACGTTATCATCGGTATGGATTGGCTAGTGGATAATGATGTCATACTCAATGTAAGAAGAAAGTGGAAACTTATTCCATGAACGTCGCATCCGTAGAAACCCCTATAGTTCATCTGTTGTTGTCGACGGCTCAAGTGGACAAGTGTATTCGAAAGGGTTGTCAAGCCTATGTAGTTTTCTTTTCTGTTAGTGTGGATAAGGAAGTTGGGATCGATCATATTGATGTAGTAAGAGAATATCCTGAGGTGTCTCCTGAGGAGGTATACGGACTACCTCCAGAGAGAGATGTGGAATTTTCAATTGAGTTGGTACCTTGCACAGCTCCTATTTCAAAGGCTCTGTATCGAATGGCTCCGGCAGAGTTAGCTGAGCTCAAGAAGCAAATAGAAGAGTTGCTCAAGAAGGGATTCTTCCGACCTAGTGTATCTCCATGGGGATCTCTAGTGCTCTTCGTGAAGAAGATGGGAGTATGAGATTATGTATTGATTATCGACAATTGAACAAGGTGACCATCAAGAACAAGTATCCATTACCCAGGATTGATGATTTGTTAGATCAACTAGTTGGATCATCGGTGTTCTCCAAGATTGATTTGCGTACGGGGTATCACCAGTTGAGAGTCCGAGTAGAGGATATCTCTAATACTGCATTTCGAACTAGATATGGGCACTACGAGTTCCTAGTGATGCCTTTCAGACTGACTAATGCTCTAGCTGTCTTTATGGATTATATGAATAGAATTTTTCGGTTGTACCTGGATAAGTTCATTGTGGTGTTTATTGATGACATCTTGATTTACTCCAAGAAGAACACAGAGATCATCTTCATATTGCACTACGAGTATTGAGGGATCATCAGTTGTATGCCAAGCTATCTAAATGTGAATTTTGAAGGTGGAGCTTGAATCACCAAGAAGGGGGTGAATTGGGGATTCTCAAAAATCTTTTCGATAGGCTCTGTTTTCGAATAGAGAATGAAAGTAAAACAGAGTATAAGGAGAAGAAGCAAGACACAAGAATTTATACTGGTTCGGTCCAACAACTTGACCTACGTCCAGTACCCAGACTCTCTGGGATTTCTCACTATCAAGATTGATTACACACTCTGCACTCAAGAGTAATTCTCTCTCTCTAGAACTTACTCCCCCTTACAAGTTGTAATCAATGAACCCAATCTCCAAGTCCCCCTTGACTTGAGATAACTTACAAGAATGATTTACAATCAAGAAAAACTCTCTCTAAGAGTAGATATGATAATTACTGAAGAATAAATGTATCAACATATACTTTTACAAGAAAACTCAAAGAGTGAATGAAACTATAATGATTTTCGTTTTTGCACAGGTTGAGTTGTTGATAAGACTTGAATGCATCTCTATTTATAGGTAGAGATCATTAATTGACCATTGTAATCCCTCAGATAACCGTTGGAGTGATTAGAAGAGGATTAGTGAAGGTTTTGGTCTTCTTCTCTTTCTACTCTTTGATTAATTCAGCTTTGCAGAAATTCAGAGTTGACTCTCTGATTATTAATCCGTTGGAAGAGCAGTTTGCTGAATGTAGAAGGCAAGCATTAACTTCTCCAAAACGTGTGGAGAATGTTTTCCCAAAAGCATGCAAGTTTCGCACTTTTGCATTTAATGTGCTGACATGCTTTATGCTTTTTGCTTAATCTCCATTTAAACCTGTCTTTAACCATCTGAAACTCACTAACAAACTGATTAAACATAGTTAAGAATAGTTATGTGTAATGGTAAAGAGTATTGAGATCAAACAGAGATATTTCATGAATTCCTTCAAATCGAAATTCAAATTCTGCGATGGAAACTCGAGTTGGTTCTTCGAAACTCGAGTTTTCATGTTTCAGAGAATTTTTAACGAAAGACCAAAACTCGATTTTTCAAACTAAACTCGAGTTTTCTCTTTACAGAGACAAACATCGCGATTTGGCATTTTGGACATGTTGGTGAATAGTGCAAAACTCGAGTCAATTAATGACTAACTCGAGTTTTGGACTTTTGAATGAAAAATCATGTTTTAGTCCAAAAGCTTAAAACTGGAGTTTCCAAAACATAACTCGAGTTTTGAAAGACTCTAAATTGGCAGAGCTCTCTGCCTGGCCAAAACTCGAGTTTCCAAAACATAACTCGAGTTTTCACATTTGTTGAAAACTTTGGAAACTTTTCTTTAATGACGAAACTCGAGTTTCAAAACAGAAACTCGAGTTTTCTCTTTTATGAGAAAACGTTGAAAACTTTGGTCGATTCAATCATGGAAGTTTTCACAAGGTCAGAGACGAGCATTGTTCTCAGATAAGGAAAAACTCGAGTTTTCAAACAGAACTCGAGTTTCCAGAAAACATTGGAAACTTAGAGAACTCTCTGTATAACCCAAACTTGAGTTTCCAAACGTGAACTAGAGTTTTGGTTTCTTTGAAAAACTTGGTTGCTCTCTGTCTTGTCAAAACTCGAGTTTTCAAAATCAAACTCGAGTTTGCTTTGTCTGTGGAAAAACTCGAATGCTCTCTGTATGGCCAAAACTCGAGTTTTCAATCTCAAACTCGAGTTTGTCAAAGTTTACAAAAATTCGAGCATTTCTCTATCAGGCCAAAACTCGAGTTTCCAAACTGAAACTCGAGTTTGCCTTAGACAGTAAGTTTTTCAACTTACAAAGACAAACTTCAATTATGTTTACAATTGTCTGTTATCATCAAAACCAATTGAGAAATAACATTCTCCCCCTTTTTGATGATGACAACACTTGTAAACCAGAGATCCTTCATTTAAAAAATTTGTGTTTTGAAGAGTATTTTCAACAAACTGGTTTGAAATTTGTTTTGAAGAATGATAAGTTAAATTTTTGCTTTTTAATTAATCACAGAGATATAACAGAAGCGATTTAAACTTAACACAGCTAAATCATTGCATTTCATTTAAAAAAATGTGTATAGCAACATACAAACCAGAAATGCAAGATTACAGAAATACAAAGCAAAAACACAAACCAATAAACAACAGAAAATCTAAACTCTTCAACTAAACTCTTCTTCCTCTAACTCAAGCTTGCTCCTTTGGTAAATCTTCTTTCTCTGGTTCTTCTCCCCCTTTGTCATCAACAAAAGAGGATGGAGCTGAGATCGAAGGTTCAGAGGAAGGGGTAGAGATTTTGACAGCGGGGGCAGAGGATGGAGAGGGAGTTAGAGATGGAAAGGCAGTTAGGGCAGGTGAAGTGAGTGGAGTAGTAAGATACAAACTGCGAATGAGAAACAAGTAAAGGTCTAGAAGAATTACTGGAGGAACTTGGTTCTTCAGGATCAAGATTGGAAGATCTTGGATAGGAGTGGAAATTCAGGCCCAAAAGGGTGAAAAGTGGTTGACCAAAACAGGGAATGTGCTCAGCCTGATTTGTCAAAGAGAAAGGCTAGATCTTTCCATGAAATAAGATTATGGAAATGAGGTTTGGAAAAGGAATCTGAGAATAATCCTTGATAGGAAACCGAAACTTGGTCATTTCCTGATATACCCAATTGCCAATATTTAAGGGAATTTGAGTAATGATGGAGGCAAATGAGGAATAGTCGTCTTTTGAAAAAGATCAGAAATGACCATTCTTTTGCTTGAGGTTTCTGGCATAAATGTACTAGATAGCTTGATAATTAGGAGGCATTGATTCAGGGGAAAAAGACAGTGTGGACAGGTTTGCAGGCGGTGGTTCATGTGGTCTGAGCAGTTGAAAGATTGCCTCATTTGTAAGGTGAACAGGCCGGATAGGTGGAGGATTGGTAATTTGCAAGATTGGCCATAACTTCGGCAGGGGAACAAAAAAGGGAAAATTATGAAATAATATTTCAAGGATATAGGATTATTATGATGGAATTAGTTATGGAAAATTTGGCCTTAATTATTATAAAGCTAATTATTGGAATTTAAGGCATATTTTCCCATAAATTAAGGACAAATGATTAGGGAATAATTTTTGGCATAATATTTTAGAGATAATATTTTAAGGCCCAAAGAAATTTAATTGAGAAAGAAAATCCTTAAATGGAATTAAGGATTTAATTTTATCACTTTTTCAATATTTGCTATCAATTGAGCTAAGTACCTAATTGCAAATAAAGGTTTGGAAGAGGATCAAATAGGTATTAAAATGGGCCTCACAGCGCAATATACACTATAAGCCCATTATCTCCATTAACTCCCTCAGCAGCTGAGACACATAACAGTGGAGAAGGCAACAAATTAAATATAATTCTATTTCCCTAATGTCTATTAAATTGAAACATGTAAAAGCAGTAGAGAGCACATCGACTTTTACAGGTCACGCAACCATAGACCATACTTCTTGAGCTCAGTGCACTCCCACACTTCCTCATTATATCAGCAGCACCCAAGAAACAGAAACAAGAGACAGAAAACTTAAGTAAGAAATATGAGAGAGTAAGGAAGGGAGAGAGAGCCACGACCAGAGAAAACGAAGGATCTGATCGTGAAGCTTGAGGAATCAACTAAGGTGAGTTCCTTAAGCATTATCCTTCCTATTTTTGTGGCTTTAATCTGCTGCAAGTGGTTTAGTTAGACGAAAAATGTGATCATGCTCTGTTTTACTTGTTTGAAACAGAGAATCTTGTGTGCTTTTGTTTTATAGTCAAATGTTTGAGTTTCCATGAAACTCTTACAGTAGATAGTAGACTCAATAAGGTTTAAAACAAGCAAAAGAACAGCCAAAACGGATGTGTAGATTGGGAGTTATGATTTTTCAAAGTTTGACAACAAAACTGGAAACTGTCATTTTCCATAAATGAATAGTGATTTTCGTGTTAAGTTTTGAAATGGTAAATGATCAAATTTTATCATGAAAATTTTCAGAAACAAAGTAGACACAAAAAGGTTTAATTTGATAGGTCACACGCCTTATTCAGAGTTGTATCCAGAGAGATGAATTTTTGAAATTGACCTATTAAATCTGGAATTTTTCTGGACTGTATGTTGAAGTATATATATATATGGTGCTAAATGTGTTTAAGTGTAGGGGAAAACTTGGTATGAACTCAGATCTAGGATCCCTCCACCCTCAACCCAGATCCCAGACCACTCACCCCTGATCCCGAACACCTTACCCCTCCACTCTCAACCCTCAACTACTCACCCCTCAACCCGGATCCCGGACTACTCACCCCAGATCCCGGATCACTCACCCCTGATCTCGGAGCCCTTTACCCCTTACCCCTCAACCCTCAACCTTTAACCACTCACCCCTCAATCCGGACACCTTAACCCTCAACCCTCAACCACTCACCCCTCAAACCGGATCTCGGTCCACTCACCTAGGATCCCGGATCTCGGATCCCAAACCACTTATCTCAACACCCTCATCCCGGAACCCCTCTACCCCCAACCTGAAACCCCTCAACCTGGAGAAATAATTTCAAGGAAAATAATGATAATAATAATAAATCAATATTATTATTATTAAGAAGGAAATGGATAATAAATTAAAAAAGGGTATTATTGTTAAGGGAATGTTAGGGATTTATAACCACTTTTAATCCTCTAAAAATAATTCGAGTAGTTAGTTGCTTTGCGACGCAAGTGATGACTAATGACAATGATACACGTTTATAGGCATATCTTGACACCTCTTCTGATCCCAGCATCTTCGGACAAAGTTAAGGATTCAAGTTTGAGGTGGGTAACTGTTATCTTATTAGCTTGTATGTATGTATTCATGTATGACTGATCATGGTTGCTAGATAATTTGCATGTGTATATCCTAGCTATGGATTGAGGTTGTGTGTCTCATAGGGATGCGTGTTCTAAAGGGCTGCAGTCCTTGGCCGATAACTGCGGTTACGGTGCAACTTATTTACTGTGAATTAATCTATGCTTATACATATGTTGTGCTATGATTTATATTTCATACTTGCATATGAGATTAACTGTTACCCCTAAGGTTCATTCATTTGAACTCCAGACTGCATGAAAGAAACATGAAGTGGATCGGGATCAAGAGGGAAGACGCAGCTGTAAGGGTTACAGTAGATGGAACGTTTTGGAAAAATATGAGTAGATAGACTGCATCATATCATTTATCATTTGTCTATTTTTGGATTATTGTATTACGATACCCCTATGGGATCAATTTGAATCGCGAAAAAATTTATCCTCATATTTTCAAAGCTAAGTTATTTTATGAAAGTCTATTCCGACCTTGTTCATCCTATCCATAACCTAATTCCAAGAAACCATCACCTTCTTGAAAAGAGAAAAACCCAAGGAAACCAAATCTCAAAAGCAGAATATCCAATAATTCCAAGAGAGGAGATGACATGAGGAGGACAATTCTTTGAGGATCGAAATAGGAAGATCAAAATGATCTCTATCATGAGCACTCTGAATGCAAGTGTAATTTGATGTTTCAAGGTTGTATATATGAGGGTTTCCTTTGCAATCCCCTGCAGGAAGATCCTTTCCATCTGAACTAGCAACAAGAGACCGAAAACCTCGCCTGCCAACATATGCTTCAACCGCTTCACGTTCAAAAGTCCTAGTAGTTACTAAACTTTAAGAACTCATTAGCTCAGCCTTTATAGAGCAATGCTTTGCAACATCTTTTGGTATATCAGATTGGAAAGCAAGATCCCATAGCCTTATTGTACCATCAACAGAGCATGTTGCAAATGAAATTCCACCAGAACAACCTCTAGCAGAAGAAAACCCTCTCCCTATTTCAAATGAATGGGTACAAAGGAAGGCACAAACAATAGCGAATAATCAAACTTTACTAGAGCTTGGCATCTTGTACAACAAAGTTGATAAATCCAATTCTCAAAAATCCATACAAAAAAAAAAGATCTCGCTTGATCGATTTATGAATATATACATAAAAATATATATTTATATGAAGACACTGATTGTCTATTTTGATTTTGTAGAGATCTATATAGGACCGCACACAAAGAAACAATAATAGGTAGCAAGTCAACTTGGAGGACCCTACAAGGTTCACGTCCAGACTATAACAACATACTTTTGCTTCATGTTAATAGCATTATCCTACTCAAACTACATTTATCCTAAGCTTCAACAGAAACCAGACCTTCTCACAATCATAACTATAGCAGAAGCTCATATATCCTTACTCAGAATTCCACTTGATAAGCTAATACAACTACAATGTGGAGATTATCAATAAAACACCCTACATATATCAGTTTAAGAGTATTTTCTATTTATAAGAAAGTATCTAGTGAGCAATCCTGATATGAACGGGCATAGAAACAAGGATGAAGCCAGCAATTTTAAAAAAGGAACCTGAAAATCCTGACATCATTGCTCTTCTGCTTCTGATATGAAGATAATAACAATAATACAACACATGTATATTGCAAGCCAGCAGCCTCAATGTCTGGACTATAAATTCTTAACTCCTCTTCCATATATACTTTAAGCTCATCAACTAAGATATCATCATCACAAGGGTCAAAAGCATCTTGATGTACCTAAAATATTACCCAGAAAGCAAATGGTGGTAGGCTCAAAGAAGATGATACTGGCCCAGTAGTCTTTTCATCAGAACTTACTCACTTGACCGCTATCAAGTCATTGATTTTTGAATGAACGAGACTTTTCTCTTGCTGCCTTTCAATTGGAGAAAAGATCAGTCGACATTGTTCCCTTGTTCAAACAGGTCCGCCATGATTCAAACCCAGAAATCATTGGAGGAATCCCGACATTGGATGATAATGAAGCATCTCACTATCTCGGCATTGTATCTCGGCTTAAGTCAAACCCGGAAAGTATTTGAGGATTCCCCGGGATTGATGATAATGAAGCATCTCACTATCTCAGCACTGTATCTCACTTTATTGTCGTTTTGCTTCAGCTATCTTCAACAATTTGTTCCAAGGTTTGGTGAGATCTATAAGCCTCTCGGAGGTAGCTTATAACGTAGCGGGTAATTCCGGCCATCAAACTCGGGTCAGCTTGAATTGCAATGGCAGTTAACCTAACTCCAATCAGGCGCAGTTAAGAAGTTAGCGGCGGACGCCATGATGGCAAGAGCTCAGGAACTACGGGTAGAATGATTCGACACTAGCGTTCATGTACAGGGAGGCCAACGAATCCAAAAAGCCTCAATAATCGATCCTCGACGTGATGATCAGCTTGGATTGGGCACAAATACGGGGACTGACGCGACTCTTATGTCTTGGACCGAAATTTCACTTACCACCACAAATTCGCAAGTCATCGAATAATAATAGATCAATACAGTTCCTTGGAGACTGCATCAATGGTTGGTGCCCATAAAACTCCATGATTGTTCGGCTGGTAGTTGGGAAATAGATTCATTAACCATCTTTAGTCGTGGGAATCAAGAATTTACTGAGTCCCCACAAATGGCGCTAATGTTCTATTATAGAACACAGATTCTAGTCTCAATAGACTAGTATGTTGTTTATATTGGATCAAAGGATTCCCAACGGTAGCTATAAGGAATGTACCGAAAGGAATGTCAATATGTTCTCACTGATATCTATATAGAAGATACCAGCAAGAATGGAAGATCAACGAGCAACACAGGAATGACGAATCGCCAATAAGGGGTGAGTGTATGCTCAGTGTAACAGTATTGTAAAAGAGGGAGAGCTTAGAAGATGTGTACCTTAGGGTTTACCATCTATTTTTAGAGGGTACCTTAGGGTTAGGGTTTGGACTATGGGCCTCTTATGCCTCCAAGCCCAAATGTTGTGCCATCACATTTGTGCCACATTAGTTGTCTCTTGTTGGGCCACACCTTGGATGAGCCTCATATTTGAGTTCATAACAGAACCAATTCTCAGGGTCTCTGGGATGGCAGTGTGTGCCAAATGTTTTTATTAGGTTTTGAAGAATAACGTTAATGATTTATAAGGTAATTATCTGAGAGGAGTTTTGTTTCAATTTGGGGAAAAAGTGCTTTTAAAACTGCGGTTTTGTCTATTTCAAGACTGGACGTGCGATTGAGAGAATAAATCATGACTGGGGTCAGAGCTTTGTCGGCATGGAAGGAAGAGGCTCGGCGGCATTGAAGAAGATGCCAGATGAAGGTGGGGTGAAGGAAGCTGGTGGTGGGACGTCGAAGGTGACAGAAGAACGATGCCAGTGACGGTGGAGATGAGTGGCGCCAGCGACTGTGGAAATGAGTGTTAAAGAGAGGTGGCAGAAAAAGGAGTCGAAGAAAAAGACGAGAGGAGGGATTGAGGGTATTTGTTATCTTGTTACCTTGGATATTGGAGACAAATGAGACTTTTCAAAACATGAAATGGCCTGCAATGAGTATTTGTGCAATGTTTTTTATCATTATAATGTAACCAAACAGCCTTTAGGGATAAAAATTATCATTGCAGCAATGCGTTTTAACGAAACGGGTTCAAAGTATTTTATACCGGACAAAAGTGAAAGTATTTTAGAAAAAAAATATTTAAAACTGATTTATCATGAATGATAGGAAACATTATTTCTAAAATTGATTTATCATAAATCAAGTTATTACCGTTAAATTGTAACTGAATCTTCCAAATAAATTAATTAATAAGTTGTCAAAATTTGTTTACACAAACTATTTCAGCTAAAACAAGACTAAAGAAAACTCAGAGCATAATATATTTGAAAAATAATTAATTTAAATTTTTGGCCAAAAAATATTTCAATTTTGAATTTACCGGATCATTGGATGTAATTTACTTAAAGTAATATATATATATGGGAAAACACTTCTCATGTTGTAGGAGAAGTGTATTCTCATGTCACACACACATGAAATGGTGGGACCCACATATATATATATAATTAGCATTATATATATGTGTGGGTCCCACCATTTTATGTATGTATATGAATCTTTTTCTTCCCATGCAACATGAGAAGTTTAAACCCTATATATATATATATATATATATATATATATATATATATATATATATATATAGGAAAAGTATTTTTCCAGTCACTGGAGATAGAGTTATCTCCAGTGACCCCAAAGCTACGTCGTTTTGAATTAATGAAGGGTGTGTTAGTAATTTTAGGTGAATTAATGAAGGGTGTTTCAAGAAATGTATATGATCAAAAAAATAAACAAAATTACAGAAACACCCTTCATTAATTCAAAACGACGTAGTTTTGGGGTCACTGGAGATAACTCTATCTCCAGTGACTGGAGAAATACTTTTCCCTATATATATATATATATATATGAAAAACACTTCTCATGTTGTAGGAGAAGTGTTTTCTCATGTCACACACACATGAAATGGTGGGACCCACATATATATATATATAATGGGAAAAACACTTCTCATGTTGTAGGAGAAGTGTATTCTCATGTTACACACATGAAATGGTAGGACACACACACACATACATATATATATATATATATATATATATATATATAATTAGCATTATATATATGTGGGTCCCATCATCTCATGTGTGGGTAGGAATTTTTTCCTTCTCATGCAACATGAGAAGTTTAAACCCCATATATAATAGCATTATATATATGTGGGTCCCACCATTTCATGTGTGTAGGAATCTTCTTCTTCTCATGCAACATGAGAAATTTAAACTCCTATATATATATATATATATATATATAAATAAATGTAAAACAGCAAACATAAAAACGAATTAAAGATATTTACATTTCTGTTTTTAGAAGTCCATATATTTTGATGTGCTCCATGAATTTTCCTCTTTTCGGTGAGAGATGAAGAACAGGGAGTGCTTCCGAAGTACGTGCTGGAATCGAGGTGTGTTCAATTTTGGATATTGTTTATGGTGTTCTTCGCTTTTCACGTAATCCTCTCACATTCTCTCTGTCATATTTTCATAGATAAAATATAAAATTTTGCTGTCATTAACTAAAAAACTGAACAACACCCTTATTATTATCAAATCTCTAGCCACAAATTAATGCACTTGTTATCTCCGCCTTCTCCTTAGATAAACCATATTGACGTCGTCAAATTTTAAAGCAGCTGCGTCGCTGACGACGACGTCGCTGCCGCCTCCTCCTCCGGTTCCTGACCCATCATTATCACGTTACAATTCTTAGATCATCCTGAGTATGGGTCAGCATAGCCGTCGTGAATCGGATCCCGGCCCCTTTCAATCAACTTTCTCCGATAACCACCCGTTCTTCCGCCGACACCTCCTGTGCGGTGACATTTTTGAGAAGGAAAGCGACCTCGTGTGGCCCTTTGAGAAGATCGAGGGTTTGGATCATAATGATACACGAGAAGCAGCGTATGAGATATTTTTCACCGCTTGCCGATCGTCGCCGGGGTTCGGAGGCAAGACTAGCCTCACGTTTTACTCCAGCCATGAGAACAGCGAGGGCAGATCCAGCCAAGCAGTGGCAGCGCAAACAAGTAAGGTAAAGAGAGCGTTAGGGTTGAAGCTATTGAAGGTACCCTCAAGGAGGACGTTGTCCAGCGCCATGAGTGGAGGATTGCCAAGTCCGGTGTCACCGCTGAGCACTGGCGGTTTTCCTGTGTCATGCATGCCTCCACCAGCCAGACCGAGGCGGCCGATGACTTTGGCGGAGATTATGGGGCAACAAATGAGGGTGACGGAGCAAAGTGATAGCAGATTAAGGAAAACACTCATGAGGACTCTCGTAGGCCAAGTACGTCTCTATCGAGCATGGCTTCATTTTTCAGTTTTAATAAATTAACTATGCTTATATATTTGACTCTTAGGAAGATATATATTTGGTTTCCTTCATTTTTCATTTTTTTTTTATGTATCGTGTGATATCTGATTTGAGCTTGTGACTATCCCTCCTAATACAATAGAAGTGACTCCTCTGAGACTCGAACTCGAGACTTAGAAGGATCTTGCAGGCCTTACATCATTGAATCTAGAGTTGGTTTATTTTTCATTTTTCATTTGCTTCATTTTTTTTTTTCATTCCATTTTAGTATATACGTATTGGTTTTATTTTCGTTAATGCATTTGGATCTAAGCATTGAAAATTTGTTGCAGATGGGGAGGAGAACAGAGAGTATTGTCTTACCTCTTGAACTATTACGACATGTAAAACCCTCAGAATTCAATGACACTCAAGAGTACCATTTATGGCAAAAGAGACAAATCAAACTTCTGGAAGTAGGTCTTCTTCTTCACCCTTTAATTCCCATAGAAAAATCCAATCCTTTAATCATAAGTCTCAAAGAAGTAATCAACAGTGCGGAATCCAAACCTTTTGACACCAGCAAAACCTCAGACACCATGAAAACCCTCTGCAACACCGTTACCAACTTAGCAAGGCGAAACTCCGGCGGCGACGTTTGCCACTGGGCCGACGGCTTCCCGCTGAACGTCCACCTCTACACTTGCCTATTGCAAGCCATTTTTGACAAGAGAAACGAGACTTCAGTGCTAGATGAGGTTGATGAGTTGCTTGACCTAATGAAGCAGACGTGGTGCTTGTTGGGAATCACCAGGGCTATTCACAATGTGTGCTTCACTTGGGTGCTTTTTAACCAATATATTGTAACTGGACAGATAGAATCTGATCTTCTTTGCGCATCACATTCGATGTTGAATGAGGTTTCTAAAGATGTAACGAGTAGAGAAGCGAATTCAAATTCCATGTATGTAAAGATATTGAATTCTGTGTTGAGATCAATGGTGGGTTGGGCTGAGAAGAGGCTTCTGAATTATCATGAGTTCTTCGTTCGTGGGAATGTTGCTCAAATCGAGAATATTCTTCCTGTTTTGCTCTTAGCATCTGACGTTTTGAGTTGTGAAGAAGGAGCAACACTAGATTCAATATCATCATCTAACGATCGCCTCGACCGTTATATTCGCTCTTCTGTGAGAAATGCATTTAAAAAGGTTAGTTTCTACTCTCAAACTATTTTTTTCCTTATCTCTTGTATCAACGTTCTATATTCATCAACTTCTGCAACTTGGGTATAAAAGTACAGATGATAAAAGAAACAAATGAGAGTTATGCAAAATCAGAATTAGAAGTAGATGCAAGAGAAGTATTGCTTACTGTGGCCCAAGAAACAGAGAAATTGGCAATGAAAGAGAGGCAAAACTATAGCCCAGTGCTGAGGAAATGGCATGGAACAGCAAGTGCAGTGGCAGCATCAACACTTCACAGTTGTTATGGGCAAGTTCTGAATCAGTATATGAATGGGGTCACAACACTGACGTCAGACACAGTTGAGGTGCTGGAAAGAGCTGACAAGCTTGAGAAGGTGTTGGTAAATTTGGTCGTTGAGAATTCTGTAGATTGTGATGATGGCGGCAAGACCATTGTGAGAGAGATGGACCCTTATGAAGTTGACTCTATCATAGTGGGCCTCTTGAGGAAGTGGATACATGAGTCTCTCAGAAAATGTACTGACGTTTATCAAAGAGTCCAAGAAACTGAGGTAACCCATATTCAAAATTTGAATTAATTTTCTCTTTCAGTGGAAAGCTTTCTGTGTGTCAGCTTTTGTCAACTTTTTTCAAGGTCATGAATGATGTACGCATCAAAAAATGGTTTTTGGACCACAATAGCGGTAAAAGCGACTAGATAGTCCTGAAAAAACAAGTCATGAGTTTAAATCATGTGGATATATAGAGAAATGATTTGTAAGGAGAGTACTCTGATTTAGGATTAACAATATTCGAATACGATCTTGTTATATTAAATGCCAAATGGTTATACAATCTTGCGTATATATGTATACACTATTTGCATTTTATGAATGTTTTGTAGACATGGAATCCAAAGTCAAAACAAGAACCATATGCACAATCAGCTGTGCAGCTTGTGAAGGTTGCAAACACAGCAGTGGAAGAATTCTTCAGAATTCCAGTTGGAGTTCATGAGGATTTAGTTCACGAACTTGCTGTGGGTTTGGAAACTCTATTCCGACAGTACATGACATCTGTTGCAGCATGTGGTAAGCTTAGAAACTTAATGTAACTCATTTTTGGCATATAAACTTGCAAAAACAAAACACAACTGAATTAAAAGTAATGTGATTTTGTGTTTTGTACATGCGAGGTTCTAAAATGAACTACATCCCCTCGCTTCCACCGTTAACAAGGTGTCGTCGAGATTCAAAGTTGAGCAAGATGTGGAAGATAAGAAACCCTTGCAGTTACGGTCTTGAACAAGAACACCAAACAATCCATTCATCAAACGAACCTCCTGAAAATTCTCTTCCTCCTCCTTCTCCTTCTAGCAGTAAAGGAACTCAACGTCTCTACATTCGCCTCAATACCTTACATTACCTTCTCACTCACATTCACGCCATTGCCAAATCTCTCTCCCTCCACCCTAACCCTAATCGCCGACCTTTCGCCGCCACCTCACTTTTTGAGATCCTTGTCTCCTCCATCCACGCTGCCTGCCAACATGTCTCAGAGATTGCCGCCTACCGCCTCATCTTCCTCGACTCCAGCTTGATCTTGTATGAATCCCTCTACGTGGGTGATGTGGCAAATGCTTCAATTGGTCCTGCATTGAGAATCTTGGAGCAAAACCTAATCCTAATGCTTACCATTCTCACAGAGAAAGCACATATGGTGGCAATGAAGGAAGTAATAAAGGCCACTTTTGATGCATTTCTTATGGTATTGCTTGCTGGAGGAAGCAATAGGGTTTATAATAGGTCTGATCATCAGCTTATTAAAGATGACTTTGAGGGTTTGAAGAGGCTTTTTGTGAATTGTTGGGAAGGATTAAGAGTGGAGGGTTTGGTGGATAAAGAGGCTGAAGTAGTGGAAGGAGTGATAGATTTAATAGGAGAAAGTACAGAACAGTTAATGGAAGATTTTAGCACTGTGATATGTGAGACAAGTGGGTTAGGTGTAATAGGTAATGGCCAAAAATTGCCTATGCCTCCAACAACAAGAAGGTGGCATAGATCTGATCCAAACACAATATTGAGGGTGTTGTGCCATAGAAATGATAGAACTGCAAATCAGTTCCTAAAGAGGACATTCCAATTAGCAAGGAGGAAGTGAGGAGAGTGAATGTGAGAGAGCGAGACAACTTTTTTATTCTTTTTCTCTTTAGAGCACAAGTACATATTAATTCATGTGCGTTGTAAATAGGAGAACAGTTTGGTAACAGAGTGCTGGTGTACTGTCTTAATAAATAGGCCTTTTCAATACTCAAGAGACTATGTATTATTGTAATAATAAAAAAAAAGTGACTGTATATGGTGCACTCAAAGAGGAATGAAGATGTGCGTCTACAGACTGTCACATTTTTTGTACATTTGCTATCAACATAAATGTAGGAAATCAACAAAAAAACTAGGGTCCCTACTACAGAAGCATTGATATATGATGGTTATTATCGACCAAAAATTAGGGTTACGAATCGTGTTAGAACAAGACTCTCATGCAAGAGGGGCTGAATTGGTTGATAATTAAAATCTTAGAATTTAATGCAAATTGTAACAAAAATAGGATAGGGTTGAAGAGATGTCACCACATGAGATTTATACTAGTTTGGTCCAAACCATTTGACCTACGTCCAGTTTGTAAGTTAAAATTTTGTGTTGCTAAACATTCAAGCAACTTGCTCACGAGATTGAAAAACAAAAACAAAATAGATCTTTTGTTAATCGTTGCGGAACCCATCACTACTACAAAAAAGGGTTATTACTTCCTTAAATGATGTCCTTATTAAAAATAGGGAAGTAAAAAGTGAATGCGGTAGCATTCTTGTAATTATCTTCATGAATTCTGACCATTTGGCGTCCCAAAATATATTTTAGGACGCCTAAAATCAATTAAGGCGTCCTAAAAAACTTTTAGGACGCCTAAAATTAATTGGTTAGCGCAAAAAATTAATTGTTTAGCGCCATTTTGGGAATTTTTTGGCGCGGGGGGAGATTTTTAGCGTCCTAAATAAATTTTGGGATGCCTAAAAGGTATTTTTTTGTTCTTTAGGCATCCTAAAGAACTTTCAAGACACCTAAAAGGTAATTCTTTTGGCGCCAGCTAATTTTTTGGAAATATTTTGAACTTTTTGGCGTCTTGAATAAGGTTAAGGACGCCTTAATAGAATTTTTTGGCGTCCTTAAACATTTTTCCATGACGCAAAATGCCCTAATATCTATGTTTTGTTCATCAGGCTCTCACACACTTAGTCGATCTCAAACCCCATTAGGCTCTCACACACTCACTCGATCTCGAACCCCAAATCCTCCCACTTCCAGTCACTTGAACCCCAAATCCTCCCATTTCCAGTCGCTCGAACCCCAAATCCTCCCAGACGCTCTCACACTTCAGTCGACTTCCCGAAATCACTACAAAAAAAAACATCTTTTGTCACGGTTTATTTGTCGCGGTTAAGAATAACCGTTACAAAATACCATTTTGTAGCGGTTTTATCCCTAAACCGCCATTAAATAGTAACAGAAGCCATGACGACATGACTTCGGCTATATTTGTAGCGGTTGACTCAAAAACAACCGCAACAAATTTGGCGCCACCTTGGCGTGCAATGGTGGTACTTTTGTAGCAGTTATTTGAGTATAACCGCTATAAAGTTGGCGCCAACGTTGGCGCCAACTTTGTTGCGGTGATTTTATAGCGGTTACATCACCACAACCGCTACAAATAAACGAAACGACACAATTTTGTCGCAGTCACCAGGAAGAGCGACGTTGACCACGTCAAAAGCTACATTTTTGTAGCGGTTTCTTGGAAAACCGCTACAAATATTCACGATATAAATAAGGTTTAGGGTCCATACATCAATTATAACAATTAAAGGAATTACTAAATCTTCGACTTGTAACTGAATGAACTATCTCGCTTGGTCGTCAAAGAAATGCAGATATCAGTAGCTCTGATCTCCTATCTCAGGTGATAAGAGCTACAGATATTTGTCTCTCTCATCCTTGCGAGGCAATTGGTTCAGTCACAAGTCAAGGTTTGCTCATTTCTTTGGCGTGAATACTTCTACTGACTTCTACTCTTCTGAGAATAGTCCAACATGCGACTGGAGATTGGGTTTCATTATAGCCACCTTTCTCTCGCGTTTATATCTCTGATGAAAATGACTCAGCGAGTTTTTCGTGAGAGATCGGCGGCTATACTGAGTTTGAATCCCCACGGACATATTGGACTATTTTTGGTTACTTCATTATGTGTAATTTATTACTGTGTACACTTTTAGAAAAATTAAAGAAAAAAATTAAATGAATTGAAGGTTTGGTTTTTAAATATTTGTACCAAACTAATTAGTTTGATTCATAAAGTTTATGAATCAAATTAATTAGTTTGGAATTTTTTTTGGAAAAAAATTCATTTTGTAGCGGTTATTGAGAATAACCGCGACAATATGTGGACATATTGTAGCGGTTACTAGGTAACCGCTACAGAATTTCAAGTTTCAGTTTTTTTGTAGCGGTCAGGTAACCGCTACAAAACATCACGAAGAACGAGGCATAATTGTAGCGGTTTATGCGGCGGTTACGACATAACCATTACAAATTTTTTAAATTTGTAGCGGTTCTTATGGGAACCGCTACAAAATGTAGCGGTTTTTAAACAGTCCTTCCTCATTTTCACCGTCACAACTTCTAACGGTTTTGAGTTTTCAACCGTTTTACCTTTCACCCTACCTTAAAAACTTTTACTTTTAAAGTTCTACCTTTCAACATCATGGATTCTGAACAAGATAAGGGAAAGGGAAAAGTAGTTGTCCCCGAGAAAAGGGGTTTAAGGGGCAGTAGTAGTAGAGGGAGCCGGACGAGAGGGCGTGGGGCCTGACATATACCTCCGCCATCTCAGGGGCTGGACGAGTTTGCCGAGCTCTTCGCCGATGAAGAAATTCCAAACACGGAGACCCTAGGGAACGTAGGAGGAGATCGAGAAGCAAGTTTGTCTCTGGACGACTTAGACGAGAATGAGGACATCCATATTGACATGCCTATAGCGGATGTGGAGCAGTTCATCGACCAGGAAAACCAGCGGGACCACGGGAACCCCCGACCGGCGTCTTCGCGTTCCACCGGGTTTACAGTGGATGTCGAAGGTATATGTAATTAGTTTTTTTTGGGAGAAATTAATTTAAATTCGGTACGTTTAATTCAATTTTTGTAATATTGCGAGATAGACTTGGGAACATCGGCGGGAGGACGTTGGATGTTTCCGTTCTCACTCAGATGGACTGGGAGATGGCCGGGTGTCGGGTCGTAGTCCCGTGGAACGAGCACACAGACCAGGCGATCGGCAGTGGTGGTCACCTGATGAACCGATTCCTGTCTGAATTTGGCGGCAATTGGGTATGGTTCCCGATTTTTTTCAAGGATTGGAAGCATGTGACAACGGATACAAAGGACAAGGCGTTTACCGGAGTTCTGCAGGTAGTCAATATTGTTTAATTAAATTTTACATGTTAATAGTTATAAGTTTTAGTTTATTTCTTTCCTTATTTATTTCTTAATTCATTAATAATTAATAATGAAATTATGATACAGAAAAAGTTTAAACTGTGCGAACAAAGACATAAGAGGTACGTTCGATGAAAGTGGGGGAAGGGTGGAAAAGCCGGAGGAATTGTCTCTACAATCGTATGAATGGAGATGGCACTATTCCTCTGCGGCAGCAGCTGATCGAGAACGTCCCTGGACGGCGTGGAACCAACTCACGGGCGAGTTTCGTCCAATATAGGAGGGTGCGACGGGCGGTACCTTTTTTAATTAATTATAGTTTAATTTTGTGTAAACATTAGTTAATTTGAAGGTTACATATAGATTAAATTAATTTTTTGAAATGTAATTTAAATTAATTTATAGTTTACATATGGTTTAAATTAATTAATAGTTTCACTTAATTGATAATTTAAATTGAGTTTAGGGTTTAAATTTTGTTTCCTCCTCCTTGCAGGCTTTGTCGCAGAGGAACATAAGAAGTCGGGCACACGAGAGAGTCCATCACACGGCGGGGACCAAGACGTTTCTTTGTGACCTACGGTGAGATGGTATGTTATTATTTAACATGATGATTGTTTTGTTTTTGAAATAACAAAGTTTATATTGTTTTAATTCTTTCAAAGAACAGAAGGCTCGGGAGGAGAACACACAGACGGACTATGGGAAGTTGTTCACACACACCCATAGACACCGTGATGGGACGCCGACCTCTGAGGCAGCAGAGGAGATAATAGTAAGTTAAAAAAAATTATTTATATAATGAATGTTGTATATTTAAATTGATCGTCCATTATTTTATTAATGGTTCATGAACTCTGTGGGTCAGACTCGGATTGAGAAGAGCGAGGTAAAGCTACGATCGTCGCAGACCCCGGACTCACAGGGGTCTGTGAATCCTACGACCCCATTGAAAGCTGCTGTGGGCCCAGTCAAGCATCCTGGCCGTGTTAGGGGCATGGGCCTTGGCGCCAGGCCTAGCATGGTGTACCCGGCAGGGCTCCTCCTCTACGACCGGACCCTCCAGCTCGAGAAGGCCACCATCGGAGGCGGTTGATGCGATCATTGCTGAGAAGGTTGCTGCGCAGGTTGCTGCACATAAGGCTGAACGGAGGGTCGACGAGGATGCCAGGAAAAGGCGCAGGCAGGAGGGCGTCGCCCGTTGGTACGATTGTCATGTGGAGAAATGGACTGCTGTTACTGGGGCCCTGACAAAGCTGTTACCTGACGAACGGTTTCCATCTCCCGAGCCTCCCCCTCCGTTCATCTTTGATGAATCCCCCCACGTGCTGCTGATGACGACGACGTTGTTGACTCTGGTCGTGCACCACCACCCCAGGCAGACCCCCTCGAGACGGGACTTGATGATCATGCTCCGGATATTTAGTTTTTATGTTGAACACTTCATTTTGTACCGCTGTATATTTGTTTACTTTGGTTTAAATATTTGGTTTGTTTAACCTGTGATTTAGTTAAATATTTGTCGTCGTTATATTTGGTACGTTGTTTCAAAACTTATAACTCAGTTATATTACGTTTTTAATGGCACTTATAGTCAAATAAAATAGATACTGTAGAATAAATAAAGTAGTGAAAAATATTTTCTAAAATTAATTAATTAAACTAACTTTTGTAGCGGTTCATATCGATAAACCGCAACAGAATTGAATTTTGAAATGGATCGAAAGGGCGCCATTATTTGTCACGGTTCTCAGACCGCTACAAATGTCAACGGTCATCATTTTGTAGCGGTTCTGTGGAAACTAACCGCAACAGAATTGGATTTTGAAATGGATGAAAGGGCGCCAAGGTTTGTCGCGGTTTCCACCCAGAACCGCTACAAATTTAATTTTGTAGCGGTTTTTTTCGCGGTTATAGAACCGCTACAGAACTCTGGCGGGATTATGGATTCAAATTTGTCGCGGTGTTTCAACCGCGACAAATGTGTCTCGGATATGTGCAACGGTTGTTGTAGCGGTTTTTGTAACCGCTACAAAACATTCCATGCATTTAAAGATCCCAAGTTCTGCTTTGAATGTAATTAAACATTGTATCCACACTACTACAAAAATTGGATATTACTACCCTAAAAAACGTCCTTATTTAGAAATAGGACGTCCAAAATGAAGGCGGTGGCATTCTTATAATTTTATTTAAGGAAGTTGAGCCTTCAACGTCCTAAATAAGAAATCAGGACTTCTTAAATTGATTTTTGGTGTCCTGAAATTTTTTCAGGACGTCTAAAATTGTTTGGCGCCATAAAAAATATGAGAAATATTTGTTTGGCGCCATGGAATTTAATTTTTTTCAATAAAATTCATTTATGGCGACCTACATAACTTTCAGGACGTCTTTAATGAGTAAATTTCTTCGCGCCATGAATTTTTGTTTGGCGCCGAGGATTTTCTTAAAATAGAAATTAGGAAATTTAATAATATTGGCGACCTGAATCAGAATCAGGTCGCCAATATTTTAATAATGGCGACCTAAATCAGATTCAGGTCGCCAATATTTTAATAATGGCGACCTGAATCAGAATCAGGACGCCTATATTTTAATATTGGCGACACGATTCGATTCAGTCGCCATTATTAAATATTGGCGACCGAATCGATTCAGTCGCCATTATTAAATAATGGCGACGATTCGATTCGGTCGCCATTATTAAAATATAGGCGTCCTGAAATATGATTCAGGTCGCCTATATTCAATTTTTTTTAGGTTAATATACTCGCGCCTCTTCATTTTCCCTCACACACTCATACTCCGACACAGCCCGCGAAATCCTCTCATACTCACTCTCGTTTCGCTCTTCGTCGCTTTCCTTGCCGTACGTCTCCGCCGTCGTCTCCTTCGTCTCCGCCGTCGTCACTGATCACAGTTCTCTCTCGCTCACTCCGCCTTTTCGCCGATCGAAGAGACCAAACCCAAGTAAGCTTGTTCGTACGTTACTCTTAAGATTCGTGAGTATAAAATTTTTCAATTCCTTTCCATTTAGAATTTAGATTCTATCCGTTTGTTGCAAATTCCAATTTGAGTATAAAATTATTCTATTTATTCTTCTGCTCGTAGGTATTTCATACATTCCATATACGGAGTTAGGTAAAATTTCATGTGATTCAGTAAAAAAAAGATAGAAGTGTGATTTCGTTCTATTGCTGTTGTGTGAGACTTTGTGATTTTGTCCCAACCCACTGTTCTAGTGTCCTTCACTTACCCATCAATCTCAGGCTTCTAACATTTTATTCTATATTTTGTTCTCGTTTGATTCCATATTGATTATTTCTTCTTTGAGATTCTTAACATTTTTTTGCTTATTATGAATTAAGATTGTCAATGGGGAAGATTGCGCTGCCAATTTAGGGGAACTGGGTTGCATTTTGTTTAGAAAATATGGGCTAAAGATCATGTTGAATTGTTTATCTTCATATATATTCTGAAGTTAGCTAAGGGATGGATTTACTTTGTTTTCTGTTTCTTATTGCTTTTGTTCGTTACTCTTCCCCTATCGAACTTCTATATTCATCGTAATCTCTTGGAGTCTACTTTATGATTAAGGCCCCAATGTCCTTAAAGGTAATACTCTGCTAGCAATTAATTCAATGCAAAACACTTCTAGCTTTAGCTGTTGTAAAAAGCACGTTTACTTTAAGTAAACATTGACTCTATGGCTCTATGCTTTCTTTATCTTACATAATTGATAAATTGTTTAGCTGAAATTGGTTTAGTTAGTAAGTTTTGTTGAATTAAGCTGAAATTGGTTGTTATTGAAATTTTGGGATGTCTTACTTTTAAGGGAAATCTTAGAAATTTACTTAAAAGAAAACATGTCGTTCTTGAAATTGACATGAACTTGACTGTTGTTGGAAATGTCGTAGGTGGTAATAAAATGGGTCATAGTTGGATGAATGCATTGAGAACTAGTGAAGAATATGAGAATGGGGTGGAAGAGTTTATTGAATTTGCTAGAAGGAATGTGGCCACAAAAATGGGATGTATTATTGTCCATGTGTTAATTGTTTAAATGGGAGTCGAAGGGTTATTGCCGATATAAGGGACCACCTACTTTGTGATGGAATACACCTTCGATACACAACGTGGATATGGCATGGTGAGGAAGTAAGTACCGGTGCGTCCCATGCAAATGAAGTTGAGGTAGATGATGATGATGGAATGGAGAAAATGATTAATGATGTTGAGGCGAATCTTTTGCACAATCGGGTGAATATGAAAGCGTGCGGAGTGATGCAGAGACACCTTTGTTCCCTGGGTGTACTAAGTATACACGGTTGACTGCGACCTTACATTTGGTCAACTTAAAGGCAACTTGTGGGTGGACCGATAGCAGTTTCACGTCACTGCTTGAATTGTTGTGTGATATGTTGCCGATTGATAATGTACTTCCAAATCGTATGTATGAGGCCAAGAAAATCTTGTCTACGATGGGTATGGAGTATAAAAAGATACACAGTTGCCCTAATGATGCATATTGTACGAAACGAGTACGAAGGCCTCGGTAATTGTGCAAGTGTAAAACTTCACGATACAAAGTGAAGAAAGTTAGTGTTTCGGAGAGCGGACAACAAAAAGGCAACCTTTGAAGGCATTGTGGTATCTTCCAATAATTCCACGGTTTAAGCGTCGTTTACTAGTGAAGCAACGGCGAAGAAGTTGAGATGGCATTCGATGAGAGAATATCCGATGGAAAATATCTTCGACACCGGTACCGACTCTCCGCAATGGAAGAAAATAGACGAAATGTTCCCTCAATTTGGCGGTGAGCCAAGAAACCTTCTACTGGGGCTTTGTACGAGATGGCTTCAATGGACCAAAACAACCCGGGAACAATATCAATGTGTACTTGGCGCCTTTGGTTGAGGATTTGAAGAAGTTGTGGGAGGAAGGCGTAGATGTGTTTGATGCATATAAGAAGGAGCACTTCAAGTTGCGTGCAATGATTTTTACCACGATAAACGACTTTCCCGCATACGGAAATTTGTCGAGTACAGTGTGAAGGGCATAAAGCATGTCCAATATGTGAAGCGAGACACAAACTTCCATCAACTAAAGCACGGAAAAAACGGTCTACCTCGGCCACGGGAGGTTTCTTCATCGGTTCCACCCATATCGTAAGTTAAGAAAGCGTTTTAACGGACTTACCGGAGCGAGAATACGGCTCCAAAGGCGTTAACCGGAGAGGACGTTTATAGTCGGGTGAAACATATCAATGTCATATTGGGTAAGCAGCAAAGGAAGGCGAGTGAGAAGAATATATGGAAGAAGAGATCAATTTTCTTTGATCTTCCATATTGGCGTACTCTTGATGTGAGACACAGTCTTGATGTGATGCATGTGGAGAAAACGTTTGTGATAGCCTTGTCGGTACTCTTTTGCACATACCAGGAAGACTAAGGACGGAATTAGTGCGAGACTAGATCTGGTTGACATGGGAATAAGAGAAAGGTTACATCCACGAGTAATGGAAGATGGTAAGAGGGCATACATGGAGCCAGCAACTCATACACTATCAAAAGCGGAGAAGAAAAGTTTGTGTGGATGTCTATATGACATTAATGTGCCACAAGGATATTCTTCTAATTTGAGAAAGTGTGTCTCAATGAACGATTTGAAGTTAGTGGGAATGAGGTCCCATGATTATCATGTGTTGATGCAACAACTACTACCAATAGCTATAAGAGGCATTATGAAAGATGAAGTTCGATCCACTATAACAAGATTGAGTATTAACTTCAATGCTATCTGCAACAAAGTCATTGACATTGAAAAGTTGGATGAATTGGAGAATGAGGGTTATATTATTTTGTCCCAACTAGAGATGCATTTCCCTCCTGCCTTTTTGATATCATGGTGCACTTGATAGTGCACTTGGTAAGGGAGGTAAGACTGTGCGGTCCAGTTTACCTAAGGTGGATGTACCCTTTCGAGCGATACATGAAGATCTTAAAAGGGTATTCTAAAAACCCTTATCGGCCAGAAGCCTCAATAGTTGAGAGATATGTAGTTGAAGAGGCTATGGAGTTCTGCAAAGATTATCTATCAGGGCCGACGATACAATCTCGGCATGACGAGGGGATAAGCGAGGGAACTCGAGGAATCAAGGCGAAGAATAAGCCTCTTGAAGAGGTGTTGCAAGCACACTGTACATCTTGAATAATACGGAAGAAGTTCAACCATACATTGATGAACACGAAAGAGTTTGAAGAATATGAATCCAAGGAAGAGTGACATGCGAGATAGCGAATGAGCAAAAGAAGACGTTCATAAAGTGGTTCGGTGAGAAGGTATTGCACGAGACCGGAGTGTCGATACAATCGAGTGGTTAGCTTTGCGGGCCTTCTTTTGGTCATCACTTGGAGCGGTTACGATGTCAACGGATATTCTTTCTACACAAAAGACCAAGATGACGAAGTCTTGTGCAAAATAGTGGGGTGATGGTTGAAGCCGAATCCATGCACTTTTCGAGTTTGAAAGACAAAAACCCGGTGGTAGCATCAATGGCCTATTATGGAGTGATCGAAGAAATATGGGAGATCAACTACGGCAAGTTCAAAGTTGCTTTATTGAAATGTAAGTGGGTTAGCAATAATCTTTGTTGTAATAGATCCTAAATTTGGATTTGTCTCGGTTGATCTTCAAAGACTTGGTCATAGAGATGAGCCATTCATTTTAGCAAGTCGGGCGAAACAACAGAAGTATGGTGAAGAATCCTTGAACCTTGACGATACACTCCCTTTCACAACAAATCCACCTACAACACATGAAGTAGAATTGATAGATGATGAAGAATATGCTGCAAGAAAGGATCATTGTGAAGGAATATGGGACACCATGTAAAGTAAGATCTTCAGTTACAAAATGATGTGTTTAACTACTATGTTCTTTTGTGGTCGTTTAACATGTTGGTTCATTTTATTAATATGTTTATTATTTAAAAACCTATCTAACATAAATGATTGGTCTTTGATGAACAAGAATATGTCTAGCTCAGACGAGTCATCGGGAGATAGGGTTGATATGCCCGTTGTGAGAAAGGGGAGAGGTAGCACACACATGGGTGAGCTAATTGCTCGCCGTGACGATCGAAAAAGAGGCTGCATGCGGAGTTTGATGAAAATATGAATCCAGTTGGAGAGAGGAAGACAGACTTCATTAGCTATTTAGGCTTTCGGCTCGAAGCAAAGTGCGTATTGTTTACTCGGCTTGGAAGTTCGTTCCTGATAAGACGAAGGATTTGATTTGGACACAGATTTTGGTATCTCACTTTCGATATATCGAATTTGTATCTTTAGTCTTATTACTTGATTTGTCATATCTTCTCTTTGACATTGCAAAGAAACATTTGATGTCCCTAACACTAAGGCCATGAAGAAGCATTGGATGGGCGAAGTTCGTATCCGTTGGAAAGATTTTAAGAACAAGCTGACAAAAAAGTATATTCGCGGGCCAAAGAGGGACCGGGATCCATGTATGACCTATGATTTCATTTCTCCGGAGGACCTGGAGGGAGTTTGTGGCGTCCCAGCGGAATCCTGAATTTCTCGGTAAAATTTCGTCATATCTTATCTTTAATTTGAATCTACTTGAATTGCATACGATCGGTTTTGTTTGTTTTCGTGTCACGAGAAAACAAGCCAAGCCAATAGAGAGAGGCAAGCGAAAATAAGTATCCGCATTGCTTGTCTAGAGGTGGCTACGAAAGTGGAACGAAAGATGATGGAGGAAGAGCTGCGGCGAATGAAGGAAGCTTCCCAATCCGATCCTTCCATTGCTATCCAGGCCCCCCAGCGTCCTCCTCGTCAGAAAAATGGAAAGCTGCGAGGATGAAGGGGGACAAATACATCAATGAAGATGTTCTTTGCGGTTGCCTCAAAGATCGTAAGTAGTTGAATTAGAAGTATTAAATAGCCTCGGTTGTTTCATACTATATAAGAGTTTAGTTATTATTTATGAAAAATCTTATGGTACAGATTCACTTGAGCAGCAGAGTAGCCAAGGCTCATTCACGCCGGTACACGGCGGGACATTTTGTCGATGGCGATTGGGAAGCCGGATTACCTTGATCTTGTTCGAGGGGAGACGAGGGGAGTGAGTGTCGCAAAATTTTCGGACGACGTTCACGTTTGTATGACGTAGAGAGCCGCGGGAGCTTGAAGCCGAATTCGAGCAAACCTTATGAAAGGGAGGTATAGCTTGCACTCTATATTTGGATGACCCACACCGGCGGATTGTTGCCGATGGTCTTGTTTACCCAGAACAAGACAAACACCACAACAAGCAAATTCCAGAAAACCAACGTCGGGTGACTGTGACGAGTGTGCAAGAGGGGGAAGAAGAGACAGCCGTCCCGATTGATGATGAGGAGGTTACCACACTAGGCGCTGCCATCACATGGTTCATCCTTTGGCGATTCATCTTATTGAGATGTGGACGACACTGCGATGGTAGGAAATACATTACTGATTGAGTGTGAGTTGTTTACCGATTGATTTTCATTGCTCATTCACTCATAATGTTTTTATGTTTTCATAAGATGAACAAGCTGCGGGCTTATTTCCGTACTTAGCACAGTGCGAGAGATGTACAAGGACATCGGCCTCATAAGCTTGCAGATGCCTCCGGGCATTGTCGGTGCAGAAAAGACATATCCGATAACATTTGACAAGAAAGATTTGATGGAGTTTTTGACGATGGATTGTTTAGATATACGGTTTCTTCAAATTGCAATCCTGTAAGTTTGTTTAACCCTTTAATTATGTTAGTACTCTTTTTTTTGTTTAATATCTTCAATAACATTTATAATTTCATTTCATAGTGTCTGCCGTGAATTATGCGCCGGCACACCGTGAGCGAGTTCGTATGGATACTTATGTCCTGGATGCACGGCTTCGGCTCGTAGTACGTTACCCAGGAGGTCAATTTATGTTGGTCTAACAATGGGCGACGGAGGGTCGTCTTGTTATCTAGCGCCAATACATGAAAGTTGCGTACTTTTGTTTTGTCTTATAAGATTTTTGTGAATAAATTGCTTTCTTATCTTAATTTAATATTAATACGTATATGTTGTAGTGGTCATTGGACGCTGTGTGTTGTTTGTCCGAGCAAGAACTCCTGTTATTGGTTTGATTCAGTAGATGGCAATCCTACCAAGGATATCAAAAACATGTTTGCCAAGTAAGTAAATTTTTGTCTGAATCATCGATTCTTCTTTTAAATGAATGGTTTAACATGTCTGTTAATTTCCATTTTAATGATAGTGGCCTCAAGACGTATAGACACTGACTTATCAATGCAAAAGAGCAGGGTGGACCGAAGTGGTTTAAACCAACGGTGAGTAGTTTCAATTCAAGTTATTTCATTGACACAGTAGCTTTAGATATGCCTTTATTCGTTTTTGACAATTTGCCTTTGATTTATAGTGCCATCAACAACCAGGGAGCACCGAGTGCGGATATTACGTTATGAGTTGGATGCAATCCATCGTTAACAGCGGACGTATTCAAGGTTTTCAAAACGTACGTAATCGCTCTGTGATTCTCAAGTTTATTGAATTTTTGTTGTTGTACTTGAGTTGTTAATTATTTCCTTCACTTAATTGGTTTATCTTATACCTTGTTTCCCCAATTTACAGTTTTGGGTACTAAGGATCCGTACTCGCAGGATGAGATCGATTCGGTTCGAGACATGATATCTAGACATCTTCTTCAACACATAGCGCCTAGTTAGTAGTGAGCATGATTAATATGTTATTGTGTTAGTGATTCTTTAATTTGCTACTGTTGTTCATTTGTATTTGGTGTTTTGTCTGTTCAAAATATGCAAGTTTGGTTTATATATATATTGTGTTTATGTATTGTGTTAGTGTGATTCTTGAGTTGCTTGGTGGTTTCTGGATATCTCCTATCTCATTGTTACAATCAGGCACGTTTGTTGTTAAAATGTAGTTTATATTTAAAAAAAAATTTCAACAAAGGCGACCTGATTTTGAAATAAGGTCGCCTTTGTTATCATAAGGCGACCTGAATCTAAGATAAGGTCGCCTTATGAACTCATTAAGGCAACCTGAAATTATAATCAGGTCGCCTTAATTGAAAAAAATATACGACCTGATTCAATATAAGGTCGCCTTTAAGGCGAACTCAATATTTATCAGGTCTCCTTAAAGCGACTGATATGAAAGTCAGGTCGCCTTATTAACGTTAATAAGGCGACCGGATCTTAAATCAGGTCACCTTATTAACCTTAATAAGGCGACCTGATTTAAGATCAGGTCGCCAATTTCAAAATTTTCCTCTACCCCCTCCAAGACGTCCCTCAGTAAAGGGTCGTTAATTGGGTCTTATTTAGGTTGTTTTTTAGCATTTTTGTAGTAGTGCCACATTTATGTTCTATCCAAGATTTGTTTGTTACATATGGATAAGTCATGGATCAAGATGCCGCGTAGTTCTCCTATATATTTTGCGGGATTGAACACTTTCTTAGATTTCACCTTCTCTCACGCTAGCATTAATGGCAAGATCGTGTGTCCTTGTTTGCGATGCAAGTTTAAGAAGTGGCAAACACGAGATTGTGCTTTGGAACATCTTCTTGTAAAGCCTTTCCCTGAAGCATATACATTCTGGGAGGTTCATGGTGAGCAACGTGGTATGGGATATGGGCTTCATTTTCCTCGAACCTCACAAGTAGGAAATCAAGTACATCAAGATGATCCAGTTAATGAAGCTGTTCGTGATGCTTTTGGTGTTCGGGACGACAACTTTCTGCAGAAGTGCGGGGTCCGAACCTGTTTTCTTCGAGAATGATGCAGCTCGGGAATTTTTCAGCCTCATGGATGAGAGCGATCGTCCTTTGTATCAAGGTTGTCGAAATACTCAAAGTTATCTTTTACGATCAAATTGTACCATATCAAGTGCATGTGTGGGATCACGGATAAGGCAATGTCGATGTTCCTGGAATTACTTCAAGATGCATTCCCTGACGCGGACATTCCCTCATCCTTCTACGAGGCGAAGAAGATAATCAACAGATTAGGCTTGAACTACGAAAAAATAGATGCCTGCCCAAACGACTGTATGCTTTATTGGGGAGAAGACGATCGGAGGGAGACTTGTAAGAAGTGTCACACTTCGAGGTTCAAGACAATTCGGAAAGGGAAGAAGCAGAAGAAGAAACCCGCAAAGATTCTAAGGTACTTTCCTCTAAAACCTCGCTTGCAAAGATTGTTTATGTCGTCTAAAATAGCTCAGCATATGAGGTGGCATGAAGATGATAAGAATCAAGATGGTAAACTCAGACATCCACGCGATGCAGAAGTGTGGAAAGCGTTTGACACAGGCTTTCCAGATTTCGCGGCGGACCCTAGAAATGTTCGTCTTGCTTTGGCGACCGACGATTTTAATCTGTTTGGGAATCTTGGCACAAGCTATAGTATATGGCCAGTTATGTTGATACCCCACAAATTTCCCCCATGGATGTGTATGAAACAAAGCTCCTTCATTATGTCCATGATCATTCCAGGGAAGAAGGCACCGCAAAATGACATTGATGTGTATCTCCAACCGCTGATCAAGGAGTTGGTGGAGTTGTGGAATGTAGGTGTGGAGACGTACGACGCGCACGAGAAGACACTTTTCAACTTGCGTGCGGCCTTGATTTGGACGATAAGTGACTTTCTTGGCCTTGGGACATTATCCGGGTGGAATGTGCATACCGGCCTTGCGTGCCCAGCTTGCAATTTTGACTCTGACTCAGTGCGCCTTCCCTACAGTCGTAAGTGGTGCTTCATGGGTCATCGGAGGTTTCTCGATGGTACGCACAGGTTTAGGTTGCAACGCAATCGCTTTAATGGGGAACAGGAAAAAGAGGACCTCCTCGGAATTTATCTGGCGAAGACATCATAGAGCAACTTCAGGATGTTGATGTTGAGTATGGAAAAAAAGACGATTCGGCAAGGGCCGGGACAAAAGCGGCGGGGCTTCGGTTCTACGCCCCAGCAATGGCGAAATGTAAGTGTCTTCTTCGCTCTTCCGTATTGGAAAGATAATTTGCTCCGACACAGTTTGGATGTCATGCACATTGAAAAGAATGTGTGCGACAATGTGTTGTACACGATTCTCAACGAACCAGGCAAGTCCAAAGATCATCTGCAAGCCAGGAAAGATCTACGGGAGATGGGCGTTCGTGGAGACGCGTGGCCGGATGAGTATGATGATTTCAACCGGCAAGATTCACCACGACAAAACCGAATAAGGAAATCTTTCTCGCTACCTTGAAGAAAATAAAAGTTCTGACGGTATTCAAGCAACATATCACGATGTATTGACTTGCGAGGCTTGAAAGGTTACGAGGCTAAAGAGTCATGACTCACATGTGCTTATGCACAATGATTACTTGGTGGCCATGAAAATACGCTGCCTCTCGATGTGTCTCGTTTTGGTCGAGCTTTGTACTTTCTTTCGGAAGTTTGTGTTCCAAGGTTTTGATAGTGGAGGAGCTCGATCAGTGCAGGAGAAAATCATTCTTCTGTTGTGTCATTTGGAGATGATATTTCCTCCGTCATTTTCACGGTCATGGTTCACCTGACAGTACACCTTGTTCACGAGACAAAGCTTGCTGGCCCAGTTCAGTACCGATGGATGTATCTTATTGAGAGGTACTGGTTGAAAAATAATTACTTTAGCATTACTCCCTAGTCGCACGTTTAACCATTGATGTATCAAAATTTTTCCTTCTCTACTTTATAGGTTTCTTGGGAAACTTAAATCTTACGTGAGGAATAAGGCGTGGCCTGAAGGTTCAATAGCAGAAGGTTATATCGGGGATGAGGTCTTGTATTTTTGTTCCAGTACTTGGATGACATTGAGACGTCATTCAACCGACCGCCTCGTGTAGACGATTGTCCTGAGCCTGAGCCGGAGCCGGAGGCAACAGAGTTGTTAATCCCTCGTGTGGGTAAACCAGTTGGCGGGAGTGAGAAATTCAAACTCACGGCACTTGAGAAGTTTCAAGCACACCGACATGTCTTGATTAAATGCACGCGCTAGGCCCGCTTGACCAGGCCATAAGATTTACGGCATACAATGTCAATGGTTTTAAGTTTTGCACCGTGGCACGAGATCAAGGATTGCTGACCCAAAACTCTAGTGTATATGGCACGTTTGGGACGAGGAGTTATGCGAGCAGTAGTGACGGAAACATGCTGTTCGGTGACGTCCCGTATTATGGAAAGATGCTTGATGTGGTCAGGATAAGTTACACAGGCCTTTTCACCGTGACGTTGTTCAAGTGTTTGTGGGCGAATACCACAACGTCTAGGGGACTCACGACTGACGACTTAGGCATCACATCTGTGAATTTCTCCCTGCCTATTCACAGTGGTCAGTCTGAAGATGATGAGCCGTATATTCTTGCCTCAGAGGCCCATCAGGTTTATTATGTCGCCGATGAGAGGCACAAGGATTGGAATATGGTGGTTCACTTAAAGCCTCGGGACCTTTACGACATGGGCGATGGTGATAACGTCGCCTACGATTGTGAGCCGTTCCAGCCCGCCAGCTTCGAAGACTTCATCCCAGACGGCGATGACAATTTACCTATAGTTCGGTACATTTTTTAATTTACGCCTTATGAAACAGAAACATTTAACTAAAGTTTTAATTGTGTTCTTACGTATTCACCTCACGCGTAACATTTTATGCAAACTTTCTTTGTAGGGATGGCGAAGAAGATTGAGAGAAACACTTAATTCCTATGCTGTAATATGGAATCTTTTTTTTATTAAGTTTTTTTTTAAAAAAAAATCCAGAAAGTAATTTGTAGTGGTTATATAATTGAAGGCGAATGGTGCTTTGATGAGAACCTAATCAAGACACATGCAACTGAGTACTTTTCGCTCTTGTTTAGAGAGGAGGTTGTGGAGCGTTTGACCCTTTCATGTACTCCCTTATACCTAAGGTTATCAGAGGTCGATGTACGCATATGTCAAAGGGAGGTTGACGAATCTGAGATTAGAGACACTTTGTTTAGTATGGGTGCGCTTAAGTCACCAAGCCCGGATGGTTTCAATGCTTTATTTTATCAGCACCAATGGGAGACGGTTTGGAGCTCCGTGGTGAATTTTTTGAAACAAGTATTTCTCTATCCTTAGCGGATTCATGAGGTAAATGGGACTCTAGTTGTCCTCATCCCAAAAAAGGAAAACTCAGAGACGTTTCACGACCGCAGGCCGATTAGTCTATGTAATGTCATTATAATCTGGTAACCAAGATAGTGGCGAATAGCATGAAATTCTTTATGTCTCATATTATTTCCCCCAACTAGTGTAACTTTGTACCAGGGACGCATAGTTTGAACAACATTATTGTGACTCAAGAGGTAATTCATTCGATGAGAACCATGGGAGTGAAGAAAGGATTTATGGCCATTAAACTTGACCTAGAGAAGATGTATGATAGGGTGAATTAGAAGTTCCTTCTCCAGTGTTTGCAGGAAGTGAATCTCCCTAGCACCATTATCCGGGTGGTTGAACAGTGTATTACCATGGCAAATCTTCAACTATTGTGGAATGGAAATAAGGCCAAGTCTTTTCATAATCACATGGGGTACGACAAGGGGATCCTCTTTCCCCCTACCTATTTGTTATTTGCATTGAAAAGCTAGCCCATATGATTCAAGAACGAATAGAGACAAGAAAATGGAAGCCTATTTTCCTTACGAAGAAGGGTCTGCCTATATCATACTTATTCTTTGCCGATGATATTATTCTGTTTACAGAAGGTTCCCTTCAACAAGCGAAGATGATTAGGGATTGTTTGTCTTATTTCTGTGAGTGTTCGGGTTTAAAGGTAAATGCTTCGAAGACTCGGGTATTTTTTTCTAAAAATATTAACCATGACAGGAGCACTTAGCTTAGTACGGTTTTGGGTTTCTCTTGAACAATGATCTTTACAAATATCTTGGGGTCCAACTTCACCATAAGCAGGTTGGAAAGGAGGCATTTAAGGAAGTGATGGATAAGGTAAAAGATAGGCTAAGCAAATGAAAAGCGAGCTCGTTCTCGTTGGCTTGTAGAGCAACGCTCATTTCCTTGGTGTCTTCAGCAATACCGGCATATACGATGCAAACATCTTACCTTCCAAGGAATGTTTGAGAAAGTCTGGATAAATAGAACAGGTCCTTCTTGTGGGGGAGTACAATAGAGAGTAGAAAGATGCCCCTAGTTTCCTTGGATGAGGTATGTAAAGCTAAAAGGAGGGGTGGATTGGGTTTTCGCCATGCGAAGTATCATAACCAAGCATTTCTTATGAAACTCGGCTAAAGGCTTGTAACGCACAAGGATGATCTATGGGTTAAAGTGGTACATGATAAATACATGTGTGGGGAGGATCTTCTCCCTCAGATTAATTCGCAATGCCTTGGTTCAAATGTATGGATGGGGATCAAAAAAACATGGGAGGCTGTTAAAGGGGGGATTGTAACTAATGATGTAGGTAGTGTCACGTAGAAATGGGAGAAGCATGGGGGATTCACTGTCAAGCCTGCTTATAGGGCTCTTACAGGAGACAAGAAATATCAAGGTAGGGACTGGAGTAGCCTGTGGAAAATCTGAGCACCTAATAGATGCAAGACGCTTCTCTGGTTGTTAGCTCATCAATGCCTGCTCACGAATGCTAATCGAGCCCTGACGGTGGAATATCACCTAAAGGGGGGGTGAATAAGTGATCTTAACAAACTTTTCACAAGATACACGTGAAAATAAATAACCAGAGTAAGGGAAGAGAAATCGACACGAAGAGATTTATACTAGTTCGGTCTAACACTTTGACCTACGTCTAGTCCCCAAGCACACCTTGAGATTTTCACTAACTCTTCAAACACAAGTACAATTACCCACTCTATAACTTAGGATGATCCTTTCACACTCGGACTCAGTCCCCCTTACAAGTTGTAATCGTACACCCTTACTTAAGGTTCCACAACCTCAAGTTTGAACAACTGAAATAATGAAGGTGTTTAACAGCTCCTCACGAGTAAATAAAATATGAACACTGAAGTACTATGAGTATCCGAAGATACTAAAGATAATTGAAGAGTTGATCACAGTAATATTGAAATGTATATTTCGTATTTTCTTGAGATTTTTGTTGAATTGAATCAGATGGGCTTTTATAATGTTTATGATTCATGTTGTTGGGAGATTGCGAAGATAACCGTTGAGTTACACGGCCTCTTTGATTTTCAACGTTTGCTCTGCATTGAAGGTTCATGACCGTTGCATCTTTTAGTGTCTTCCCTTTATCTGTGCAGGAAATCACTTAGAGTAATGGCTATGTCAAATATTTCCAAATCGAAGGACTTCAACTTCTTCATCATTGTTTTGTCCGTTGACGCGTGAAAATAATGTTCTATTCTTCTTTTCCGTCAATCAATGATTGATTACCTGAAACTCATTTAAACTGAATGGTTAAATAGGAATTGAATGAGTTTGAATATGATCAGTAATAAATGGTAAGGTGGTTCAATAATTATTAGATATAATCATTCTGAGATATAGCGAATAGTTGCTCTGTTCGTATGCTCGAGCAAGAGGTATTTCGTTGCTCGGGCAAGCCTCTAAGAGAAAACGGATTTCCTCACTGATGCTCGGGCAAGCCTTTATGCTGCTCGAGTAGGCCTCAGGTAGAGGCGAGAATCAGTATTTCACCGACGCTGCTCGAGCAGCCTATTTCTCCTGCTCGAGCAAGGATATAGCATGCTCGGGCAAACATCAATCAGTGTGTAAATGAACGGTCTTGAGTGGACTTACTCGAGCAAGAGTTTGGCTCTGCTCGGGCATGATGCTCGAGCATGAATACTTCATGCTCGGCCAGACATCCTCCAGAGGCGAATTTAGAGGGCTACTCGGGCAAGCTTTTTCCTTCTGCTCGAGCATGGTGCTCGGGCAAGGAATTCTCTGATGCTTAAGCAGGCTTCTTTGACTTGTGATATTTTGCTTCTGCCTCGATGCTGCTCGAGCAAGGAATTCCTCCTGCTCGAGCATGAATGCTCATTTTACACAAAGAGGTTCTGTGACTCGTCGTTGCTCGGGCAAACACTAAAGTCTGCTCGAGCATGATTCTTTCAACTTAGTTCAAAAGGTCTGAGTCCCGATGATGCTCGGGCATGATATGTGAGCTGCTCGAGAAAACCCTGAACTACATATTTTTCACTCAATTTAATAACTTAAAAATCGTAATCATCAAAACACCGAGAGCCAACAAGCTCGACGTGGTCCGACCACAGATTCAAGTTGCACCTTTTGTGGAAAGGATTATGATGATACAATTCATGTTTTCTGAGATTGCACACACTCAAGATTGTTATGGAGGAAAGTAGTTCCTACTGAGAGATAGCGCACATTCTGCAATATGAATACCTCAGATTGGTTATGGTGGAATGCTAGAGGCCAGAAAGAAGCATGCAAAAATTGGGTCTCCAAATTCACTATTATGTGCTGGTGGATTTGGCGCCATCGAAATCTGGCTATGTTTGAGAAGAAGTATACCTCACATGATCACATTCTTGCAAGTACAAAGGCAATGATGGAATCCATGCACAATACAAATAACCGGCTTGGGCTAAATCTTCAGGGGGTTACTTTAGCCCCTACTCGAGAAAGTTGGCACCCCCCAAAGGTGGGGTGGGTAAAGGTGAATGTTGATGGTGCATACTCTAGATGTTCGAACCTATCTGGTTGTGGAAGGGTTGTTCATAACTCATCTGGGGACTTTCTTAAAGGCTTCATGTGCCCTGTTGAGAATGGGGATGAACTCTTTGCTGAAATCTGTGCGTGCCTCCTAGGTCTAAAAACTGCATGGATGATGGGTTTCAGGAAAGTATGGCTAGAAATGTATTCTACTAAGGGTTTACAATTAATACTTCATCAGGAACAGGGAAGTTCACACTGTGACTCAGCCCTCATCACAGAAGTACAACTATTGCTGGAACGAGACTGGACCACAAAGTGTACATATGTGCATAGGTCTTGTAATTCTATGGCAGATTTTTTAGCAAAGAAGGGACTTGAGGAAGGACTGGGTCTTTATGAGTTTTACCATCCTTTTGATGAGTTGAGAAAGATTTTATGTAAGGATTATAATGGGAGTAATAATCCCATGAGTGTTAGTTGAGGTGTCTTTATTTGTATCAAAAAAAGAAGAAGCAAGATTCCCTTGGTATATATGTATGTATATGCAATAAGATATGGTACAACGTGGTTAGCAAAGGATTAAATAAAAGAAGGTGTGAGCACCAGTGCAAAATACACCTATTGGCGTCTATTAAAAATGGCCTTTTACTACTGCAAATGGGAAGTAGTAGAATAAATAGAAGCAGACTTACAATGTATGTTATAAATGAACAGATGTCATATGTTAGTTACAACATTATTTCACCATGCAACAAATATTGTAAGTGACACTTACAATATTTGTTCCCCTTTGCAACATACATTGTAAATCCCACTTATGGCTTCTGTTGCAGAGTGCAGCAAACACCATAAGCATAATGTTTTTTCAAAAAAAAAAAAAGATTCATAAATTATTAATACTTCATTCAAAAACCTTCCATTATATATACCAATCATAGGAAGTCCAAGATATTAACACTATCATTACATTATGAATGATATTGAGTGGGGATTTCATGTAATGGGCATTTCTTTGGGATTGTAGGTCCCAAAATATGCCCTATTTATATTTCATCATCACATAAATTTTATATAAGCTACAAGGATGGAAAATAAATCCTAAAAATCACAAATTCATGACAAAAACTTGACAATGATTCATAAAAAATATCTCAGCAACTTCCTCACAATATAAAAACCAAAATTGAAGATTTAAATCTTCCATACAATTCCACAAAGCTTAAGTGGGGGTAAACACATGATTGAATTATCTTACAATATATCCTACCAAAAAAGTTATCTTATAATATGGTCTTGTAAGGTTTTAGGTCAAATATATTTGAGATATATTTTTAATAGATTTAGAAAGTCATCAATGCTAAATTAAAGGAATTTTCTTGAGATTTTATAAGAAATAAATTGGGTGCAACATTTGTGGGATTTCAATAAAAATAGAAGTTTTTAAACTTAGGCAACAAGCAATAATAATAATAACTGAAAATGGGAAAAAAAATACCAATAAAGGTGTAAATTGGCCAACGAAGTATTACTTCCGTCGTCGGCGACTCTTGCCTTCATCACAATCTTTGCCAACGACATCCCTTCTTCCTCTTCTCCACTGTCGTGCTTCAGATTAGGAGTGAGAATCAGAGCCACGATTCTTCATCATCAATCATTTTCAGAGAGGGAGAGCACGAGCGGAAGTAGAACAAAGGTGAGCTACACTTTTCTGGAAGCTACATTGAACACTGGAATGGTTGAAAGATCCTAGATGTAGAGTGGCTTCACTATTCGTCGCCCGTCACATTTTGTGCCAAATGCTCTTTACGTGACACTTCGTTGGTCAATCTACACCTTAACCCTAATAATAATAATAATAATGGACATTTTTCTCAAATAAAAAAGATTTATCATCATCATCATTTCCTTATATTTTCATTGATAGGAATGTCATTGTTTTGGAAGTTTTGGGAGAAGGCAATATATCCTTATATATGTGCGAGGTGTAACAACGAGAGGGTGTTATATATATATATATTTTTTTTTTGGGTTGGTGACGTCAAGACAAGAGCTCATAATTTGATGAAGGGAGATTAAATTTTGGAGATGCAGAAGATCTATAGCACGGATAAAATGTCGGCTTTAACTTTTTATTTCTCCTTTCCTTACTCTTCTTTCTTTTGTCCTCTATTTTGTCTTTAATTAGCTCATATTTTTTTATGACAATGTTCAATTTATATAGCTAAACCTTCCTTTTAGATTATTTAGTTTGATTATGGATTAGTTGATGATTATTTCTTCTTCTAATTGCTATAATAGGGTTAAGGAGCAATTTTACAGATAAAGCTCGTGTGTTTAAATTGCTCCTTAACCCGCTATAATATTATGTCTGTTGATTTAATTGTGAGCTTAATTGTTCTGGAAATAAGAAATTTGTTTGGAACTTGATTTGGTATTCTCAAGAATCCTAGACGTAGGAAATTTTGAATAGACATTCAATTGAATCATGTAGGATTAATTTTTAGGACTTAATTTGCATGTAGGATAGACTGTTAGTTAATTTTGGGCTACTACACGACTTTCATGCTAAGTCTCATGAGGTTGAAAATAAAAATTTTGTTAATCATTGCGGAAACCCGTAACTCCTTACGGTCATCATGAGTTATTAACCTCAACTTCTTAGACTAATTAGTTATTTTTATTATATTCATTAATCCATAATTATTTATGCTACTCATGAGAACTCTAACACTTTACGTTACTCATGATTTTTAGGATTACTCGTTAAAACAACTATTGGGGATTAGGATTACTTATTAAAACAACTACTGGGGATTAGAACTACCTTAGATCACTCGAAGACTTCAATGTCTTTGATGTCCTCTAACATTGATCCACACGGCTATCCCCCAATCGTAATGAGAACTCTTTCTCTTGGTACATCTCACTCCTTGGATGCTTGCTAGGTTATGGCAAGGTTGAGGTTTCGATTTCTTAGGTTTTTCTCCTTTTAAGAAGATGGTGGTTTCTTGAAATTAGGTTGAAGATAGGATGAACAAGATTGGATCTTTACCTTTTTTGGATGACGTCTCTTTCTTTACCTTTTTGTAGTTGACCAAATTTCTCAAGAGCATGAGTCCATGAATTTCAGCCAACTCCCCTTTAAATAGCCTTGGTAGTACACCGAAATTTCCAAGACCTAATTGTCTTGTGTATTTTGGCCACCATACTAAAAATAAGGTTTTAAATGCTAGGCTCATTACTTGGTGTTATCCAAATCATTAAAATAATGAATTAAATTCATATCTTGATTATTTGATTGAATCAAAAATTTAAGATAATGGATCACATCCATATCTTAATTATTTGATTGAATAAAAAATTTAGGGTTAAGGTGCGATTTTACCAACAAACTATTGGCTCAGGAGCGTCCAGCACAATTAACTATTAAGTGAACCAAAAATACCAACAAACTTTTTAAAAAGGAGCGCTTAGCACAACGTCATTAACATCGTTAACAAAAAGTTAACCTCAGTTATCTAAGGTGCAGATTGGCCAACGAACTCTTATTCTAGGAGCGCCCAGCACAAAATTCTAAATTTTACTAAATTAAATAATTTTTTCTCAATTGTCATTATTCAAAACTACTTGTATAGATATCTATGGACAAAAATTATTCATTCTTTAATTTTGTCAAAATTATAATTTGCTAAAATAAACAAAATTTTTAATTAAAAATATAATTATATGATTTAAATAAAACTCAAGGTGTTTTATAATTTATTATATATGTTAAACAAAAAATTATATGATTTATTTTTACAATAAAACTCACATAAATTTCTTCTAAAATAAAATAATAATATTTATGAGAAAAAGAATGTATGATAAATGATATGAGAGAATTAGAGTAAAATATGTAAAAGTGCACTTATTAATCAAATAAATTAGAGTAAATTTATGTATGTATTTTTACTCTATCATGATTTTTATTTTTTTTATTTCTAAATATAAGTCTTATTAATCTAAATTTATAAGTATAATTTGTTTCCCTCTTTAAATTATAGCAAGAAATTTAGGTTAGTAGTTCTTAAAGCTCAATTGTGTCAATTGCCTTATAACTTATTCTCAACGATACATTATCTATCTTGAATATAATGATATTAAGTTAAAGGCAAAATCGAAAGAAAAGAATATAAAACACCTTGAGTTTTATTTAAATCATATAATTATATTTTTAATTAAAACTTTTGTTTATTTTAGAAAATTATAATTTTGACAAAATTAAAGAATGAATAATTTTTGTCCATAGATATCTATACAAGTATTTTTGAATAATGACAATTGAGAAAAAATTATTTAATTTAGTAAAATTTAGAATTTTCTGCTGGACGCTCCTGGAGTAAGAGTTTGTTGGCCAATCTACACCTTAGATAACGGAGGTTAACTTTTTGTTAACGGTGTTAACGGCGTTGTGTTGGACGCTCCTTTTTAAATGTTTGTTGGTATTTTTGGTCCACTTGATAGTTAATTGTGCTGGATGCTCCTGAGCCAATAGTTCGTTGGTAAAATCGCACATTAACCCAAAAATTTAAGATGATTGATTACTTACTTGAATCAAAAATTTAAGATGATGGATCACATCCATATCTTGATTATTTAATTGAATCAAAAATTAAAGATGATGGATCACATCTATATTTTTAATCAAAATTATCACATTCATATCATTAATTTATGTCTTCAATTAAAATTTAAGATCATCTTTTTCATTCAATCTTTATACATTATTTCTCCTATCCAATCTTTATTGGATATATATATATATATATATATATATATATATATATATATATATATATATATATATATATATATATGATAATATAGAATTATCTTTTATAACCTTTTTTATATATATATATAATCTTTTATAACCTAACTTCTTGAATTTAAAATTCAAACTTAAATTCAAAATTCACCATGGCCTAAGATCCCGTTTGGTCTTCGAACACATTTAAGCCTTTTTGTAGAGAAACTGATTTCTCACTAAGGGCTCAAATGTGGCGCCATTTTACTATTGAGCTTGGAGTCCCATTGCAACCCAATTACACATTTACTCTTGATAAAGCCCAATAACAATTATTAGCCCAAGCTTGCTAATTTTAAGCAATCGGGAATAGCCTTTGTGTGTGACCCATTAGGCCCAATTAGTCACTGACATAAATAAACTTGGACCAATTAAAACTCCTTTAACGGGCCCAAATTATCTAACGACCACATAAGACACTAGCAATGCTTTGCAGCCTCAGAACTAATTAAGTTGTTCAAGTGATCTACCTTTCAAATTTGGATATCGTGCAAGCATCATCCCTCACAACTTCATTCACATTTAGTCGAGAGCAAAGATAGAGTATCATCTCTCTTGATTGACCAAATGTAGCTAATTAACAGAACTAGAAATCTTCTTATATTAACTCTATAATGGATCATGACTCTTCATTATCACTTCCTGTGCACACAGACTCCCGAGTCAATTAGAAGCTATACAAGCTTTACCAGTCTTGTAAATGACTAATCCCTTGTAGAGGACTATGAGTCCTCTTGGTATGTCCATCTATACTCATGTATTTGAGTTATAACCAAGAGTATACTATTCTCCCCAATTTTAAGCAGATAGAGTTGTACAATCAAAGTATAACCTTAGGACATAGTGTTTGATGACATCCTCAAGTCCAGGACGATCTGCATTGCCAAATGATGAGAGACTTTTCATATCCAATGGTACCATAATTTTACCCAATCAAATAAGTTCACGCCAATGAATCATAAAGGGTAACGAATAAATGATACCAAGAATGTTATTTCTCAATGACAAGTTGGAAATATACTTTATGCAAAGAAGATGTCATTCATAAAATACATTTAAGTTTGAGCATAGAAAATCTTATCCATAAAGATAAGCATTTTCAACTAATAGTTTATGAATGAGATCAGATTTTCCAAGAATGATAATGAAATATACAAATAGTTTCAAATCTCAAATTTTCTTTCAAACATTGATGAAGTATTAAGAAATTCTATGAAAGGTTCATTTTTTAAATATGTTTAAGATCAATGCTCACTTTAGACATAGTGGAAGTCAACATGTTAAAGAATAAATCAGTATGCTTCAGTTTTAGAGAACATGTTGAACATTGCAGTTAACATGTTGAAGAATATTCTCAAAAGCAAAAGTCATGAAGGTAGAGCATTATTGAAACATGCTTAGTACAACAAACTATATGAGCACAATGACTTTGCTACTGATCAAGAGATGATCTTGCCTTTTAGAATAGAGTCTTGAAATATATGAACATTCAAGACAAGAATTTAAATATAGTTACTCAGAAATGGATGAAGATAGATTTGATGAATTTGAGTAACAAAATGACTACTAGGATTCACAGATAATGAAACACATACTCATTAACCCAAATGACTAGAGTTCTAGAATATTATCCTAGTAAGTTATTCCACTAGTGGTTAATGCATTAAGATTCAATGCATTAATGAACATTCATAATGCTTGGAATAACTTGGCCAATAAGAATTTATGCAGTAGGCATAACACTCACAAATTGAATTCTTTTATAGGAGATAAGCTTGAAACTCATATATTATCAACTTGTTAGACATGAGGTCCAACTAGTTAGAGAATAAAGAATGAGAGGTTCAAGAAACACACTGAATACCAAAGATCAATATGTGACAGATAGGGAAAATTCAACCAAACAGATTTGAAGCATATCCAACATTCAGTATACAACATTAACTTCCAATTTTGAAATATCAAAGTATGGATATTTTTCAAAACATTTGTATGAATTGAAATCCAAACAAATTTTATACTTGTGCATTTCAAAAACATAAACTCATAAAAATTATACACAAATTCACTTGTTTGATCAGAGGTATAGCCTTAACTCCTTTCCAATAAGTTAAGACCATAGCTCTTGCTCATTGGTGGCACATAAGACCAATGTTAAATATGAAATTAAACAAACTGAATTATATTAATTAAGACTTAGCAATCTAGTTCAAAACTACAAATTAAGGTTCCATCGTCACTATGCCAAAAGGGAGCTAGTTTATGGCTGACGAACAAAATACAACTGAGACTGTCATAATGGTATTTATGAAATATATGTTGGGATCCGTACACGCAAAGGAATTAAAAAAACACTTTTTTACGGATCCCTTAGGCAGATCGCTCAACCGCGTTTAGATCAAGGTTAGATTTAGAACGTACCTATGCGAGCTTGCTTGCGTTCCGTTCTCGTTCGCGCCTAGAACCTTGTGCACCTGAGACGTCGTACGTGTCAAACGAGGTGGCATCTTTTATCCGTGCTTCTTGATCTCGTGGGCTAGCGCCTTCTTGTTTGATCAGACAGGAGCTGACTTCACGTGTCCTCTCCCACTACCGGTATCCACACAAACGGCCTCCAACACTGACGGCAGCGTGCTAGCGCCTCAGTATTCTTGCGTCTCTCTCTCTTTTTCTCTCTAGGGTTTTGTTTTCGCGGCCGTCTAATTCATTCGTATGTTTAATACAACTAGATCAGAATCACTTATAGAGTTTCCAAAAACCCTAATGTGTCGTATTAAAATATTCAAAATTAATCTAATTAATTTCAAATTTTGAATTTGGATTAAATGGTATTAATTAAATCTGTCCAACAGATATAATCTAACTATTTGATCTGAATTAATATGCCTTAAGATTTAATTTATATTTATAAATTAAATCAAGATATGATATTCTTATATTTAATTTAAAATGGGATATGATATCTCAATTCAAATTAAATCTGATATACAATATCTTTATTTGAAAATTAAATCTGAGATACAATATCTCAATTTATTATAGTTATTTAATTTATCAAATAAATTAAATACTATATATAATAATATTATTATCAATAAATAATATCATTATTATTTTCGAATTTAATAATATATATACATACACACACACACACACATCCTAGATTAAATAAGTATTCATTAAATCTTAAACAATTTAAGATTCAATCAATCTGGACACTCTTGCTCGTGTTGGGCTATTCTTGTGTGTGACCCTGTAGGACCACATGAGATTGGCAGCGGGCTAATACTGTACCAGCCCACAAGTCGCAAGCAGCCTCTAGCAAGACATTGCTACTACCCAATTCACATGGGGATCGTTGATGCGATATAACCTATCGTACAACCACGTCACGTCCCTTTTGTCACGCGATAACTTGGTCAAAGATGAGGCATGAATAATATCAACTTCCTGTTCTTGACTATTACTTTCTCGATTTTTGAGTAGTCTAATTGAAATGGAAACTTCTTTCCATCGTAGTATGGCCATACATTTCTCAAACTCACTCATCGAGGGCCCAGTATTATCTCTCAACAAATGTGAGGGACAAATCCCATCTTGACCACTCACATTCCTCTGCATGAGAACCACTGATCCCGATCCAAGCCTTTATCATCACCCGGTCAAAGATGACTTTTGACTAGGTCAAAGATCCGTGACTCATCATGTAGGAATCCATGATGATCTCAGGTCATAGGGCGTTGTGACGCGGTTATACATGAGATAAGCTTATGACTAAATCCATGCAGCTTTCTCATAGTGGGTCGGTCCAGCACCTTGTACTCTTACAAGTGCCCATGACTTTGATTCGTATCTCCATACCTCATCAAAGTCATACTGGTCTTATCTCATCTTCGCTCCAGCGTAGATGACCGACCAGGGAAATTTAGGATAATCTATTAGATATATCCAGGGATACGGTTATCAATGTAAACATGCAAACGAAATGATAACTAAAAGATAATACTTTAAATAACATAAATGTCTAAAGTACAATGACTTGCCCCTAGGGCATAATTTCCAACAATATAAAGAATGAAACTCAAACGAAGATAAACTGTCGAAAGGTTTTGACAACACAAGGTAGCGTCTGTCATGTAACTCCTCTGTGTCTTCTTTGTATCAGTAGTCTTCTGTCACAGTTGATCTGTCGTGCTTCTCAACATGCTATGATCTTCATAATCTTTCTATGTATTCGGCTCTCTTTTTAGGGTTGAATGTCTTTCCTTTTATTGTTGGATTCCTTGCACTGCATGTCCAGTGTGTCGTTAATGAGCTGGGTTTTCCTCTTTTGTCAGGCCCGATCATAAGATTTTGTCTTGATTGATTCTATTTTGATTGGCGGGATTCTATTCTGAGATCTTATTATATTCCTGTTATCTTTGATTTTTGTCTTCCTCAAGACAGCCGCCTTCTTTCGTCTCTCTTTAGTTTAAAAGCCCACTCAAATTTCAGCCCAAGTTCCTACAATTATCTTTTGTATTTTTTAAAGAAAAGATCAATACATAACAAATATCGCAGATTATCTTAAAGCCGATACGATGTTGTAGCATCGAGACAGCATTGATATGTTAGCTTCAAGAATGCATCAGATTTAAGTCTGTTTTCTGTCTATATGCAGGATAACTTTGAAAATACAACAAGTTCGCTCATCTAATCCTTATTTCCACATATGCATGAGATCCATCAGATTTATCACATCAAACATATTTTAAGCATAGAAACGTAGTCTAAATCAGTCAAAACATAGTAGAAATATATAGCAGAATTATAACTTATCAAACTTCTTCACACTTAACTTTTTGCACTCATGGGAAAAATGAAATGATAAAAATATTTAGCAAAACTAACCATATAACATTTCTCATGCTCCAAGTATTGTGTTTCCTGTCATCATCTCAAATTCAACTTGCTATGCAAACAATCCCACTACCCAACACTGAAAGTGGAGCTTAATCACCAAGATGGGGGTGAATTGGGGATTATAAAAACTTTTGTGGTTACACTGTTTTCGTGCAATAAAACAGAGGTAAATAGAGAGTTGAGAAGAGAAGCAAGACACAGGATTTATACTGGTTCGGTCTAACCTCTTGACCTACGTCCAGTCCCCAGACTCTCTGGGATTTCTCACTATAACAATTGATTACACACTCTGCAACTCATCAAGAGTAATTCTCTCATTAGAACTTACTCCCCCTTACAAGTTGTAATCAATAACCCAATCTCCAAGTCCCCTTGACTTGAGATACTTTACAATAAATGAATTACAATCAAGAAACTCACTCTAAGAGTAGATAAGATAATCACTGAAGTATAGATGTATCAAAAGATAATTTACACAAGAAAAATCAAAGAGTAATTGAAACTTGAATGATTTTTGTTTTCTCACAGATTGGTTGTTGAGAGGAATTGAATGCATATCTATTTATAGCTAGAGATCATTAAATGACCGTTATAAATCCTAATATGACCGTTGCCAACATTGGAGGATGATTAGTGAAAGTTTTGGTCTTCTTCTCTCTCTACACTTTGGTTAATCCAGCTTTGCAGAGGTTCAGGGTTGACTTCCTAACTTTTCATCCGTTGGAAGAGCAGATGCTGGATGTGGTAATGAAACATTAATTCCTTCAAAACGTGTGGAGAATGATTGTTTAGAAGCATGCAAGTTTTCTGCACTTTTGCATTTAATGTTCTGACTCTACTTTATGCTTTATGCTAAATCTCCATTTAATCCTATCTAAATCATCTGAAACTCACTAACAAACTGATTAAACATAGTTAGGAATAGTAATGAGTGATTATATAAAGTATTAGGATCAAAACACTACGATTTCGCAAATTCGTTCAAATCGAAATTCAAATTCTGCGATACAAACTCGAGTTTGTTCTTCAAAACTAGAGTTTTCATATTTCAGTAAAAGCCTAAACTCGAGTTTCCAAAGGTTAACTCGAGTTTTCTCATTCCAGAGAAGAATATCACGATTTCGAGTTTGGACATGTTTTGTGAACAGTGCAAAACTCGAGTCATTAAGTGACTAACTCGAGTTTTGGACTTTTGATGAGAAATCATGTTTTAGTCCAAAATCTCAAAACTGGAGTTTCCATAGTGTTTGAAATTGGCAGAACTCTCTGCTTGGTCTAAACTCGAGTTTCCAAAATGAAACTCGAGTTTCCATGATTCTTATAAAACAATGGAAACTTTTCTGTAAGGCCGAAACTTGAGTTTCCAAAACTAAACTCGAGTTTCCTCGTTTATGAGAAAACATTGAAAAGCTTTGTCAAATTGAACAATGGAGTTTTCAAAAGTTCAAAATCGAGCATTGTTCTCTGTATGATGTAAACTCGAGTTTCCACAAGTAAACTTGAGTTTCCAACTAAGCTTGGAAACTTAGAGAACTCTTGTGTAGCCTAAACTCGAGTTTCGAAATGTAAACTGGAGTTTAGCTAACTTTGAAAAACTTGATAGCTCTCTGTCTTGTCAAAACTCGAGTTTGTTTTGTCTGTGAAAAACTCAGAAGCTCTCTGTATGGTCAAAACTCGAGTTTTCATTTCTAAACTCGAGTTTGCCTTTTAATGCAAAAACTTGAGCTCTTCTCTATCAAGTCCAAACTCGAGTTTCCAAAGTGAAACTCGAGTTTGCCTTTGACAGTAAGTTTTTCAACTTACAAAGACAAACTTCCATCTGTGTTTACAATTGTCCGTTATCATCAAAACCAATAGAGAACTAACAAACACAGATTCAACTCTATATATGTCTCAACCTTTAGAAGGAGACTTTAAGAGACTCTCGAGTTAAGTGTTTGTAGCTTTCTCTCACATTAGGGGACTTTATTTCACTATCCTCTATTGGTCTATACCCTCCATAGGCTTGTCAAAGCTCTACAATCTCTGCCTTGCACATGTGTTACATGCATCAAGAGGACTTTAAGGGATGTAATATTAGGGAAGTTGAAAATGGAATATATGAATTGAAATGAAAGGGCTATCATGAAGTTAAATCAAGTCTGCAGAAAAGCCTTAAAGCATTCTTAAACTCTTTTTCACATGCTATTTTTCTTGCTCTATTCATCCTTATTTCTTTCTTTCTTTTAAACAAGCTGAATGGTCACTCCACATTTTTTTTTTATTACTCAAGAGCATCATTGATTTACAGCAATTGCTTTTACTATTCATTATGCTACAACATTTTCAAGTTACTTTCCTACATATTAAATTTGAACTTCATGACAATAATGAATAGCTCAAAAGGGGTTTACAATGGTAATATTGTTACTTTCCTACAGAGTTAATGCCCTAAAAATGTTGTATGCTTACTTATACTGGAATATTTTCTCTCAACTACTTGTCCTATACCTTAGGACTTAGTTAGATGGCATCTTTTCCAACTGAATTCATACCGTATAAGTCTTCCATGCCCCTTTTTCCATTGACACTTTAATTCCACAATTTACACATACTAAGTCCACTGACCTGTATAGTCAAGTTTCTTAATCCCTGGAAGGCTTCCTATCCTTGTCATTCCTAGGACTCTTCCCAAACTGAGCTTAGTCGTCTGCCTACTTTAAGCTTATTCTCAAGTCTTTGTGCTCGAAATTCTGGATATTACATTTCTCCCCCTATAAAATAAATTTCGTCCTCGAAGGTTTGACTATACACTAACCATATTTCAGGACATAAAATCAAGGTAGTGCTTTTTCATATCTTTAACTATCTCCCATGCCGTTTCCTAGGGAGACAATCTCTTTCAAACCACCTTTAACATAAGGGATACTTTTATTATTATTATTATTATTATTATTATTATTATTATTATTATTATTTTTATTATTATTATTATGAAAGACGTCATGTATCCTGCGAAGATTTGGTGGTAACGCCAATTGATACGTCACCGGTCCTCACTTGGCTATTATCTCGAAAGGTCCGATATATCGAGGACTTAGTTTTCTTCGCTTTATCGCTATTTTGATTCCAGTAATAGGAGATGATGTAAGAACATGTTCTCCCATATTAAATTCTAGAGATCTCCTCCTTTTATCAGCATAATTCTTTTGTCTGCTTTTTGCATGTTCACTATGCATACATCATGTTCATATACTATTCTCTTTCATTTTATACCCAAGTATAGTACTTAATTACATAGGACCAACTGTCCATCTTTATAGTGCTTGGTTACGCAGATCTTACTGCCGGATTCATTTGTCGCTTGGCTTATCATATTCTAGCCCTTGGCTTATTCTATTATCATAATGCTGGATTTTTAGCCTTACTGCTTAGGGAATCACCTTCTGGCCTTAGGCATCTAATCTATCACCTGGTATAGATCAAATGTTTTGCTAGTCTCAAGATGTACTCTAGACACACTGGTCTAAAGTCACCATGCTAATTAGCATTCCACACAGTGCTAAGTGTTAGTCCTGGCTATCACCCAAGAGGGGGTGAATTGGGTGTCTGATAAAACTTTAAATAACTTTGAAAATCTTTTTGCAACATACTGAAAGTAGTTTGTATGACAGAAGTAATTTATAAAACAATAGTCAATCATTCAAACATATATGTTGGAAATATAAGAGTTTAGGGAAGAGAATATGCAAACTGAGATTTATACTGGTTCGGCCAATCCTTGACCTACGTCCAGTCCCCAATTAGCTCCACTTGAGATTTTCAATCTACTATCTCCTTGTTTAACCGGGCACAAGAGAAAAGCCTTTACAACCTCACAAGTTTAGTCGGGCACTTGTGCAGCCTTTACAATCTCTTACCGAGATACTCCCCTCAATCAGTTACACACTCTATACTCGAAGTTATCCTCTCTCACTAGGATACACTCCCCCATACAAGTGTAAACTGATAACCCAATCTCCAAGTCCCACGACTTGAGGTTCTTACAATGATTTAATAATAAAAAATGTTCTCTCTAACAGAGAAGATGAATAAACACTGAAGTACAAGATTCACACTCTCTACTGAAAGCTATATAAACATTGTGAAATAGAGAGTATATGAGTTAACCATTGGATTGCATTTCGACATTGTAAGCTCTTGTCTCTAACATCTTATATCTTTGAATGCTTCTCCTTTTATAGTTGATGAAGAGCATTGAGAATTCCTTCTAGGTTTGAATATGATCGTTGTGAGCGAATATGACCGTTGGAGAAATATTACCATTGGAGCTTCTGATGTAATCATCCACCTTTTCATAATCTGATGTTAATCCTTCGTTTGATCATCTAAAACTTACTAACAAATATGATTAATAGCATTGAGAAGTATAGCAAGAAGAAATCAATTGATAACAGTCATTTTTGAATTCCCGGAGACGTTGCTGCTGATCTTTGGTGTCTAACTCGAGGTGGACTTGTTGGCTCGTGTCAAAAACTCCTCTCAATTCGTCAACCTCTCGGGTTGGCATTTGACTCGAGGTACGCTTGTTGGCTCTAGTCAATCCATCGTTCAAAAATTGAGAAGACTAATCACAACATTGTCTCACTCGAGGAAGCAAATACCTTGACTCAAGTCTAGGCTTAGACTTGACTCAAGTTTGCACGTCATATTTGTTCTTTATCAGTTGCTCTGGGTTGACTTGGCTCGAGTTGGAGATTTGTGGCTCGAGGTAAAAATCACTCTCAAAATGTGTAACCCTCTGTCTCACTTCCACTTGAGTTAGACAAGTCTTGACCCGTGGTAATAAGAGCTCATCAAATTTTGTCGCTTCAAAAATCTTGTGAAACACTGAGTCTAGATTCATATGGAATTGGTTTCACTTCATTTGGTTGTGTATATTGTGAGCCACTTTCAGAAAACCAAACCTATTCTAAAATGGTTCCAGAATTTAGAGTGTCCACTTTCGAAGATCATAACTCGCTAGTGTGAACTCAATTTTGGTTGGTTCAACTCTTGATGGATTTAATTTTGAGTATACTTTCAAATGGCACCAGATTTAGCTCAATTGGATTTGTATATTGTGAGATACACTCAAGACATCAAATTTTGGTCAGCAGTGTGACGTTTATTGATGTACCAAATTGTGAAATTCATAGCTCTCTCATCTGAACTCTTTTGGGCTTGAAGTTTACATCCAAATGACTCACTAGGAGTCTAGTTTCATATGCCACTGGTTTCACCTCAATCCGATCTCTGGTTTGGGAGATATCATCGAATTACCAGACCTCGCCCAAAGCTGAACGTGAAACAGAGGTGACCAGAGTGCTGAAAACACTATTAACTCGAGGCAATTTTTGGCTGACTCGAGTAAACTCGTATGCGCGAAAAAGACTTGAAAATCACTATTAACCCGAGTTAATAATATGATTGACTCGAGTTAAGGCCCTGGCTCGAGTCAATGCTTTGCTTGGCTCGAGTCAACTCCTACTAAATACCCAAAACACTGTAGAAACCATTCTGGCTCGAGTTAAATCATCCCAAAACTTGATTTTGCTTATTTTAACCCCGATTTGAGCCATTCCAGCTTCCATTTGATCGTGGACACTTCTAGAATCAATCTAAAAACTTGTATAATGATTTTCTCATTCTATTTAACAAGCTCTTCTTTCTTTCTTTTTTTTTTTTTGGTGTGAACCAAGGTATCCCCACAGCCGGTAGCCATGGGACTAATCCTTCGCCCCGGGTAAGCGCACAAAGCGGTAAAGGGCTGGCCACGGGATGCTTTCCATTCACAAGAGTTGAGGATCGAACCCCCAACCACTTGCTTAAGGGACGAGATGCTCAACCATCACGCCCACCCGTCGTGGTTAACAAGCTCTTCTTTCTTTCCTCTTCTCTTGATCATTCTCCATAATTTAACTCTTTCTTTCTTCTCTTCTCTTCTTCTTCTCTTGATCATTTTCCATAATTCAATTCTTTCTTCTCTTCTCTTCTCTTTTCTTTTCTTCATCATTCTCCATAATTTAATTTGGACTAATATTTCCTCTTCTTCTTGATTATTCCCAAAATACTTTGATAACTTCTTGCTTCCTTGACACTTTCTGCAATTTCTTCTTTCTGTAATCCTTTATCTCCTTCTTGATTAATACTATAATTCTTCTTGAACTAATCTACATTAAATACAGAGTAGTTAGTCAATGTAGGAGATAAATATACCATACAATCTTTTTGCTCTTAATAATGGCATCTATCTAAGACATCATCAAAACTAATAATATCCAACATTCTCCCCCTTTTTGATGTTGGCAAAAACTCTAAGAAAAATATGTATGAATATGAAAATACGCCCAACATATTTTTTTTGTCATTCTCTCCCCCTTATTTGTCATTAGCAAAAAGTTGAAGTAATGAAGAAATACATGTGGAGCTCTTCATAAAGCATATCTCAACTTCAATGATGGAACGTGAAAGCATTGTTAGTTCTCAATTGGTTTTGATGATAACAGACAATTGTAAACACGATTGAAGTTTGTCTTTGTAAGTTGAAAAACTTACTGTCTTAGGCAAACTCGAGTTCCAGTTTGGAAACTCGAGTTATGGCCTGACAGAGAAATGCTCAAATTTTTATAAAGAAAGGCAAACTCGAGTTAAGGTTTGAAAACTCGAGTTTTGGCCATACAGAGAGCATTCGAGTTTTTCACAGATAAAGCAAACTCGAGTTTGATTTAGAAAAACTCGAGTTTTGACAAGACAGAGAGCAACCAAGATTTTCAAATAAATCAAAACTCCAGTTTCCAAAGGAAACTCGAGTTTAGCCTTTACTGAGAATTCTTTTTGATTTTCGAAGTACATGAAAACTCGAGTTTTACATAGAAAACTCGAGTTTCCATCATCTGAGAACAATACTCATCTCTGACCTTATGAAAACTATCATGTTCAAATCGTCCAAGCTTTTCAATGTTTTTCTCATAAAAGAGAAAACTCGAGTTTTCGTTTTGAAACTCGAGTTTCGACCTTACAGAGAAGTTTCCAAAGTTTTCAACGAATGAGAAAACTCGAGTTACGTTTTGGAAACTCCAGTTTTAAGCTTTTGGACTAAAACATGATTTTTCATCTAAAGTCCAAAACTCGAGTTAGTCACTTAATGACTCGAGTTATGCACTATTCACTAAACTTGTCCAAAATGCCAAATCGCGATGTTTGTCTCTGTGAAGAGAAAAATCGAGTTTGGATTGAAAACTCGAGTTTCGGTCTTTTGCTAAAAGTTCACTGAAACATGAAAACTCGAGTTTCGAAGAACTAACTCGAGTTTCCATCGCAGAATTTGAATTTCGATTTGAACAAATTTGTGAAATCTTTGTGTTTGATCTCTATACTCTATATCATCACTCATCACTATTCTTTACTATGTTTAATCAGTTTGTTAGTGAGCTTCAGATGATTTAGACAGGATTAAATGGAGACTTAGCATAAAGCAAAAAGCATGTCAGCTGTAATACCCTGAAAATCTCACTTTTGATAAGTATCATATTGAGTAAATAATACCTATTGGAAATAGGTGAATATGTGATATCAAATTTGTAGGGGAAAAATCTCTTGAAAATTAGAGTGCCAAAATGACGAAAATGCCCTTATAGGACATAAGTAACTTAGGAGAATTGTGAAAAATCCTAAAAGGAAGTAAAATAATTATTAAAATTAAGAGAGTATATTGCCTCTAATTTTGGTGATTTAATAAATTATAAACTTGGAAAAATTAAAGAAGAATGTTCATAAAGTATTGAAATGACCAAAATGTCCCTGTAAATTCTAATATAAAGCAAAGGACATGAAAACACAAATGTCAGTGTAAAAGTAGTGAGGTAATGAGTTATTCTAATTAAGAAAATTATCAACCATGGTTAAGAAATTAATTAAGTAATTATTGGCTAATTACTTAAGCATAAACAAAGGGAAATTCAAAGATAATTATGTAAGACCCTAAAATTTAGTGGGTTATGGCTAAAAATTAGCATAAATATATTTTGTAATTAATTGGAAAATATTGAGAAAAATAAATGAGATTAAGTATTTTTGAGCCTAAATACAAGAATAGACCAATAGGAAAAAGTTATGAAAAAAATATGTAAAAATAATTAAAATAATAATTAAATAATTAATTATAAAATAAAATAAAAATACATATATATTTTGTATGTGTGGGCCGACATCTTTGGGAGAAAAATAAGGAAAAAATAAAAAGAAAATGAATCAATTCAGAGTTAAAACATGCAAAAAATCAGTTCCAGGATTAGCAAACTCAAGTTCAGATCTCCAAACTCGAGTTCGTAATGTCTTCAGCAACTCTGGCATCTCTAGACAAGCCAAACTCGAGTTTATAAGTACAAACTCGAGTTTACAGCGGTCTTCAGCACTTCAGCAACTCTGTTTCACGTTTCACTCGGACAAGGTCTGGTAATTCAATGATATCTCTCAAACCAGATATCGGATTGAGGTGAAACCAGTGGCATATGAAACTAGACTCCCAATGAGTCATTTGGATATAAAATTCAAGCCAAAAAGAGTTTATATGAAGGAGATATGAATTGTAGAAGTTGACAGTAAAATTCACGCCACACAGAAAACCAAGCTTCAATGTTTTGAGTATATCTCACAAAGTACAAATCCGATTGAGCTGAAATCGGTGGCATTGGAAAGAAGACTCAAAGGGATTTCCATCGAGAGTTAAACCAACTAAAACGGAGTTTAGACCAGAGATATATTGCCCTCGAAAATCGACTATCTATTCAGGATATTGCACAGTTTGCTATCAAAGAAGCAAACTCGAGTCTGGGAATCAAAACTCGAGTTTGTCAGGGACAGAGGCTAAAATCTGATTTTGGGAAAGACCTAAACTAGAGTCATTAAGTTGGAAACTCGAGTTTCCATCACACAGAGAGCAAAGATCATCAGAGCATCTTCCAAACTCGAGTTTGTGATACCCAAACTCGAGTTTCCATCAGACAGAGAGCAACCAAGGGTAGAGGGACTCCAAAACTCGAGTTAGTCACTTAATGACTCGAGTTTGGCTTCAAATTCAAGATGTTCTTCGAATCTCAATCGCAACATATTCCTGAGAAAGACCTAAACTCGAGTTTGTGTTTCAAAACTCGAGTTTGCACTTAAGTGAACAGTTCCAAACTCCAGTTTACATTTGAAAACTCCAGTTTTGGACACTCAGTTTGAAAATCAGTTTTTTCTTGATTTTGCGAAATCTTCATAGATGATCTAGATACTTCATATCATCACTCATTATCATTCCTAACAATGTTTAATCAATTTATTAGTGAGTTTCAGATGATTAAAAGCTTGAGATAACATCAAACTTGATAGAAATCAAGATCTATCAAATGCATGAAGATGAACTTTGTTGCACACTTTCAGAAATGGGAAAGATGACAGATTTCAACGAGGAACTTGAACAAATGCTCATCTGTGATATTCTCCAATACATTCAAACGTTTAGACGATGAAATAGAAGCCTCAACGGATTCATCATTCAAAGTTTCTATTATGACAGATTTGAATTTGTTTTAAAGTCAATTAAAGCAAGTCGATGACAGCCTGGAAAGAATCAAAAGCATTAAATCTCACGCGTCAAACAGAGGATCAGTCAAAATAATGAATTCCCTCATTTGGAAACAATTGCTACAACTTTTACTCAGAATGATTTGTTACTCAAATCAAATAAAGAACATTAAATGATCATCAATGCAGAGCAATCATCAGAAATTCAAGAAACATTATGACCCAACGGCTATATTCCCCATCCATGACCACAACAGCTAGAATTTCGAATGGAGACAATGCAGAATGGAGAAGCAACGGTCATATGAAGATTTTCCGCTATATATAGAGCTGCATACAAGTCTTCAAACAGAGAACAACAAGAAGAGAAACAAGCCTACCTCTTCAACATGCTATTACTCTAATCTGCTTATCATTTACTCTCTGATTTTCAATGTCTATATATCATAGAGAGTGATATGTTCTGTATTGTACTTCAGTGTGTATCCATACACTTCTGAGAGAGAAGAATCATTGTAAACATCCTATCATTCTACCTTAGAGTTACTCAAGATTGGGTGATCTTGAGTGGGAAACACATTGTGTTGATTACAGCTTGTAAGGGGGGTGAATCCTATTGAGAGGATTACTTCGAGTGCAGAGTGTGTAATCAAACAGGTGTATTGATTACAAATTGTAAGGGGGAGTGAATCCTAGTGAGAGGATTACTTCGAGTACAGAACGTGTAATCAAGTTGAAAGAAGATAGTGGATTGAAAATCTCAAGTGGAGCTTGAGGACTGGACGTAGGTCAAGGATTGGGCCGAACCAGTATAAATCACAGTTTTCATATTCTCTTCCCTTATCTCTTACATTCCATCATATATGTTTGAATGATTGCTTATCACTTTATAAATTATTATTGTCATTCAAACTAATTTCAATAAGTTGCAGAAAGTTTTTAAAGTTCTAAGTTTTTAATCAAACACCCAATTCACCCCCCTCTTGGGTGATAGCCAAGTCTTTCATTTGGTATCAGAGCTAGGCTCTTGTTTAAAGGACTTAACAGTCTCAAGAGTTATCAAATGGCTAATTTTGGGTGCCGCTCGTTTTTGAAAGGTTTTGACTTTACCATTCCACCACTTTTCAAAGATATTGATTTTTGGTTTTGGAAAGCTAGAATGACTAGTTTTATCAAAGCAACTGATTTTGATATGTGGAAAGTCTTTACAAACGTTTTTGACTTCACTTCAAAAAAATTGGAATGGAACACTGTAATGGTGCAGATACACCAATGAGCTCAACAGCAACTCTGGATGCCGATGAATAAAAAGGGAAAGATTTTAACATTACCAAATATCGGGGAATGATCGGATCCTTACTATACTTAACAGCAAGCCGACCGGATATTCAATTTAGTGTAGGAATGTGTGCAAGATTCCAATCAGCACCCAAAGAATCTCACGCTGAACATGTCAAAAGAATCTTTCGGTATCTATCGGATACAAAGGAATTGGGTCTCTGGTTTCCAAAAAGTCAACAAGAGCATTTAGTGCCATATTCTGATTCAGATCATGCTGGGTACAAAACTGATAGAAAAAGTACCAGTGGACAATGTGAGTTTCTCGGTGGATCGTTAGTCTCTTGGTTCAGCAAAAAACAAACAACGGTAGCAGTATCCTCCACCGAAGCTGAATATGTAGCTGCCTCAAGTTGCTGTGCTCAAGTCCTATGGCGTAAACAACAACTTCAAGACTTGGGAATTCACTTGAAAGAGATCCCAATCCTATGCGATAACACTAGTACAATTAGCTTGGCCAAAAATCCAGTTCAACACACAAGAACCAAGCATATTGATGTGCGACATCATTTTAACCGTGACCATGTTCAAAGAAAAGATGTCAAGATAATGTTCATACCTACACATCTCCAATTGGCCGATATATTCACCAAACCACTAGCCAAAGAACAATTCACGTTCATACGGAGAGAATTGGGTATGGCTAATCCCAATGAATTGTAAGTACTCTATTATTAAATGTATTTCTTCAGCAATATAAATACTAACTTTAGCATCGGAGCCTCTAGGATTTGTTTTTGCAGGATGCTCTGTCTGGACGTATTAAAACAGAGATGAACAGAGACGTCCATGCTCGAGCAAGACCACAAGATATGCTCGAGCAACAGCATAAGTTCCCTACTCAAAATGAAGAAAACCTGAAGCATGCTCGAGCAAGCCAAAAGTTCTGCTCGAGCAATAACGGGAATTTTACATGGCGCAAAGAGGTGCTCGAGCAACCAAAATACCCCTGTTCGAGCAACAATGAACATCTCGCTAACGAAAGAGCATCTGCTCGAGCATCACAAATGAGCCTACTCGAGCAAGAACGGGTTAGCAAAAAAATTGTCAAGGCTGCTCGAACAACATTGGCGCCCCTACTCGAGCACGAAAATCTATCAAATCAAATCCAGGCATGAAAGGCTCGTTTCAGACTCTTCAAATCCTGATATATCAATCATAAGTCAAGTATTCACAGTACATACTTGATTAAAGGTCAGCTTGTCTCTTAAATTTAAAAATAAAAAACCATTGTGCTCGTCTCTGCTCGAGCAAGACTTAGAGTCTGCCCGAGCAAGTCCTCTGCTCGAGCATACAAAATGAGTTGCTCGAGCAACATCGACTGATATCGTTTTTAAAAAGGGAAATGATGGTTCATTTGCCCTTCCGTCAAAACCCTTACTTCCTTTCGCTTCTCCCTTTCTCTCAAATCTCCTTACTCCGTTACCCTATTTTTCAATCCGTTACCAAAATCAAACCGTACGACTATTCATTAGCGCCCAATTTCGCATTCTAACCGGTTGATTTTCTCACTGTTCGTCATCTTGTTCGTCGGCTCACCCCCATCACATTTCTGGAATCTTTTTTCAAAATCCCTCTTGTCTACCTAATCCGCTCTACCCAATGGCTGGATCCAGCGACAAAACTCCCTCCAAATCCATTCCGAGCAAAAAATCACGCTATTATCGGCCGAAGGTCAAATCCTCGGACACACTGACGATCATCAAAGAGAAGGTGGTTCCTGCGCATACGAAGGACACTGGTTCTCAGGGATCCCCCAAGCACACGACGTGCCTCCAGACTGGATCTCTAGCCTCTGGAAAAAGGAAACATGCTTACTCACCGTCTCCGGCTCACTCAACCGACGACTCCGTATGCACAATCGAAGCCATTCGCTCCAAGGAGAAAGAAGACCGGCCTCAAGCCTCCAAGTCCGCCATGAGTCAGAAATCTCAAGCTTCCGGAAGCAAGAAAGTCTCTTTCTCATTCAAATCTCAGGAATCAGGAAGCAAACGAGAACACGTCTCCACTAGCAGACCTCAGGACGGTCACTTTCCGGAACCCACTTCAGTATGATTCAGGGTCATGTTACTGTCGATGATCATTTACTATTTGCTAGATACTATGAGTCGAGACCATTTTGTCCGATCGTCTATGTTGATCTCGAGTACTTTAAGAAAGAATGCAATTTTGACATGACGGACTGGCTGCAGCAATTCATGCCTTTACTGGGTATCAGCAAACCATTTTCTCCTGAAGTAGTTTGGGTCTTTTATCACAATATGTACCTCCTGGAAAAGGCTCAGGACGACGATGAGGATACAGTGGTTACTCTCATACGGGGTAAGATCATTAAACTCACTGCTTATGACCTCAACATATTACTAGGCATCGTTGATCCTCCTGAAGACCCTCCCAAGTTGTCTCCAGCTCAGTGCCACCAAATTCTATTTCCTCACATCCCGGTAGATGGGAATAAAAAGATCAATTTGACTCCCGCATCCATGAGCGACGAGCACAGGGTGCTCTGGTACATCTACAGTAGGAGTCTCGTTCAGAAGGGTCAGAGCTTCACCCATTTTGTCCTAAAGGACTTCGAGAGATTTGCCTCGCTCGTTACAAAGGAGCCAAGGAATCTTGCCAAGTGGATTTTGGACGAAATGATTTCCTTCATATCAGAAGCTCAGGTGAAACTCAGGGCTACCATTCCATATCCTTCTCTGGTCTCCTGGATCTTGGAGGTCAACAACGTCTTGTACTTATCCGAGGACAAGGAAGAATATCCTCCCCGTTTTGGGCCAGAGCATCTGATACGTCTTCGAGTGTCCTTCACCGAAGCATCGTCTAAGAAGAAGCGTAAGGGAAAAGAACCAATGCACTCCTCTTAGCCCTCAGTCCCCAGACCAGGTCCATCTCTTCCCTCTGCTGCTCCTCAAGATGAGGCAGAATCTTCTAAAGCGGGTCCTTCTATATCTGCTCCTTCCTTCTCCCAAGCCGCTACTCAGGCTGCTATTCAGGCAGCTGTTGATTCCTCCGTCCGAGCAGCCATTGCCCCTGTTTTATAGTCACTCGACGCCTTCCGGAAGTTAACCTCTAACATGATCACTGCCATGGCCGATGAAATGAAAAACCTCAAGCAACATATCGGGCTTACTTTTGACATGGACTTAGCTGACCTGAAGACCGACTTAGAGTCCAACTATGCAGTCCTCTATGAGGAACAACAGGAGCTGAAGCGACAAGTCCAGGAGACAGCCGACCGCCAACAGAGGCAGATTTCTGGATTGGATGCCACATTGGACGCCTTTGTCCAAAATTTCATACCCTCTGGCTCCCACATCATTCCAAGGCATCCTATCGATCCCGCTACTGTCCCTCTTCCATCTACCTCATCTTCTGACTTTCCTTCTCCGGCTGCTCCGGCCCCTACATTTGATCAGGCCCCTCTTTTTCCTGATGACAAAGGGGGAGAATAGATAGATAGGGTCTCTAGCATTAGCTTTTGTGCTTTACTTGTATCTGTGTTTTGTAGCCTGTATTTTGTTAAATATGAACCTGTACTCAATTGCAAAGATTAATGAAAAAGGTTCTTTGTGGCTTTCCTATCATTAAACATTTCATTTCCCATATTTCTCTCAATTCAATCAACTTACAAAAATCTTTTCAAAACACAAATTCTTAAGAGTTGTCATCATCAAAAAGGGGGAGAATGTTAGTTCTCGGTGTTTTGATGATTACAATTGTAAGGTATTAAATTGAGTGGAAAATATGTGAATCAGAACCTTGCCCGAGCAAGACAAATAAGTTGCCCGAGCAACATCGGATTCAAGGAAAAGAAGCTAAAGCTGAGAACCTTGCTCGAGCAGCACATGTCTATTTTCCCGAGCAACATCGGGATTCAAGGAAAAGAAGTTAAAGGTGAGAGCCTTGCTCGAGCACCAGAGAAAGCTTGCCCGAGCACCATGCTCGAGCAGCAAGAAATAGTTGCCCGAGCAACCTCCCAAGTTCGCCTAAAGTGTTGTCTGCCCGAGCATGGATTCCGTCATGCTCGAGCACCATGCCCGAGCAACCTATATTGCTTGCTCGAGCAGCAACGAAATATTCTGATTTTCGCCTCTGGCTGAGGCTTGCTCGAGCACCACAAAATAGCCTGCCCGAGCAGCAACGAGAAAAGCCATTTGTCTGAGGCTTGCTCGAGCACCCGAGTAAACCCTGCCCGAGCACCATGCCCAAGCAACATATATTGCTTGCTCGAGCAGCAATGGAATATCCTGATTTTCGCCTCTGGCTGAGGCTTGCTCGAGCACCACAAAATAGGCTGCCCGAGCAGCGATGAGAAAAACCATTTCTCTGAGGCTTGCTCGAGCACCCGAGTAAACCCTGCCCGAGCACTATGCCCAAGCAATGGGAATAATATGCCTGAGCATCAGCGAGAAATTTCCTATCCTTGTTAAGGCTTGCCCGAGCACAAAAGAAATCTTGCTCGAGCAAGGTCGTCCCAAACAAGAATTTGAATACGATATCTGTGATTGATTTGCTCCTGACTATAAATATTGATCTGCCATTATCACTGATTATATAAACTGATGAATTTCCATTCTCTAATGATTCTATTCAAGTAAGTTTCAAGAATCAAATTGACCGAAGAGAGAATCGACACATTTACTCTCACGCGTCGTCTGACAGAGGAAAGATTAAAGATCTTCATTTGGAAACAATTCATATATCAATTACTCTGATTTATTCCCTGATCAAATAAGAGAAAAGATGATAAATGATGCAACAGTCATAATCATCAAAGCAGAGCAATCATCGGAAATCCAAAAGACAATATGTCCCAACGATTAGTTTTCCCAAAGACAGCTGATCGACATGAATCATGAACCTTATAAAGAGACAGCTGATTCAACTGGAAAAATACACACTCAGGAGCATATACAACATTCAATTTACTACTGTGATTATCTTGAGTATTCAAATACACACATCAGTGTTCATATCTTATTTACTCGTGAGGAGTCTGTTAAACACTTTCATTTTTCTATTCAAACTTAAGGTTGTGGAACCTTAAGTGAGGGTGTACAATTGCAACTTGTAAGGGGGAGTGAGTCCGAGTGTGAAAGGATCATCCTAAGTTACAGAGTGGGTAATTGTACGTTTGTTAAAAGAGTTAGTGGAAATCTCAAGGTGTACTTGAGGACTGGACGTAGGTCAAAGTGTTAAGACCGAACCAGTATAAATCTCCTTGTGTTCATCTCTCTTTCTCTACTCTAGCCATTCATTTATCTAAGAGAAGCAAAAGAAAAATAAAAGTCACCTATTCACCCCCCTCTAGGTGATATTCCTGCTGTCACATTCCACATATCAAAATCAAACGCTTTAATAAAGCTGGTCATTCTAGTTTTCCAAAACCAAAACTCAATATCTTTGCAAAACGGTGGAATGGTATAATCGAAACCTTCTAAAAACAAGCAACACCCAAAATCAGGCATTGACAACTCTTGAGATTGTTAAGTCCTTTAAACAAGAACCTGGCTCTGATACCAAATGTTAAACTTGGCTATCACCCAAGAGGGGGTGAATTGGGTGTCTGATAAAACTTTAAATAACTTTGAAAATCTTTTTGCAACATACTGAAAGTAGTTAGTATGACAAAAGTAATTTATAAAACAATAGTCAATCATTCAAACATATATGCTGGAAATATAAGAGTTTATGGAAGAGAATATGCAAACTGAGATTTATACTGGTTCGGCCAATCCTTGACCTACATCCAGTCCCCAAGCTCCACTTGAGATTTTCAATCTACTATCTCCTTGTTTAACCGGGCACAAGAGAAAAGCCTTTACAACCTCACAAGTTTAGTCGGGCACTTGTGCAGCCTTTACAATCTCTTATCGAGATACTCTCCTCAATTAGTTACATAGATACTCGAAGTTATCCTCTCTCACTAGGATACACTCCTCCTTACAAGTGTAAACTGATAACCCAATCTCCAAGTCCCACAACTTGAGGTTCTTACAATGATTTAATAATCAGAAATGTTCTCTCTAACAGAGAAGATGAATAAACACTGAAGTACATTTGATCATCACACTCTCTACTGAAAGCTATATAAACATTATGAAACAGAGAGTATATGAGTTAAGCGTTGGATTGCATTTCGACATTGTAAGCTCTTGTCTCTAACATCTTATATCTTTGAATGTTTCTCCTTTTATAGTTGATGAAGAGCATTGAGAATTTCTTCCAGGTTTGAATATGATCGTTGTGAGCGAATATGACCATTGGAACTATTCGACTGTTGGAGAAATATTACCGTTGGAGCTTCTGATGTAATCATCCACCTTTTCATAATCTGATGTTAATCCTTCGTTTGATCATCTAAAACTTACTAACAAATATGATTAATAGCATTGAGAAGTATAGCAAGAAGAAATCAATTGATAACAGTCATTTTTGAATTCTCGGAGACGTTGCTGCTGATCTTTGGTGTCTAACTCCAGGTAGACTTGTTGGCTCGAGTCAAAAAATCCTCTCAATTCATCAACCTCTCGGGTTGGCATTTGACTCGAGGTACGCTTGTTGGCTCGAGTCAATCCATCGTTCAAAAACTGAGAAGACTAATCACAACACTGTCTCACTCGAGGAAGCAAATACCTTGACTCGAGTTTGCACGTCATATTTGTTCTTTATCAGTTGCTCTGGCTTGACTTGGCTCAAGTTGGAGATTTGTGGCTCGAGGTAAAAACCACTCTCAAAATGTGTAACCCTCTGTCTCACTTCCACTTGAGTTAGACAAGTCTTGACCCGTGGTAATAAGAGCTCATCAAATTTGTTTGCTTCCAAAATCTTGTGAAACACTGAATCTAGATTCATATGGAATTGGTTTCACTTCATTAGGTTGTGGATATTGTGAGCCACTTCCAGAAAACCAAATCTATTCTAAAATGGTTCCAGAATTTAGAGTGTCCACTTTCGAAGATCATAACTCGCTAGTGTGAACTCAATTTTGGTTGGTTCAACTCTTGATGGATTTAATTTTGAGTATACTTTCAAATGGCACCAGATTTAGCTCAATTGGATTTGTATATTGTGAGATACACTCAAAACATCAAAGGTTGGTCATCAGTGTGACATTTATTGATGTACCAAATTGTGAAATTCATAGCTCTCTCATCTGAACTCCTTTGGGCTTGAAGTTTATATCTAAATGACACACTAAGAGTCTAGTTTCATATGCCACTAGTTTCACCTCAATCCAATCTCTGTTTTGGGAGATATCATCGAATTACCAGACCTTGCCCAAAGCTGAACGTGAAACAGAGGTCACCAGAGTACTGAAAACACTATTAACTTGATGCAATTTTTGGCTGACTCGAGTTAACTCGTACGCGCGAAAATGGCTTGAAAATCACTATTAACTCGAGTTAACAATATGATTGACTCGAGTTCAATCCTTTGCTTAGCTCGAGTCATCTCCTACTAAATGCCCAAAATACTGTAGAAACCATTCTGGCTCGAGTTAAGCTTCCTGGCTTGAGTTAAATCTTCCCAAAACTTGATTTTGCTTATTTTAACTCCGATTTGAGCCATTCCACCTTCCATTTGATCGTGGAGACTTCTAGAATCAATCTAAAAACTTGTATAATGATTTTCTCATTCCATTTAACAAGGTCTTCTTTCTTTCCTCTTCTCTTGATCATTCTCCATAATTTAACTCTTTCTTTCTTCTCTTCTCTTCTTCTTCTCTTGATCATTTTCCATAATTCAATTATTTCTTCTCTTCTCTTTTCTTTTCTTCATCATTCTCCATAATTTAATTTGGACTAATATTTCCTCTTCTTCTTGATTATTCCCAAAATACTTTGATAACTTCTTGCTTCCTTGACACTTTCTGCAATTTCTTCTTTCTCTAATCCTTTATCTCCTTCTTGATTAATACTATAATTCTTCTTGAACTAATCTACATTAAATACACAGTAGTTAGTCAATGTAGGAGATAAATATATCATACAATCTTTTTGCTCTTAATAATGACATCTATATATGACATCATCAAAACTAATCGTATCCAACACTAAGCATCATAGGTCTTACAGCCCAAGGATGATACCCCATTCATACTTGCACATCGGGTCTTACTGTCTCGATCCTCTATTCATCAATTTTGTCTGAGCTTCCTTAATTTAAGCTCCCAAACCATTTTCCTCTCGCTTAGCACTGTTGCTGGCAAGTTCTATCTGATTTACACAATTCAGATTTCTAGACCATTCTATCAATTTTTATTCCTTTATCAAAATAATCATCAACTGCACCGCTATTTATTTCAGTAAAACAGCGACGACAGTCATGTCATTGTTTATTATGTTGTGTCATATTTAAATTTTTCACATATCTAAAAGCCTTTGTGGTTGCAGTACATTTCACAATTCGAACTATACGAAAAGTAATAGTGCTATTACATTTTTAAATTCAATCGTTGCTAGCTCAAATTTTCGTGAAAACAAATTACTATCGGGCTATTTTCAGAAAGCATTTGTTACCGGCACACGTTAATGAGTGAGATTATTCATTTCACAAATGTAGCATTCAAAAGGTCTCGCCACCACTTCAACATATCTCAATCCTTTCATATACAAACCATGCACTTGTCAGCCATTGTGGGAGAGTTTTCGTCCCTTCCCGGGACCTAGTATCTGCACTAGCATATACAATAATAGGCCACCCACCAGAATCCCATACCCGGGATAAAGGAACATCGTCCATGGAGCCCTGCTCCAAACGCCTAAATGGGTGCCAGCTAGACAAGGCAAAACACACGCCCTTACAAGGCGAAACTACTCAGATTGGGTGCGTACACTGCTGGTGCGAGTATTTGCTTTTTAAAACTAATCTCCTCATAAGAACTTTCAACAATGGCCAGCGATTTCAAACATTTTCAAAAGCATCTGACAAGATCCAGCAAACTGAGTATGTCTACAATAGTTTTTGGCATCTTCCAGTTCCGTACTGCTTCTACCACAAACATGGTTCAAAATTCAATTTCAAATCTGGGTTCCATCAAGACACCCTATCTATGAGACAACATAGTTCAAAAACAACCATTTCAAACTGTTCTTAGTTTCTGAAAAACATTTCATTTGAAAATTTAGTTTAGAAAATCCAATTTCAAAATTTCACAAACATAGCAAGTGCATTGGTATGTTCGAAATTCAATTTTCAAATATAATAGGAACCAAAGAACTGACATAGAAGGTTATCATCTCCAATTACATCTCAGGCTTTATATTTGGCTATTCAGGTCGTTCATAAGACACTCAGTCCATTTTATTTCATTTGTTCGATCATTCTGGATACAATGCATGTAACTCTTAAGCTTACAACTTCTTTAGCACTTTGCCTGGTATCCATGGTTTAGTAATTGTGATCTTCTGCCAGCCTATGAACATACTAGTTACATAGGACTTAGGGCCTCTCATTAATCGTATATCAAATTTAACGACTCGAGCTCATATCAATTTCGTGAGTCTTATTGCCTACTCTATATTTGTATTACAGTTTCCACATGGTGCTGGAGCATCCCATGGCAATACCTTGATATTGCATCAAATAATCCTCATTTAGGGTCATTCTGTATATGTGTTGGAAATTATGCCCTAGGGGCAAGTCATTGTACTTTAAACGTTTATGTTATTTAAAGTATTTTTCCGTTTTGTTATCATATCATTTGCATGTTTATAGTGATAGTTGTATCCTTGGATGTATCTTATAGATTATCCTAAATGTCACTGGTCAGTCATCTACGCGGGAGCGAAGATGAAGTAAGACCAGTATGACTTTGATGAGCATGGAGATATGAATCAAAGCCATAGGCAAGTCTTGTAAGAGTACAAGGTGCTGACCGACCCACTATGAGAAAACTACATGGATTGAGTCATTAGCTTTTCTCATGTATAACCGCGTCACAACGTCGTTTGACCTGAGATCATCATGGATTCCTACATGAGAGTCGCTGATCTTTGACCTAGTCAAAAGTCACCTTTGACCGGGTGATGATAAAGGCTTTGATTGGGATCAGCGATTTTCATGCTGAGGAATGTGAATGGTCAAGATGGAATTTGTCCCTCACATTTGTAGAGAGATAAAATTGGGCCCCTCGATGAGTGAGTCTAAGAAATGTATGGTTATACTACAATGGAACAAAGTTTCCATTTCAATTGTTAGACTACTCAAGAATCGAGAAAGTAATGGTCATGAATAGGAAGTTAACATTATCCATGCCTCATCCTTGACTAAATTATCGCGTGACAAAAGGGACGTGACATGGTTGTTCGATAGGTTGTATCGTATCATTGATCCCTATATGAATTAGGTAGTTGCAATGTCTTGCTAAAGGCCGCTTGCGACTTGTGAGCCGGTACAGTATTGGCCCGCTGCGAATCTCATGTGGGTCTACAAGGTCGCACACAATAATAGCCCAACACAAGCAATAGTGTCCAGATTCACTGAATCTTAGATATGTCTAAGATTTAATGAATACAACATTTAATCTAGGATGGATATATATATATATATATATATATATATATATATATATATAAATTCAAAAATAATGATATTATTATTTATAGATAATAATATTATTATATAGTATTTAATTTATTTGATAAATTAAATAATTAAAATAAATAGAGATATCATATATCTGATTTAATTTGAATTGAGATATAGTATCTCAGATTTAATTAAATAGATAGATATCATATCTCATATTTAATTTTCTAATAGAGATATCATATATCTGATTTAATTTGAATTGAGATATAGTATCTCAGATTTAATTAAATAGAAAGATATCATATCTCAAATTTTAGGCAAGCTTTTAATTTGGATTAATTGAATGGATTAGATTAGATCTGTTGGACAGATTTCATTAATATCCAAATTCAAATTTCAAGATTAATTTAGATTAATCTTGAATATTTTAATACGGCCCAATTAGGGTTTTAGAAACTCTATAAAAGATATTGATCTAGTCGTATTAAGATAATGAACCAACAAGCCGCGAAAGAAATCCTAGAGAGAAAAACGTGAGACACAAAGTAAGAAGGCACTAGCACACTGTCCTACGTGTTGGAGAGCTTTTCGGTGTGAATACCAGTAGAGGGAGTGGATTCGTAGAGTCGGCTCCTAGAGATTGATCGAGCAAGAAGGTGTTAGCCCATGAGTTCTCAAGGCACGCATACCAGTTCGAATAGGTACGATTTTTCTTAACTAGCCCGATTTAAACGCCGTTGATAGATCCTCTTTGGGATTCGTAAGTTTTTTTTAATGGATGAGATCCTTCCACTGCGTGTACGGATTCCAACAACATGAACTTCCAATAACTATCTAGCTCCAAGCATAGTCACATATCCAACTTTCGCTATTGGGTATTCAGCCTACAACTTTCAGGGAACCACTAGCCACTATCATATCTATAGCTATTGGTCCCAAACATGAGACCGTAACCTGTGGCTACCAAGGCTCTAGCTAACATTCGGTTCCAATAAGATACTAATTCTCAAACACACTTCCTCAAGGAACATTCTGTATTCAAGATCTTTCCCTATGCTGATACAGCAACTATCAACCTCAAAATACCCTATATCATATAGGTATTATCCTCGAACATACCTCAAATAACATGCTGATAGTATCAATCAATATCATCAAGGGTTCTACTCTCAATCATTCTTTCTAAGGGAATATCATGAGATTAAAATCATTCCCTATTAGTTAGTAACCTCCAAATACCTCATACATATGGGTACTATACTCTAGTGCCTTAATGCGCTCAGATCAATGCCTAAAGAATCTCTCGTTATCAGATCAAATTCTTGGGTCATGGTTCGGTTGGTAGCAATCCCTTTGGATGCCTAATCCCATCCTTAGGTTCATCAACCTAAGTCTAAAACCTCGACCATACCCAATAAATATGCTATGATCATCATGATTCATATCAATAACATTCAGGCACTATCCTCAAAATAACCTCGAATCAATAATTGTCAGATTCATAATTGACTCTTAGAACCTCAATATCAATTAAGCTAAGGAATCATATTTCCTCAACAATACCTAGAATACAAACTAGGATCATAATTTATATTCCTAGTCTAAACCTCAAAATATTCTAATAACGTCAACCACTATTCTCGAGGTTCTAATTCCATCTCAGTCCTTAATAGCACAGGGTATAATCTAATATCATTCTATTACCTTAAGGTCAATTATCAAACCTAAATCATACCCAAACAAATATGCTGACAATCCAACATCGATCAATATTCACAGGGTTCCTACTCTCAGATATTGGAACCTAAATACAACCTTAATAACACTTAACCTAGGCATTAATTCTGCTTAAGATCATATTCAGGCCTAATCTCAATCATATCCTTACTCAATCTAACATCCTCATAGCATCTCTAAGGATCACCATAAGTCATGCCTCAAAGTACCAAGGCCTTAATTCAAGGGAATCCCAAATTCCTATAATACTTCCCAGGAGGTCGCCCATCCTGAGATTTTCCTCGTCTAAGCATGCTTAACTTTAAAACTCTGATAAGATTTGGAAATCTAAATCATATCCCAACTCATCATGAAGGGCCCTAGGATTTAACAATTGGGTCTACAATCTGTGTCATCTTAGTTATTCCCAAAGTCTCAACTTTCGGAGCTTGAACTTTGCTCCTCGAGGTATATATCTACTGCTCCATTTTCTGATACAACAGTTGGTCTCCTCTTACTACAATGCCTTCCTTCTGTATTCTTAAGTTACTCTTCTTTTCAATTTCACTGCCGAAATTTACTTCAAACCTTGATTTCCATATCAAAGGGCCTAAAGTCAACAATAGAACCCACATTCTGTGTTGTCTTATCCACCTGTGGAGTTTGAACTCCCTGGAACTTAACCCTTTTCCTTAGGGTTTATTTCCTTTCTGATTCATTTGTCCAAAATTATATAAGTACCCTTAACCACTTTAGTTTACCTTTTACCAGTACCGTCCAAACTATGCTCTGATACCACAATTGTTACACCCCTACCAACCTTGCCCTACTGTTTTCTAGACCAACTTTACTAATTTATTTCTCCTAGTAGAAAGATCCAAAAGACATAAACTTATACGTCATGGTGAAGCCCTGAATGCCTATTTTCCTCCTGTAAATTTCAGCTTAAACCGACACCATTTACTATTTTTAAAACTGGGTTGAAGCTTCGCTGACCAGATTTTCCAGAATCTGGCAGCAAGCTTGCTCTTTGATATTTCGGTGTTTTTGAGTTTGGAAACTTAAACCGTGACCTAACCCCATACAAAATGATGTTATAAAAACTTTGATACCATCAAAAACACCAAAATCTAATCACAACACCAAGCCCTAACACCTTAGACGAAAACCACAAGTTTGAGCTTCAAAGGTTCAGGTTTTCGGTTTACCTGATTTGGAGCTTTGGCTTGGTGATCTGAGTGGTTGAGTTCTTGACCTTGGTTATGGAAGCTTGCTGAACCTTTCTTTTCTCTTCAGCTGGAGCACGTCACTTTTGAAGGGAAAATGAAGAGTTTATCTCTTTTTAAAATGATTAAAAGAATCTAAACAGTCTGAAATAATTGGTGTAAATTCTTGTCCAATTGGGATCTGACTTTTTGGATTATCTTGCAAGAAAATCCAGAGGGTTCTAGGTCTTCCATGTGGTGCCTCCCCCTTCAAAATATCTAGATTTTTACTTTTCATTTTGTGTGAATTACATGTTTTAGCCCGAAATTTATGTAAATTACCAATTTTGGCCCGAAATTCCTTTGACTTTTCTTACTCTTTCCCCAATTCATTTTTAATAATTAAGGGGGGTATGTGGCGCCATCTTGGGCCCACAAATATGATCCCATGAATTTTCCTCTATCCTTTCCACTTTATTCAGTCTAATCTCCTTCTACCGGTCCACGCTGGGCCCCGCTAGTTAACAGAGTGCTTTCTTTCTTTGGTACTTTTCTTCAACTTTTCAAATATTTTCCCTTTAATGGACATACATATGTGGTGCCATCTTATTTCCATATATGGCCCCACATTTGTCTCATTGAATCCAAAATAAAGCCCCTAACTGGTCCTTATCGGTCCTCTTTCTACCAGTTAACATCTTGCGGGACCCGTATTTTGTGTTTGGGCCTGAGTATGGATAAAATCATCTGATTTTCTCTCTTCTCCTTCATGTAGACGAAATTGAATACTTAAGGGTCAAGGATTTGACTTTTCTACCCCTATAATATTACTTACTTTTTTCTCTTTAATCCCGTAGTGACACGTGTCCTCCAGTAGTGATTACACTGACTTTTCCTCTTCAAAAACACAGGGCATACATGACTGCCCTAAAAATGTTGTATGCTTACTTATACTGGAATATTTTCTCTCAACTACTTGTCCTATACCTTAGGACTTAGTTAGATGACATCTTTTCCAACCGAATTCATACCATATAAGTCTTTCGTGCCCCTTTTCCATTGACACTTTAATTACACATACTAAGTCCACTGACCTGTATAGCCAAGTTTCTTAATCCCTGTGAGGCTTCCTATCTCTTGTCATTCCTGGGACTCTTCCCAAACTGGGCTTAGTCGTCTGCCTACTTTAGGCTTATTCTCCAGTTTCTGTGCCCGAAATTCAAGATATTACACATACTAGTCATAATAAAACTATGCATAATAATAATTCATTTATATTGTGGATGATCATGGTGCCTTCCGATTATCCATCCAAAAAATCTCCATCTCTTCTTCATTCTTTCATCATGACCGAATAATCTCTTAGTAAAGTCTTCTTATATAGGTCATATATCTAAAAAAGTTATATTCTTATTCCTATTTAAATTGGGGCAAAACAATCACATTTACCAAAAATAAAATTGGGACAAAACATTCTCATTTACCAAAAGAAAAATAAATAAATAAAAAATTTAAATCATTTATTCGAGGCACCATGACTTTCCATTTTCTTGTACCTACAAAAACGTTAGAAAAACACATGCAAGAAATTTTTTGCAAATCCTAAACTATCATTGAATAGAATTCAATAATAGTATCCCATGTGTTTATGATAACGAGCACGGCTCTGATACCAATTGTTAGTTAATTCAAGCAAAGTGTTTATGATAACGAGCACGGCTTTGATACCACTTGTTAGTTAATTTTGAGTTGTTGCTCGTAAGGTTGAAAAACAAAAAATTTGTTAATCATTACGGAACCTGTAACTTCTTACGGTCCTCATGAGTTATTAACTATAACTCCTTATTTCAATGAGTTATTAACTGTATCTTTATTGTCATGTGAAATTTAATATTTGCTCATGAGTCATAACCCGTAACTCTTTATGGTTATCATGAGTTATAACCCATAACCTTTTATAGTGCTTATAAGTTATAACCTATAACTCTTCACGCTCTCATGAATTGAAAATTTAATCGCATGAGTTATAATCTAATGCTTTAGACCAAGAAGTTATTATTATTTTAATCATTGAGAAACCTGTAACTTTTTACAGTACTCATAATTTATAACCCGTAACTCCTTATGGTACTCATGAGAACCTGTAACTCTTTACGATGCTCATAAGACATAATCTTTATATTGCTCATGAATTTTCTCATTAATTATTTTTAGGATCTACTCGTTAAAACACATAAAGGGGTTTTAGAAATACCTTAGATCACTCGAAGACTTCAAAGTCTATGATGTTCTCTAACATTGATCCACACGGCTATCTCCTGATTGCAATAAGAACTCCTCCTCCTTGACTCGACCTTCTCCTTGGATGCTTGCTAGGTGATGGCAAGGTAGAGGCTTTAAGTTCTTGGGTTTTATTTCTCTCAAGACGGTGATAGTGTCTTAAGGTTAGGTAGAGGATAGGATGAACAAGATTAGATCTTACATTTCTTGGATTGAACCTTGGATGCCACCGATCTTTCTTGGATGAGCCATAGGCATAAAACTATCCAAGACTACACGGCCAAAACTTCTAAAAACATCCAAAATTATGTGTCATAATTCCAACCACTTAATTAAGGTTAAACCCTAATTAAAGTAATTAGAAAAAAAGCTCATTCCTAGATTTAATCCAAAAAAATCAAGATAATGGATTTTATCCATATCTTGAATTCAAAATTCAAGATAATGGCTCATTAAAAGAGTTTGATAAGTCCAAGGTTATTTATGTCAGTGATTAATTGGGCCTAATGGGTCAAACACAGGTTATTATTATTATTTTTTTTTTTGCCTGAAACACAGGTTATTATTGATTACTTAAAATTAGCAAGCTTTGGGCAATAATTGTTATTGGACTTTGTCAAGAATATAGGTGTAATTGGGTTGGAGTAGGACTCCAAGCCCAATAGTAAAATGGCGTCATATTTGAGCCCTTAATAGGAAATCAATTTCTCCAAAAAAAAGGCCTAAATGTGTTAGAAGACCAAACGGGGCCTTAGGCCAATTTGAATTTGGATTTTGAATTTTGATTTTGAAATTTAAATTTGAATTTTAAATTCAAGAGATTAGGTTATAAATTATAATTTTGAATTATCTATAGATAAAGATAGGATAAATAATACATAATGATTGGATAAAAAGTGATCTTGAATTTCGAATTCAAAACACAAATTAAAGATATGAATGAGATCCATTATTTTGAATTTTTAATTCAAAAAATAATTCAAGATATGAATTTAATCCATTTTCTTAATTGTTTGGATAATACCAAATAACAGGCCTTTAATCTTGAACCCTAATTTAGGGTGCTTCCTAAATATACAAGACAATTAGGTCCTACAATTTCGGCCAACCAAGATTAACAAAAAGGTGTTGACCAAAACAAAAAGATAGATCAAACTCTTGAGAATTTCACCCAACCACCAAGGAAAAGAGAAAAAAGCATCATCCAAGAAAGGTAAATCCAATCTTGTGCATCTTATCATATCCTCAACCCAATCTCAAGAAACCTCACCTTCTTGATAAAAGAAAACCCCAAGAACTTGAGTCCTCAACCTTACCATTGTCTAGCAAGCATCCATGGAGAAGGAGTTCTCAAGGCAATTGGGAGATAGCCGTGTGGATCAACGTTAGAGGATATCAAAAACTTTGAAGTCTTCGAGTGATCTAAAGTAATCTTAAACCCTAAATAGTTGTTTTAATAAGTAGATCCTAATCAACTCCAAATAAGTGTAATTCATGAGTACCATAAAGAGTTACGGATAATATCCCATGAGCACTGTAAAGAGTTATGGGTTCTCATATATTAACTCATTGGTTAAACTAGACACCTTAAGTGACTTATGAGTACCATAAAGAGTTACGGTTCTCATATATTAAATCGTTGGGTTATAAATCATGTTCTCGTAAAAAGGTTACGAGTTCTCATGAGACTAACTAATTTTATGAAGGCATGTCTAATCATGATAATCATCTTAGGCATAACTTATGAGTATCGTAAAGAGTTATGGGTTCTCATGAGTATCGTAAAGGGTTACGGATTAATGGAAAAAATATTAATAACTAATTGGTCTAAGAAGTTAAGGTTAATAACTCATGAGGACCGTAAGGAGTTATGGGTTCCCGCAATGGTTAACAAAATTTTTGTTTTCCAACCTCATGACCTTTTGCTTGAAAGTCATGCAACAATGCAAAATTAATCAACACATTACCTGCCACTTGAGTGATTATCTCAGATCAGTTGAAGTGGGTTTTCTTTCTGATTCAAGTTCTTAGTTCAAATATAGTTCTACCACTTGAGCATCTTGAAACATAGAACTTGAATGACTTGAATAATCAAGTCCTCATTGTTTTCCAATATTTGTTATCATCAAAACATAATCTGATAACTAACATAAATATCATCACAATAATATAATCACTAGTGCAAAAAAGGAATTTAAGACCGCCTCATTTAGAGCGGATCATCGACGCCCCGCTCTTAAAGGTGTGACCGGTGGCAGTTTTGTAAATAAAAAGAACTTCTTATACGCTAAAGTGCTTTAAGACCGCCTCATTTAGACCGGACTAACGAAGGACCGCTCCGAAAACTATGACCGATGGCAGATTTGTAAATATAAAGAACTTCTTATACTAGATCATTTTTTCATAGGTCTTATCCAGACCTGTTAAAATAACAACCGGTCTTAAAAATGTTATTAAAAAAATTGAAATATCAATTACTTTTGGAGAAATCTCATACAGCCAGACTTATATTTTCTACACTCCAAAATTAATACGGAAAAATTAAAATATAAAGGTATTAAAGTTTTAAGACCGAACATATATAATAGACGGTCTTAAAAGTTAGACCTTTAAGACCTGACATAAAACACGGCCGGTACTAAAGTTTAAATAAAAAATTAATTAATGTTAAGACCAGAGTTACAGAATGACCGGTCTTAAAAGTTAGACTTTTAAGACCGGACTTAAAATCAGGCAGTACTAAAGTTTAAATAAAAAATTAATTAATTTTAAGACCGGAGTTATATAAAGACCGGTCTTAAAGGTTAGCTTTTAAGACTGTATATACTCATTTGTCTGGTCTTAAAAATGAGGCGCCAAATATACGTTTCTTTGCGTGGAAGCTTTTGTCACACTCACTGAAGAACCCCTGTTCACGTTGCGAAACCCTTCCTGTTGCATTCCTCTCTTCCTCGCCCCCGGGCATTCCTCTCACTTTCTTGAAAATGAACGGTGAAAACGATTCCACTCGTGTTCCTGGAACTCCAGATACTGCTTTGACTGGTGTGGGTCAGACGAACGAACCCTCTTCATCTCACAATGAGCCTCCTCAGCGCCGTGCACGCCGTGGTAGAAGCGGCACACGAATGAGGGAGGTTTCCCTTAGTCGGAATTCTAGGAAGAAGCTCGAGATTCAATTTGATGAAAATTTGCAACCTTTCGGTTCTAATAAAACCACATATACTAGTTTTGTCGGCGCTCTAGTACGCAACAAGGTTAGCATCTTGATTGATGAGTGGAAAAATGTGGACCAAAGCATAATAAAGGATCCTATTTGGGACACTATCCGGCTTACATACACCGTCCCTGACTCTGAGAAGTTGAAAGACTCAACATTGTCTTATTGTCTTTGAGCGGTTCGGGAAGTTTAAGACCTTTCTAGCTAACACGTATATTTTTGCCGAGGTGAAGCCTGACCATAAACCCTGGCACAAGTACAAATTTATTGATGAAAAAATTTGGCAACAATTTGTTCAGCTGCGGACCACTCCTGAAGCTCTGGTGAGTTTATATTTAGTTTTGTTTGCACTCTTGTTTGCTTATTAACCTGTACGGATATGTGAATGTTATTGTGTACATCTAATCCTGTTAGTTAAATGGTTTGGTGTGTGAATAGAAGTATACATTTCCTGCCTTTGTCCTGCATCAGAGGAGCATGTCCTAATTCCATGCAAGTCTGATATGTAAACTGTGTAATATGGTTAGACGTTGCTGTTAGTTAGTTAGTATGTTAACTATGTAATGGTTTCGGTGCAAGTAGTTAGTTAGTTATTCTAATAAGAACCAATTATGATGAATGAATGAATTGACTGAGTTGGCAGCAATTCTGCAACTCCCTTTCCTTTGGTTCTCCCAATTTCTTCTACAATGCTACATCTTCCTTAAGTAAAATGTTGAATCTTGATGAAGTGAATTTGACTAATGTTTGACGTTCATATCAAGCAGAAGTTCTCTAATTTCTGTTAGTGGCATGGCTGGAATTCATAATTGATAGTTGTTTTCAATCCTGATTCACAGAAAAGAAGGGAAAAATACCAAGAGATCGGGAGAAAGAATGATTGCCCACACAGGGCTTCTCGCGGCGGATATGAAAAGGCCGAAAAAGATTTGATGGCAGCCAAGCGGAAGAGATTGGAAGATGAAGCTGAATCCAATCCTTCTGCGGTAGTTGATTAGCCGCCATCTCCAATACGTCGCGAGGAGTTGTGGTTGTATATTCGGCAAAAGCCAAGCGGCGCCTACACGAGTGAACAAACTCGTGTAGTTGCTGAACGAATTGTAAGTATCGATATTGTTATTTTTTACTTACTAAACATGTTTCATTACTAAGCTTCTCGTTATCTGTATCTTACAGGAAGATCTTAAAAATAAAGAGGCAGAGGGATCTTTTGCGTCGGACGGGAGGAATGATGTTCTGACCATTGCGACCGGAAAAGCAGATCACTCGGGGCGTGTAAGGGGGATTGGAGGACGGGTAGGCCTAAAGAAATACTTTGGTAAATCCAAACGCCACAGACAAAGTATGGTTACCCGGGAGGAGATGGATCAGACGCTTGCGGCCAGAGAAGCTACATTGAGGGCAATGTTTCAAGCTGAGATGAGCAAGATGAAGGAGGAGATGGATCAGAAAATGAAGTGTCTCCTGAGCTCTCTGCCAGAGACCAGTGTTCCCTTGACACCTTCAGCTGCACATATGCAGCAGAGCACTAGAGGGAGCTGCATTGTTGGACAGTCAGAGCAACCTTGTCATCTGTATGTGGAGGATAGTGATAGTCATAGACAATTGGTTGCTAAAGGGACTGTTCACAACTTTGGATCAACTGTACACCACCAACAAATGGATGATGATGAAGTCAGAGTGTCAGCTGAAGAGGTGATCTTTGATGCACCTGTCCCTCTCCCAACTGATAAGCTGAAGATTGTGAGTGATGTCAAGGGATCCTTCATCTCTTGGCCAGTGAAGCTTATAGATGTCTCTACTCCTCGTCAAGCTCCATCCCCTCGTCAAGCTCCATCCCCTCCTCAAGCTCCACCCCCTCATCAAGCTTCACCCCCTCATCAAGCTTCATCCCCTCCTCAAGATCCACCCCCTCATCAAGATTCACCCCCTCCTCAAGTTCCATGCCCTACTGCTAACTTGACGGCCAAGGAAAAAATATCTGATTTGGTAGCCAACAGATGGTTTAAAGATAAATCGTGGCATGTCAATGAAGTAGTAAGCCACGATCATCCTCAACCGCTTTTAGTTGATAATGAAGATGTAGAGTCCATGCTTGCTTCTGGACGACGAGTTACTAGTGCATGTGTTCAAGTATTTATGAAGTAAGTATCTTCTTCCTTGATTACATAATTTAAATGCACCGTTTAGACACACATACATATATACTAATTCCCTTATCGATGTCATTCTTGTAGGTGCATGCATGAGAAACTTGTTGAACAGGGAAGAATCGAGGATTTTGGATTCTTGTGCCCAGTGTATGCAAGTACAACATCCAAGGAAATGAGACAGGAGTACATATCAAAGAGGGTGTGTGAAGTGCCAAGAAAGGTGTACTTGTTTCCACACTGGCTCGGGTACTATATATCACAATTCTTGTCTGCAATTCACTTAATTCTGCATATATATATATATATATATATATATATATATATATATATATATATATATATATATATATATCGAGTACTTTCTTCTTTGTATTGAAATTTCAGCAACCACTATCAGTTGGTCGTCATGAACATGGAGTCGCATTTTGTTATCTTCTTATGCTCCACTCACAGCGATCCATCGCCTACGTCGAAGCAGATCATCAACAAGTAAGAATGTCATTTTGATTGTCTTGTCGAAATCTCATTGTGAATTTTCAGTGAACATTACTTGATAAATTTGTGATTTTGATGATAGTGGCATGACGACCTTCCAAAGAACAAAAAAAAAGGCGTGGTGGGTTTGATCTCAAAGACCTAAATGGTACCAACCAAAGGTTAGTACATATTTGGACATGGCATAACTGTTGATGGCTTAATGTTACATATGAAATATGCACGTAATATGTTATTTCTGTTTCTGTCTTTGATGTTACAGAGGTTTGCCTGTGAAAAGTCATTTGATGATGATGAAGTGAAGCACATACGCCATGTATTTTTTGAATATCTGTATAAACTGGTCTTAGAAAATTTAAGTCAGGACAATAATTAATGTCCTAAATTAATTCATTTGTAAATAATATATGTTGTAGCAACAATAGCCTTCTGTACATACATTTGTTTATTTTTTTCGACTAGCTAATTCATTCATTTGTAAATATAACGCAATGCAATTCAATAATAAATTTGTTTATTTTTTCGAACAATTTGTGTGTCCATTTTGTGTTTCTGAATGAATGGGATGGTGGATAAAGCTATTTAATTAGTGCTTGAAATTTGAGATACAGGCGGATGTTGTAAATGAGCCATAAGAGACTCTGAAAAGTATTCGCGACTTTTAGGACCGTATATTTGTTAAAAGTCCGGTCCTAAAGGTCCTCGTCCATTTTAAGACCGTATATTTAACAAATATCTGGTCCTAAAAGTCTTCGTCTAATTCTAAAAAATATGGGTAGACTTTTAGGACCGTATATATGTCAAATATCCGTCCTAAAACTCTATAAAATATACGGCTAGAATTGTAGGGCAGTATATTTAATTAATATCAGGTCCTAAAAGTCTTCGAAAAATTCCAAAGAATATGGCTAGACTTTTAGGACCGTGTATTTGTTAGGAGTCAGGTCTTAAAAGTCTTCGTTTATTTTAATAGTTTGTCGAAACCTTTAGGACTGTATATTGTTTAATTGTCCGCTCCTAACTTCAAATTTTTAAATAATGCTTAACTTTTAGGACCGTGGATTTGTTATATGTCCGGTCCTAATATTCTTCCTTTAAATAGAGTTTGTGACTCAGTTTTCAGACAAATCGTTAGGGTTCAAGACAACCAAGTTTCTGGCGTTCTTCTCAAGTTTTGTGCTTCGTTGTCCTCGTTTTCACTTAACTCGGATGTGGAGATCATCATCGGTGTCCCTTTTCTTTGTCCTTTTTCTTTTGTCGGAAAAAGAAAGAAGATAACGAAAAGGACACTGAAAATGTTCACACCAGGGTAAGTAAAGAGGACGACAACGATGGTCCAAACTTGAGAAGAATCGTCACTCTGTTTGTTTTTGTTCGAATAAGGTAAACAATGTTTTTTGTTTTGTTTTGTATGGTCGTAACTGTTAACTTTATTCTGCAAATTTTTAATGTTGATCACCACGAAGAGGACAATGTTTTGTTTGTTTCCTTTTTGTCGGAAAAAAGAAAAGAACATCATAAAGACAAGTACAAGGAAAGTGATTGGGATCTAAACATTTTATTTTTTTTCTATTTTTTTCTGCCTTGAGAGGCAGCGTAGTACCAAAAAAAAAACATAAATATTTCTAATCTTCCCCATCGTTGTCGGAGGGGAGGGAAGGGTCGGAGACGTCGTCATCAGAGGCATGGTACTCAACGTCATTGGCGTCGAGTACCGCGTTTAGCTTGTTGTTGACGGCGTGATAGACCTGAAACAGTTGGCCCAAGCGTCGGTCTATATGAGCGACGCGGGCTATCAGGTGCTGCAGCAGCTGCTAGAAGTTCGGGTTCGGAGGCAACGGAGGAGGATATGGAGGTTCCTCAGGATTTCGCCCAGCAGAAGGACCTCGTCGTGGTGGAGGAGCCATTACAGTGGAGGTTGTAGGAGGAGATGGAGATGAATGTGAAGAAAGTAAAGTAACAACGGGTTTAAATAGAGAACCCATACTGAATAATGTGATACGCCGGAAACATTAATGAGGAGACGCATAGTTCCTCAGAATACGAGGAGATGCCTAGTTGGGAAGTTTGTGTGGAAGCCGAAGAGACTATCTGAATCATTCATTGAAAAGAAATTGAATTAAAAAGAAATGAGTTTTAGGACCGGATAAAAGATAAAAACTCGGTTTTAAAAGTAATTGAATTGAAAGAAATGAGTTAGGACCGGATAAAATATAAAAACTCGGTCTTAAAAGTAATTGAATTGAAAAAAATGATTTTAGGACCGGATACAAGATAAAAGGTCGGTCTTAAAAGTAATTGAATTGAAAAAAATGAGTTTTAGGACCGGATACAAGATAAAAGGTCGGTCTTAAAAGTAATTGAATTGATTTGAAAAAAATAAATGACTTTTAGGACCGAATATTTATATAAATACGCTCTTAAAGAGAAACACTAAATTCATTTGTACCAATTAACTTTATCATCACCAGATGCGTATCTCTCCTGCTCTCTGTCCTTATTAACTCCTCATACGAACTCTCTGTCCTTATTAACTCCTCACTACCTCATAACTCCTCACTACCTAGCTCTCTGCCCCAACTGCTCAAAGCCTCAAACAATGGTTAGATACAAGCAACCGCTCGTAGGGGTACTCTTACACCTCAAGCTCGTGACATGGTTAGATCGTTATACGGTGCGCCTCCTCCCGGAGAGTGCGTCCTATTATGGCCGAAGGGTCTCGGGTCGTTGGACCCATTGTTATTTCCGATGATGAAGAGATTTCCGCACCCCCCCTCGATCCTTCTGCCGACCCTGTCCTGAGATTGCCAGCCCCCTCCAGCCTTCAGACCATGCAGAGTTTCGTGCTCCCCCACTCCAACCTGTTGGCCCCAGCGCGCCTACCTCTGACCCCTCTCCACTTTCCTCTAATGAGAGATTCATATTGAGGATGGAGCAACTAAGATAGGAACTTGCTAATATCCGACGGGAAATTAATGCTCTTCACGCCGATATCGCCAAGCATGTTCAGTCAGATTCTTGTGGATGATAATTTTCAGCTTTTTTTTCTTTTTTTTTTCTTGTGTACGTGCATTCTCCAGTAATGTAAGACCATATTAAGAACATAACCCTTTGATATATTTTTTTGGCTGTTCTTCAGTATTTTTCTTTTTGGCTGTATCTTGTGGATGATAATTTTCCTTTATTTTTGTCCAAAAAAATTCCTTTATTTTATTCATTCACCAAGGTCGTTAAGACCGGACATTTTATAAATAACGGGTCTAAAAAGAATTTGAATTTTAGGACCGGATGTTTTATAAAACTCCGGTCTTAAACTTAAATGACTAATAAAACTTTAGGACCGGATACTCTTAGAACTCCGGTCTTAAAAATTTAGTTATAACTTTAGGACCGGACATTTAATAATTAAGCGGTTTTAATAAAATCCAAAAGCTAAATAAGGTGTCGATGTCGCGTGAAAAATTCTGGGTTTTTCATGGGTTTAACGAAATCGATGAAATGTTCTTGTGGGTATTATATGTTGTTAATGAATATTGTTTTTCGTAGATTATATTTGCACTTAGACCTACCGAACTGACCAACAAGTTTTTTTAGGTTACTCTTGAAAGTGAAGGAAATCACCAAGAGGGGGGTGAATTGGGGATTTTAAAATTCTTTTCAAATCACCCTTATACTAGATGCAGCTGGATATAAAGTAGAGATAGGGAAGAAGAGCTTGACACAGAATTTATACTGGTTCGGTCTTAACTCTTGACCTACGTCCAATCCCGGGCTCCACTGGGATTTTCTACTATCACTCAATTCAGATACACACTCTTTACTCAAGGATTATCCTCTCTCTAGGATACACTCCCCCTTACAAGTTGTAATCTGAAATCCCAATCTCCAAGTCCCCTTGACTTGAGATTCTTACAATGAATGAAATACAAGTATGTAAACTCTCTCACAGAGTAAATATTGATAAACACTGAAGTTCTAAGTATCAAAAGATACTGCACAGAAAGAAAACTGAAATAATAGAGAAGTATTGAGCTTTGTTTAAGACATATGAAAACTCTTTGACTCTCCTGATCTATTTCTGTTTAGGCAAGGAAACAACTGATTGTTTCATATCAGTTTACTTGATGGCTTTCTTTTAGGTTCAATTGCATATGATTCAATATTGAAATTGCAATTAGAGCCAGAATGGGAGTAGAAGTCAGATTCAGACTACAAGTTTGAAACACAGACAGAATCTAAATTTGCATCAGAGTTAGCAGCAGAAAGCAAAATGAATCATTAATTACACTGCATAACTTAGAACATATTACAGAATGATAGTAGAGTTTCAAAAGCAAATATGATGAAAATGATCAAAAGCATAAAAATGAAAATGACTGCTGACTGCTTTTTCACTTCAATTCTTCTCTCCCTTTGTCATCAGCAAACAAGGGTGGATCAGATGGGGTAGAAGAAGGTGCAATAACAGGATCAGAAGTGGTGGAGGCAGTAGGGATGGATGGTTCAGGGGCTATGGAAGATGTGGGTATGGTGGAAGTTGGTTCAGGGATAATTTGGGGAATTGTTGAGCTAGGACCAGCAGAAGTATAAGTACCCAAACCAGAAGTAGATATGGACTGATGTTGCAATATCTTGTCCATTTTGTCACTTAGACTAGCCATAGATACCAAAAGAGTGGAGATGCTTATTGATTGGTCTCCAATCTGACCACTGAGGTCTTGAACTTTTTCCTTCAATATTTCATGTTCAAGAGTCAAGTCCTCTTAGGCATCTACCATCTCATCATATCCTTTCTTGATCTCTCCTTTGAATTGCTTAAATTCCGAGTTTATCTTGACAGAGAGATCAGAAACAGCTTGATCAATTAGGGTCTTGATCCTTGCATCAAAATCAGAAGGAATGGGCTGAGGGCGAGGAGGTGCACTCTGTGCTTCTTGTACTCTAGACTGAGTAGCCCTTGATCTTGCTGGTCTGGACTGAGGAGGAGCTCTGGACTGATCACTACCTTCATCAAAACTTATTCTCATGAGATTCAGGATGTGCCTACCAAATGTCTGGGATTTTTCTGGTTGCTCGTTGGCAGGAAGGTACCAGATCTTCTCATGGAAGAGAATCACATAAATGAGGCTAGCAAAAGGAATTTGGGATGATTTTTGACCAGTAAATCGAAATCGAGTCATTTCTTTGAAAATCCAGTGCCCAATATTGTGAGGCACTTGGTCAAGGATAGAAGCAAAGATAGGGAAATCTGTTGGGTTCGACTAGTTTTGACCTTTTTAAATACGATTACAACTCAAAGGATTATCCTTTCTCACTTGGACTCACTCCCCCTTACTGGTTGCAAACGTACACCCACTCTTAAGGTTCCACAACCTTAAGTTTTACCAACTAAACTGTAATCAAATAAATGTTTAAGAGAACTCCTCACTGAGTAGATAAGTGATAATCACTGAAGTGCTAAATTTCTGAAGATATTAATGAAACAGTTGAAACAATAAATACAATAAACTCGAATTGAATGCGCAAGGTGTTTTTCGGTAGTTGGCGGAATTGAATGTGATGAGCTTTTATAGTGAGCGCCATTAATGCCGTTGTGAAGCTTCAAGAAATAGCCGTTGTGACTCTTTGTATTTCCGTTGGGGATATTAAATTTTCTTGCAAGTTAAACAAAAATAGCAAAGGAGGAAGAAGGAGATGGACACAAGGCAATTTATACTGGTTCGGTCCTAATCCTTGACCTACGTCCAGTCCCCCACACTTTGTAAACGAAGGATGGTCCTCTCACTCTCGAGACTCCACTCCCCTTACAAGTTGTAATTGATACACCCGCTTGATTACACACTTTGTAACTCTTGGAGCAATTCCTCTCTTTTGAATAACACTCCCCCTACAAGTTGCAATCAAATGACCTAGTCTCAAAGTCCCAATACTTTGAGTTCCTTACAAGAAATAACAATAGATGAATGACTCTCTCTAAGAGCAGATAAACATAAGCACTGAAGAACAATATGTGACACGGCCTTAGAAAGTATTCGAAAGTATTGTCTGAAAGTATTCAGAAAGTATCTTTACAAGAGCTTAGCGGAACTAATCTCTTGCAGAGTTTATTTCTGTTTCGTGTGATTTCTTTGCTGTGTGCTTGGGTGAGTTTCAACTGGTGATCCCTTCCTCTATTTATACTGGTTGGATGAAGGTGTCCGTTGAGGAGCTCCACCATTTGAATTCAAAAATCTTTCCATTTCTCTGCATGATCACACTTCAATTCGTTTGAGGATTCTTTGGCAATATCATAATGGTCATAATGTTAGCAAGTGAATTCGTTTTTGCTGTGTATGAATTCTACGCGTCTGTTTCATGATTCCTGCATCATTTCGTTTGAGAATTCTATTTTCGCAGAGATATTATCAAAAACGCGTAAATCACTTTGCCCAATCTGATCCCTCATTATCCCGCACTTTAATATCAGTAATTGCAATTCTATATGGTCAATGGTTAATAATCAAATCATTAAAGATTGAATCAAACTGAATTGAATACCAAAATCATCATCGATATTTCGACAAAGGCGAACTGGTTTTTCTGCGTCAATACTCGAGTATATGAATGCTCATACTCGAGTATAACTTATCCTGCGTGAGTGGCCACTTTCGAAGATCATAACTTTCTGGTATGAACTCCGATTTGATTGGTTTAAGTCTTGCTGGAAATCCCTTTAAGTCTACTTTCAAATGGCACCGGTTTCAGCGTCATTGGATTTCTATTTTGGGAGATATACCCAAAACATTGAGGCATGGTCAGCAGTGTGACGGTGATGTCACTTTTATCTTAAACAATTCATATCTCTCTCATATGACCTCCGTTGGACTTGACTCCTGTGCGAATAGAACCGTTTGGATGTCTAGTTTCCAAAAAAATTTGTTTCACCTTAATCCGATCTCTGGTTTGGGAGATATTGTCGATTTACCAAAGGTCGCCCGAAGCTGAACGTAGAACAGAGCTGAACAGTGTGTCATACTCGGGTATATAGGTTACATACTCGAGTATTGATGCTTGATACTTGAGAATGGGAGCCTGATACTCGAGTATCAATGGGAATTAGAGGCAATTCATCCCGAAGCTCGTATTTGATCATTTTAACTTCGATTTGAGCCATTCCAACTTCCATGTCACCGTGGAGACTTGTAGAATCTAATTTAACAACTTGTATGATGATTTTATCATTTATCAAGTCTTCTTTCTTTCTTCTTCTATTAATTATATTACCTTCTTCAAATATGTCCTCTTCTTCTTGAACTTGATATCTTCTTTAATTTATTCTTTCTAAAGTCTCTTATCTCCTTCTTGAGCTATAATTCAACTTGAACTAATCTACATTAAATATAGTAGTTAGTCAATATAATAGATAAATATATCATACAATCTTTTTGCTCTTTAAGAATGACATCTATAAGATATCATCAAAACTAGTTTTGTTTAACTTGCAAGAAAATTTAATATCCCCAATTCACCCCCCCTCTTGGTAATATTCCGGCTTTCATTTGGTATCAAAGCCTGGTTTCTCAGTTGGGCTTAACATCCCGAGATAAGATCATGGATGGAATATTACCTGAAATTGCTCTCAGTCAAAAGGAGTATTCCCGCATCTGCAATCTATCTACTGCCAAGGAGATGAGGAAAGTCTTAGAAACTTCATATGAAGGAATCTCCGGCATAGAAGAAGAAGAAATTACAAATATATGTTTGGTTGCAGAAGAGGAACATTCAGATAGCGACAAAGAGGTATGTGATTCTGAACCCATTTATGATGAGTTACTTTCTGAATATAATGATTTACATTCTGCATTCAAAAAGATTGCAAAAGAACTTATTACTACCAGAAAGGAAAACAAACTGCTTAAACAACAAACAAAGAATTCACCATCAACTTTTTGTGAAAATTCGGTTTACCCAAATTGCCCTGATAATGATGCAAAGCCCACTTATGATGAATTGTTTGTTGAATACAATCTTGTTCAAAATGAGTTTGAAAAACTTGCTGAAAAATATATTGTTTTTGAAAGAGGAATATCACCTAGAGGGGGGGTGAATAGGTGATTTCAAAAATTTCTGCAACAGATGTTTGCGTATACGAAACACGAGATTTGACCGAAATGTAAAGGAACTCAACACAATTTATACTGGTTCGACCCAAAGCTTGGTCTACGTCCAGTCCCCAAGAACTCTTGGGATTCCACTATCTTTTACAAACAATTACACACTCTGTAAACGAAGGATGGTCCTCTCACTCTCAGACTCCACTCCCCCTTACAAGTTGTAATTGATACACCCACTCTTAAGGTTCCACAACCTTAAGTCACACAATCAGAAATGTAATAATAGTTTTTCAGGAATGAAAGAAAAACAAAACTCCTCACTGAGTAGATAATAGATAATCACTGAAGGACAAGGAATATCCGGAGATATTAATGAAATAGTAGAGATAATAAATTGGATAGACTCAAATTCAATGCGCAGTAAATCCGGTGGTTGAAAACTTCAATGCTTCTGGTACTTATAGGTGAGAAATTTATGACCGTTGAAGAAGCTTGGAGGATGACCGTTGTGAGTCTTAATTGTTTACGTTAGATTCTGACGTTTTCGGCTGATACTCTGTTTTTTCTTTTGTTCAAATCTTCCAGCTGTAATCTTTGTCCCGACATTCTTTCATTCTTTTTGTTCTTCCCGTTGAGAAATAGCATTTAAGACGATGAAGAATGTTCTGAAGTGCTTTTCGTTAGCTCAGAGGTTGGTTACCGAGGATATCATCGTTACGGCAACTCGCATTTATTGCTTCTGTCAGACTTTGTGCTTTTATGCTAAATATCAATTAAAGACCTGAAACATGCTCAAATGATGATTAGTGTTGTAATTAAATATCAATCGAGTACCATATGAATGATTAACAACATAACCCATGAGAAGCCAGTTTGATATTTGAATCGGTTTCTGAGACAGAGAATAATCTTGCTTGGGCATAGGTTAATCTTGCTCGGGAAACGCTCAAAGAAATGAGTTAGAAACTGAAGAAGTGAAAATGTGCTCGGGCATATTTTAACCTTTGCTCGAGCAACTTGCTCGGGCATCTATGGACGTTACTCGGGCAAAGTAATCTTACATGTATAAGAAAGCTTCGAGTCTCGATAATACTCGGGCAAGAAATTAGCTATACTCGGGTATGATGTCGTCTATGCTTGGGTATAGTCATAGTGATGCTCGGGTAACTAAAGAGAGCAAGTTAAGATAAAGACACGATGTTACTCGGGCAGCTATTTACCTTGCTCGAGCATGTTACTCGGGCAAGACCAACCTGTGCTCGGGTAACATTGTTACTAAGACATATGATAGGAACCATAGAAGTGTTGCTCGGGTAACACTTCATACTTGCTCGAGCATATTGCTCGGGCAAGATAAAATTATACTTGGGCAAGCACATGTCGATGATGACTATTTTAAAAACTGAGATATAATGCTCGAGTAGGTCTTTACCTATGCTCGGGCAAGCTGCTCGGGTAATATCGATTCTTACTCGGGTAACAAGCAGAAACACGCTTAGTTTTTGAAGAAACCCGACGTTGCTCGGGCAACACCGATGTGTTGCTTGGGCAAGATATACATACTATGCTATTCTTGTTCTGATGTTGCTCGGGCAAGATTTTAGTTTACTCAAGTATGAATCCTTATCAACTGATACTCAATCATTGTTTGTCATCTTCAAAACCTATGAAAGCCAACAGTTTTGAAAAAGAAGAATACAACTCTTGAACAGCAAGTAGAAAATCTCTCTACCCCTGAAAATAACATTTGTGATGAATGCCTTATTTTGAAGAAAAAGAATGAGTGTCTTACAAAAACTCTTGAGAAATTCACAAAAGGTAGTGAAATGCTAAATGTTATTTTGAAAGCTCAAAGGTTTACTAATGACCGATCAGGCATAGGATATAATCCTACTTTTGATAAAAAGAAAGGTAAAATGAAAAATGGTGGAAAATATTATTTAAATTATTTTTAGAAATCAGTTCATACCTCAAATCCATTTGCTCATTGTAATTACTGTAACCGAAAGGGACATAGTACTTCATCTTGCTTTCATAGGAGTGATAGAAGAGATAAACCTGTTGGTAACTATCAATGGGTACCAAAGGGAACTTATGTTTTCCCTAAGGTTCAAACTAGCAGTGAAGGACCCAAGTATAAGTGGGTACCAAAATGTCCATCTATTGCCTTGTGTGTGCAGACTAATTTCAAAAATAATAGACACAAAGGTGCAGAGAAGATGAGGAATCAAAGAGTTTCTTATGAACCGAAAAGGAGATCCTCTCAAGTGCCAAGCAAAAGACACATGAAGTCTATACCCTTTAAGAGAACTTTGCAGAAACCCATCGAAAGACATAAGAGGCAATGGGTAAGCAAAATTGATTCCCCAAGTATCTAAGGTAAAAGGTATACAATGATAAAACCTCATCTCCTATCATCTGAAATATTCATTGAGGTTTTACTTTTGTAGCTTTAGAAATGAGCATTGCAAACTATTTTGAAATCATTTTTTTTATCCCTTAAAAATCCACTTAGTAAGTTTATAAAGAGATTGCAATACTCAATAGCTTAATTCTTTATGCATACATGATGATTTGAAAAGAAAGTATCTCTTTTATGCATAAAATCATGTTTAGTTCATTATGCTCAATTATATTGAATTGATCATATTCCTAAAAGCATGTGAATTTTGGTTCCTACAAGCTAACATTAATTGGATCCACGTAAGGTTGGATACCAAGAAAGAAAAAGACTTATATGGTTTTGTAGGATAAGAAAAAGCCTCTCAAGAATGCAACATAGAGAAATAATTCAAGTCTTGAGGAAGCTAAAATAGGCTATGCTTGATGTTAATGGTGAAAGGAGACGTCTACATCAATCTACCTTAATCAAGCAAGCTTCTACAAGGACAAAGGGAATTACGGTGATATCTAACTCTTACCCTATTCTATGCTTATATGAGATTAATATTTGGGTAATGAATAACTGTCCATTATTGCATTCCATTAGCAATCAATCATTTATGTCTTTCAAAATGTTTTTCATTCATGTGTTTGAAATGTACAATTCTAAAAATGGTTTGATTCACCTTGTTTTGTGAAAATGCAAACAAACATTTTGAAATATTCATACTTTGAGGGCATTCAAATGATGTTTCAAATTGGAAGTTAATGTTGTATACTGACTAATGAGATATGCTTCAAATTTGTTTAAAATAAACATTTTCTATCCCTCACATATTCATCTTTAGAATTCAATGTATTGATTGAACTGTCTAGTTTCACTCTTGAACTAGTTGGACTTCACATCTATTAAGTTATTCATATATCAGTTTCAAGCCTATCTTCAAGAAAAGAATTCGATTTATGAATCTGTTATGCTTAATTCATAAATTTTTCAAAGGCCTAGTTATTCCCAGCTTTATAAATGTTTATTAGTGCATTGAATGATAATGCATTAACCTTTAATGGAATAATTAACCTACTAGGATAATCTTCAAAGCCAAATCATTTGGATTAATATGTACTTCATCTTTCAAGAATCATGGTATTCTCTTAGTTGCTCAAGTACATCAGCATTTGTCTTCCATCCTTATTTTGAGTAGCTGTATTCATAGTCTTGCCTTGATCATTCATTTCTAATTCTAAGATGCAAGATTATCTTCTCGGTCAATAGCAAAGTCATTGTGCTTACATATGTTTTTGTTGTGCTAAGAATGTTTCTTTAGTACTCTCCTTCATGACTTTTGCTTTTGAGAAAAATTCTTCTACATGCTAACTGCAATGTTCAACATGTTCTCTAATCAAGCATACTGATATATTCAAACTATTGACTTTCGTTTTTAGTATGCACTGATTTTCAAATATACTTCAAAATGAATCTTTCACTCATGAAAGTTTTGATGCATTATTTTAGTTTGAAAGAACATTCAAGATTTGAAACAATCTGCATGTTTCATTATCATTTTTGAAATTTTAATCTTATCCATGGATTACATGAGATTCATTTCAATGACATCTTTTCTACTTAAAGTGTATTTCCAAATTGTCATTGAGGAATGACATTCTTGACATGATTATTACCCTCTTGAATCATTGGCCTAAACTTATTTGATTTGATAAAAATTATGCTTTTGATCTTTGAAGTGTTTTGCTCTTTGCTCAAATATTATATAGTTAAATTATAATAGCACAAGAGTTGTTGTGATTAATCTTATGTGCATTCAAAGAGATATTGGGTAGCAAAGAGTGTCTAGTACTTTGTTTTGCAGGATGTTCAACAAGTAGCTTTGATCTGCTAATACCCGAGTATATGTAGCAATACTCAAGTAATATCGGGATTTTCATATCATTAGAAAGGGAAATAGACCAATACTTGAGTATCCTGGATTCATACTTGAGTACTTGTCAAGGCGAGACTAAATGCAATAACCGAGATTGATGATACTCGAGCACCCTCAAGCAATACTCGAGTACTGACGAACTAAGGAAGCTATTGCTGATGGATCATACTCAAGTAGGTAAGTGCAATACTTGAGTACTGTACACTATCATCTTCGAAAATCATCCCTGAATCATCCACTTGATGCTTAATGATCAATTTGCACATCATATAAATTCAAGTGTTCACAATACACACTTGAAATGAGGTATTTCAGTACTTATTTTAATTAATTAAAATATCTAAGTACTGCATACTTGAGTATTAACTGTTGTTATACAAGTAGCGGGGCAATACTCAAGTATTCAAGTGGAGTACTCAAGTCTTGTCGAATGCCTCTGATTTAATGCAGCATTTGACAAAGTTGTGTGTCATTTATCATGCTGCACTATTTTGTAGATCTTACAAAAGCTAGCATTGCTTCATCTTTCTCTAGTCGTGCGTGCTTGTTATGTATTTTAAAGATCACTGCATCATTTCAAAAAGTGGTTCATTCAATGCAATTCTCTTCTATGTGCATCACTTAAATCAACAAGTATTCTATTCCAATTGGGAAAGATGCGTGAATACGTGTGTCATTCACTTAACAACAAAGTTCTCTTTAATAATGTCATTTTCCCTAAGAATGCTTTCACTATGCTTAATCTTCATCACATTATTATTTGGTATTACTAGAGATAATGCATTCATTAAGGGGAGTTTCACATTAACATGTGTTTTATCTTAAAAAGCTCATCTCCTTGATTTGAAGAAAATTATCTATAAATAATGCTCATCCGCACTCACTATGATTTATTAGTTTTGATGATGAGTTATTATCATATTTTCCTTTCAATACCTTAATTTGAAAATATCATATAGAAAGGGAGATATTTTGATAGTTGAATGCACAAGGCGTGAGGCAATGCATAAAATTAGGAACTGAGATACCATGTAATAGAGGTATCACTACGGAATTACATTTGGTATGTACTAACAAATCTCTTTTGCAAAGAAAGTTTTTATGTGGCAGGAGAATCTGTTATGTACTAGGACATTCCTTAATGTGCTACAAAGAGCAACTCTAAATTAAGGAAAGATGCTTTGATGATCAATCACTTTGAAGCTACACTAAGCTCTAAAAGGAGGAGGAAAACTTCTTGATGCTAGCTGCCATATATTCTACAAAGTAGAAGAAAACTTCTTGAAGCCAACTGAGATATATTCAGCAGACGAGCTATATAAAGGATGGAAATGATCTCATACAAGAAGAAAGCAAGCAAATAGCCTTCATTGATCATTCATCAATTTGCAGAACCTACATGAGCATTTCTAAACTTTACCCTTTTATATTCAATAAACTTTGCACATGTTTGGTATTTATATGCTTTAATTGTGAAAGATGTTTTGAAAACTTCTCCAAATTCTATCAAATTTGTTTTCATAAAAACATTTCAAATTGCAGCATATTAAGAATGAAAACAATTTCAAATCGGAAAGAGAAAATAAATTCCAAAAAGGGGGAGAATGTTGGGTTCGACTAGTTTTGATGATGTCTTATAGATGTCATTCTTAAAGAGCAAAAAGATTGTATGATATATTTATCTATTATATTGACTAACTACTATATTTAATGTAGATTAGTTCAAGTTGAATTATAGCTCAAGAAGGAGATAAGAGACTTTAGAAAGAATAAATTAAAGAAGATATCAAGTTCAAGAAGAAGAGGACATATTTGAAGAACGTAATATAATTAAGAGAAGAAGAAAGAAAGAAGACTTGATAAATGATAAAATCATCATACAAGTTGTTAAATTAGATTCTACAAGTCTCCACGGTGACATGGAAGTTGGAATGGCTCAAATCGAAGTTAAAATGATCAAATACGAGCTTCAGGATGAATTGCCTCTAATTCCCATTGATACTCGAGTATCAGGCTCCCATTCTCAACTATCAAGCATCAATACTCGAGTATGTAACCTATATACCCGAGTATGACACACTGTTCAGCTCTGTTCTACGTTCAGCTTCGGGCGACCTTTGGTAAATCGACAATATCTCCCAAACCAGAGATCGGATTAAGGTGAAACAAATTGTTTTGGAAACTAGACATCCAAACGGTTCTATTCGCACAGGATTCAAGTCCAACGGAGGTCATATGAGAGAGATATGAATTGTTTAAGATAAAAGTGACATCACCGTCACACTGCTGACCATGCCTCAATGTTTTGGGTATATCTCCCAAAATAGAAATCCAATGACGCTGAAACCGGTGCCATTTGAAAGTAGACTCAAAGGGCTTTCCAAAAAGACTTAAACCAATCAAATCGGAGTTCATACCAGAAAGTTATGATCTTCGAAAGTGGCCACTCACGCAGGATAAGTTATACTCGAGTATGAGCATTCATATACTCGAGTATTGACGCAGAAAAACCAGTTCGCACTGTAGATGATGATTTTGGTATTCAATTCAGTTTGATTCAATCTTTAATGATTTGATTATTAACCATTGACCATATAGAATTGCAATTACTGATATTAAAGTGCAGGATAATGAGGGATCAGATTGGGCAAAGTGATTTACGCGTTTTTGATAATATCTCGTGAAAATAGAATTCTCAAACGAAATGATGCGGGAATCATGAAACAGACGCGTAGAATTCATACACAGCAAAAACGAATTCATTGCTAACATTATGACCATTATGATATTGCCAAAGAATCCTCAAACGAATTGAAGTGTGATCATGCGAGAGAAATGGAAAGATTTTTGAATTCAAATGGTGGAGCTCCTCAACGGACACCTTCATCCAACCAAGTATAAATAGAGGAAGGGATCACCGGTTGAAACTCACCCAAGCACACAGCAAAGAAATCACACGAAACATAAATAAACTCGCAAGAGATTAGTTCCGCTAAGCTCTTGTAAAGATACTTTCGAATACTTTCGGACAATACTTTCGAATACTTTCTAAGGTGTGTCACATATTGTTCTTCGGTGCTTATGTTTATCTGCTCTTAGAGAGAGTCATTCATCTATTGTTATTTCTTGTAAGGAACTCAAAGTATTGGGACTTTGAGACTGGGTCATTTGATTGCAACTTGTAAGGGGAGTGTTATTCAAAAGAGAGGAATTGCTCCAAGAGTTACAAAGTGTGTAATCAAGCGGTGTATCAATTACAACTTGTAAGGGGAGTGGAGTCGAGAGTGAGAGGACCATCCTTCGTTTACAAAGTGTGTAATTGTTCTTGAAAGATAGTAGAATCCCGAGTGTGTCGGGGACTGGACGTAGGTCAAGGATTAGGACCGAACCAGTATAAATTGCCTTTTGTCCATCTCCTTCTTCCTCCTTTGCTATTTTTGTTTAACTTGCAAGAAAATTTAATATCCCCAATTCACCCCCCCTCTTGGTAATATTCCGGCTTTCAAAATCCTTCTTTGCAAAGTAGGTGAAATTTCCTCCTTTTTGGATGAGATTCCTAGTATAAATATACCAGGCAGCTCTTTGCTTAGGGGGCATTGAAACAGGAGTAAAATTTAGAATTTCCAATGCATCAGGGATAGGCTCATTAGGTTTAAGCAATGAAAATATCTGCCTATCTGTATAATTTAATGATGCAACAGGTGGGGGATTATGAATTTGAAGAAGGGAATTCAAGGAGGAAGGGGTTATGGTGATCTGTTTCCCTCTGATGGTTGTGGTAATCCTCTCCTCAACCAAATTCTTGTCACTATCCAGAAGATGGTCACTTTTCATGTAATGATAGAAGACTTTGACAAGAGTTGGACTGTAAGAGGCTTTAATAGAGATCAAAGGTTCAAATTGGTTAAACCAGGGGGTAAGATCAAGATTACAGTATTCTTTTAAGTGAGCTAAATCCACATGCACAGCAGGGAAAAATACTTTATGCTCATAATTCTCCTTAAATCTAATTGCATCCTCACCAGATAATCTTACAACCTCATTGGAAAATCCTCTAGGTATTGAGGAGTGTTTGTAAATCTAAGATAGAGCAGGGGTCTCTTTAGATACTTGAGGCACAGATTCCTCTCGACGTTGAGAGGTAGATTGAGCTTGAGAGCTTGCTTGTCCAGCTGTAGGAGCATTCTTCTTGGTTCGTTTGGATTGGTATGTCTCAGTTACCTCTGGAATTTTATCTTTTCCTCTACTAGTCGCATTTGTTTACGTATGCATGCGAGTCCGAGTGAGTCCTCTTTGGAAGGAGAAGAGTGAGTTATAGGAACACCTGGAATTCTTCTATCAACTCCATGTTTGTATCGTTTGGGGAACGATTTTCTTCTTGGAGGTCAAGGAGGTACATTGTGTGGGGAATTTGTTGTTCTCCATGGACTGGATTGGGTGTTTCGTCAGTTGCAGGTCGTTTGGAGGCCATTTCTCATATTTTCGTGGAAGGAGATGAGAGGATTTGAGAGAATTTAGGTGGACTTCAAGAGTGTATGTGTGAACCCTTGAAATTTCCCTTAGGCTCGAGTCTAGTCACTTACAGGCTCGAGTCTGTGAAATTCTCAGAACTGAGTTGCTCTCTGTCTCCCGCGAACTCGAGTTCGCCAACTAATAGGTTCGAGTTCGTGTTTCTGCAACAACTTCATTTCCTTTCTAACTCCCGCGAACTCGAGCTTATCAACTAATAAGCTCGAGTCTGGCTTTTTCTAAGAGATTTCATTTCCCTTGATTCTCTCGAGCTCGAGTCTGGCTTTGGTAGGCTCGAGTTCGTCTTCCTTGACAGCCAACTTGCAGTTTATGTTTAGTGATGTTGATCACAATAAACATCCTGCAAAAGACATGTCTACATACTCCGAAGCTTAAGTTAGTTAATTAATAATCATCAAACACATAACTAACATTGGATAGAGGTTACTTACAACTCATTGGGATTTACCATTCCCAATTCTCTTCTTATGAACACAAATTGTTCTTTTGCTAATGGTTTGGTGAAGATATCAGCAAATTGCAAGTGAGTTGGGATGAACATGACTTTGACATCTTTCTTTTGAACATGATCTCTTATGAAATGATGTCTAACATCAATATGCTTGGTTCGAGTATGGTGCTTTGGATTCTTGGCCAAGCTTATTGTGCTTGTATTGTCACACAGAATTGGAATTTCTTTAATATGGACTCCAAGATCTTGAAGTTGTTGTTTGAGCCATAAGACTTGTGCACAGCAGCTTGATGCGGCAACATATTCAGCTTCAGTGGATGACACATCTATCGTGGTGCATTTCTTCTTGAACCAAGATACAAGTGATCCTCCAAAGAACTCACATTGACCACTTTGGTGCTTTTAAATCGGCTTTGTAGCCTGCATGATCTGAGTCTGTATAGGCTACCAAATGCTCATGTTGATCTTTGGGAAACCACAATCCAAGAGTCTTTGTATCAGCAAGATATCTGAAGATCCTTTTGACATGTTCAGCATGAGACTCCTTGGGTCAGATTGGAATCTAGCACACATTCCAACACTGAATTGAATGTCTGGACGACTTGCAGTAAGGTAGAGTAATGATCCAATCATTCCTCTATATTTAGTAATGTTGAAATCAGTGCCTTTTTCATCAGCATCCAGTGTTGCAGTTGAGCTGATTGGAGTGTCTGCTCCATTACAATCTTCTAAACCATATTTCTTCAATAGGTCTTTCAAATACTTAGTCTGGGAAATGAAGATTCCATCATGGCGTTGCTTGATTTGAAGACCAAGGAAGAAATTAAGTTCTCCCATCATAGACATCTCAAATTCTCCCTGCATTTTCTTAGCAAATTCTTCACACATAGCGTTATTAGAGGCACCAAATATAATGTCATCAACATAAATTTGAACTATTAATATATCTCCAAGTTTATTCTTTTTAATAAAGAGAGTTGTATCTGCTTTACCTCTAACAAATCCTTGATCAAGAAGGAAATTGCTTAATCGCTCATACCAAGCTCTAGGAGCTTGCTTAAGACCATATAAGGCTTTCTTGAGATGATAAACATGATTTGGATGATGTTCATTTAGAAAACCTGGAGGTTGTTCGACATAAACTTCCTCCTGAATAACACCATTTAAAAAGGCGGATTTCACATCCATTTAGAAAAGTTTGAATCCTTTGACACAGGCAAAGGCTAAAAGAACTCTTATAGCTTCCAATCTAGCTACTGGAACATAAGTTTCTTCATAATCAATTCCTTCTTCTTGATTATAGCCTTTTGCAACCAGCCTTGCCTTATTACGAATGATAATGGCGGATTCATCACGTTTGTTCTTGAATACCCATTTAGTGCCAATGACTGGATGGTCTTTAGGCCTAGGTACCAAGTCCCAAACTTGATTTCTTTCAAATTGGTGTAACTCCTCTTGAATTGCTATAACCCAATCATTGTCTGAAAGGGCTTCATCAATTTTAGAGGGTTCAATTTTAGAAATGAAAGCAGAAAAAGTAACTTCATTTAAAGTGCTTCTTCTGTTCTTACTCCTTGATTTGCATCACCTATCACTTGATCCAGAGGATGACTCCTACTGTATCTCCATGATTTTGGTTGAGTTTGAACACTTTTTTCACAAGCGTTTTCACAATGGTTTTCAGTTTCAGAATCCTTTTGCAAATCTTTTTCAGTATTTGTTGAAACAGAAGTTGCTTTTTAGTCAGTTTGATTTGAAATAGGAAAATCATCATCATCCAAGGACCTATTAGATTTGGTTTCACAGAATACAACATGCATAGATTCTTCAACAATGTGAGTGCGGGTATTATAAACTCTATATGCTTTACTTCTGCTTGAATAACCCAAGAATATACCTTCATCAGCTTTGGGATCAAACTTACCCAAGCTGTCCTTACCATTATTGTGGATGAAGCACTTACATCCAAAGATGTGCAAGTGAGCTAAGTTGGGTTTTCTTGCCATGTAGAGCTCATAGGAGTTTTGTTCAATTTCTTAGGAGATATGCCCTGTTTGATATGTAACATGCGGTGCTCATAGCATCGGCCCAAAACACTTGAGATGTTTGATTTTCATTTAGCATTGACCTTGCCATTTCAGTGAGCACTCTATTCTTCCTTTCAACAACTCCATTTTGATGTGGGGTTCTTGGAGCTGAGAAGTTATGATTGATTCCCATACTATCACAGAATTCTCCAAAGGCATGATTCTCAAATTCTCCACCATGATCTGTACGAATACCTGCAATAGAGAATCCTTTCTCGTTTTGGACCTTCTTAGCAAACACAACAAATTGATCAAATGTTTTATCTTTTAAAGACAAAAGAATGACACAAGTAAACCTTGAGAAATCATCCACTATAACCAAGGTATAAAGATTGCCACCAAGACTTTTTACTCTAACTGGTCCAACTAAATCCATATGGAGTAATTGAAGAGGTCTATTAGTTGATATTTCAGTCTTTGATTTGAAAGAAGATTTGGTTTGTTTACCTTTTTGACAAGCATCACAGATCATGTCATTTTTAAAAGAAAGTTTTGGTAACCAATAACCAATTCCTTTTTCTGTAGCTTATCAAGTTGAATCATATTAACATGTCCTAAACGTTTATGCCATAGCCAACTTTCATCCAAGTTACCAACAAAACATTTTTCAGAATCAGAATTGTTTTCAGGTAGATTAAGAGTGTAGCAATTACCTTCTCTTGGAGCTCTGAACAATGCTTTGGATTTAATGCCATCTAAGGAGAGAATATCCTTACTTACAATCAAACATTCTTCTGAATCAAAGATGACTAAATTTCCTTTGTCTGTGCTTTGACTCACACTAAGGAGATTGTGACATAAGCCATCCACAAGGTAAACATCTTTGATTTGTGGTCCATTGTTGTTTCCAACTTTACCAATTCCAGCAATTCTTCCGGACTGATTTCCACCAAATGTTACCTTGCCACCTTCCTTATGTTTGATTTAAGCAAACTTGGATTGGTCTCCAGTCATGTGTCTTGAGCATCCACTGTCAATGTACCATTTATTGGGATTTGATGCTCTAAGACAAACCTGCATAAAGAGGGATATCATCTTTTAGGTACCCAATTTCTCTTGGGTCCTTTTGGGTTAGTCTGTGTCTTAGGAATCATATAGGATCCCTTAGGCACCCATTGATAGTTTCCTACAGGTTTAATCGTTCTATCCTTTCTATGAAAACATGAAGAGGTGGCATGACCTTTCCTGTTGCAATTGTTGCAATGTGTAAAAGGATTTGAAGTATGGACAGATTTTCGAAAGTAATTCATGTATGATCTTTGTCCATGTTTCTTTTTGCCTTTCTTTTTATCACAATCAGGTTTGTAACCAATTCCTGATTTGTCATTTATGAATCTTTGCTGTTTCAAAATGATTTCAAGCATTTCACTCCCTCTAGTGAATTTTTCAAGAGTCTTTGTAAGATATTCATTTTTCTTTTCCAGAATAAGACATTCATCACATATGATATTTTCAGGAAAAAAGAATTTTTCGCTTCTTTGTTCAAGTGTTGTATTCTTATTTTTCAAAGCAACATATTTTTCAGTAAGTTCATCAAACTCATTTTGAACAAGATTATATTCAGCAAACAATTCATTATAAGTTGGTTTTGCACCATGATTAGGACAATCAGAGTTTTCCTTATTTGTTTCACAAATAGAAATAGGTGTAGGAATAGTTTGAGCTTGTTCTTCTAATAACTTAATTTTTCTTTTTGAAAATAGAAGTTCTTTTGCAGTTTTCTTAAATTCAGTGAAGAGAGAATTGTATGTAGAAGATAGTTCATCATAAGGCAAATTAGAGTTACTTACTTCTTCGTTATCTGATTCCTCTTGGGCCACAAGACAGAGATTTGCACTTTCTTCTTCTTCTGCCTGGAACTACCTTTGTGAAACTTTCTGTGTGATTGGTCCTTTTTGTAAAACTTCTTGAATCTTCGGACTATCATGCCTAGCTCACCATCTTCATCTTCATCTTCTTCTTCATCATCTGATTTTACCTCTTTGACAGTCTTGAGAGCCATTCCCTTGTTCTTGATATTGATCTCATCAAGTCCTTTCTTGAATTTGATCTTCCCTTCATATTCAGAGAGGCTGCCAAACAATGCTGCTACAGAGGCCATTGATTCACCACGAGCTTCTTCAATTGCAGTGACCTTGGCTTCCCATTCCTTGGTGAGAATGTTTAGTATTTTCCTCACTTGGGCAGGGTTGTTCATATTCTTTTCCCAATGCAGTGAATTGATTAATCAGATGAGTGAACCTGAGTTGAAATTCACTAATAGATTCTCCAGACTTCATACGTAGTAAATCATATTCAGTCATGAGAGTATTAATGTGATTTTCTTTGATTGCAGCCGTTCCTTCATGAGCTATCTCAAGAGCATCCCACATTTGCTTAGCGGATGGCAAAGTGCAGATTCTGAAATATTCCTTTTGGCCAAGAGCACTTTGCAGCATGTGGATTGCTTTCATGTTGAGAGTGACTAATTTTTATCATTGTCATCATACTCTTCTTCTCGCTTGGGAGTTCGACATCGGCTTGTACCGAGGATGGAACATAGTTACCTTTCTCAAAGACCTTCCATAGACCATACTCGAGGCCATTACATAGACCCCGAACTTAGTCTTCCAGAAGGAGTAATGTTCTCCATTGAAACCCGGTGGTCTGTTGATTGAGGCTCCATCGGGTAGAATTCCTTCCATTTGATCTTTTGTCTAGGATGTTAATCCTTCAAATAGACAACCGGGCTCTGATACCAAATGAAAGTGAAGGAAATCACCAAGAGGGGGTGAATTGGGGATTTTAAAATTCTTTTCAAATCACCCTTATACTAGATGCAGCTGGATATAAAGTAGAGATAGGGAAGAAGAGCTTGACACAGAATTTATACTTGGTTCGGTCTTAACTCTTGACCTACGTCCAGTCCCAGGCTCCCCGGGATTTTCTACTATCACTCAATTCGATACACACTCTGTACTAAAGGATTATCCTCTCTCTAGGATACACCCCCCTTACAAGTTGTAATCTGAAATCCCAATCTCCAAGTCCCCTTGACTTGAGATTCTTACAATGAATGAAATACAAGTATGTAAACTCTCTCACAGAGTAAATATTGATAAACACTGAAGTTCTAAGTATCAAAAGATACTGCACAGAAAGAAAACTGAAATAATAGAGAAGTATTGAGCTTTGTTTAAGACATATGCAAACTCGTTGACTCTCCTGATATATTTCTGTTTAGGCAAGGAAACAACTGATTGTTTCATATCAGTTTACTTGATGGCTTTCTTTTAGGTTCAATTGCATATGATTCAATATTGAAATTGCAATTAGAGCCAGAATGGGAGTAGAAGTCAGATTCAGACTACAAGTTTGAAACACAGACAGAATCTAAATTTGCATCAGAGTTAGCAGCAGAAAGCAAATGAGTCATTAATTACACTGCATAACTTAGAACATATTACAGAATGATATTAGAGTTTCAAAAGCAAATATGATGAAAATGATCAAAAGCATAAAAATGAAAATGACTGGTGACTGCTTTTTCACTTCAATTCTTGAACAAGCTACCCTTAATTATGTTTAAATGATCAAATCCTATTTTTGAAAGGAGTTAATTGTTTACAAGTGTTGTCATCATCAAAAAGGGGGAGAATGTTAGTTCTCAAATGTGTTTTGATGATAACTGACAATTGTAAACAAGTGCAAATGTTTTTGACAAGCTAAATGATTTGACTTAAAGACAAAAACATTCTGTCAGCATCAAACTCGAGCCTAGATAAGTGAACTTGAGTTTGCCACTAACAGAGAGTAAGACTGGCTTATCTTTGCATTTTAAACTCGAGCCTGAGTTCTTGAACTCGAGCCTAAAAGCTCCAGAAATTGTTTTGAAAGAGTTTACAAATGAGTAAACTCGAGCCTGCATAAGCAAGCTCGAGTTTGCCTCTGGAGGGAAAACTTTTCATTTGAAAACCATTTCTTTAAACTCCACAGTTTGTATTTTGAGTAGAGTTTGCCAATCTTCAAATATTGCAAACTCGAGCCTAAAGAAATAAACTCGAGCCTATACCTTTCGTGTGTAGAGTTTACTCTATAGTTTGAAAGAAATAAAAGAGCTTACAAAATGTGTAAACTCGAGTCTGTGTATGCAAGCTCGAGCTTGCCCTTGGCAAAGAGCATTCGAACTTTCCATGTAAAAACGAAAGGAAATCACCAAGAGGGGGGTGAATTGGGGATTTTAAAACTTTTAACACAAAAAGAACTTTTCACCCAAGCTGAAGCTAAACGTAAAGAGATAGGGAAGAAAAGCTTGACACAGAAAGTTTATCCTGGTTCGGTCCAAACTCTTGATCGACCTACGTCCGTAACCCGCACTCTCGTTACAAGTTGTAATCTGAAATCCCAATCTCCAAGTCCCCTTGACTTGAGATTATTACAATGAGTGAATAATATGTATAATGACTCTCTCACGAGTAGATATTGATAAACACTGAGGCTCTTTGTATCTCAAATACAATACAGAAAGAAAACTGAATGTATAAGTAACTCTTGAGCTTGCTTTCGTTTCTGCTTAGTTTTTCGCTTCTTTTCGAAGTTTGTAATCTGTTCCATATATAGTGGTCAATTGCCATGTGACCGTTACTTCTCAATTCTGCATGTTCTTCACTTGAAATTCAAGTTGGTGAGGATTATAGCCGTTGGGTTCTGAATTTCAGCTGATTGATTTCCAGACGCGTGAAATCTTCTTCATTGTAGAGGTTCTGACAAACCAGCGAGGCTCGAGTCCATTAGTGATTAGGCTCGAGTTTAACACTATTCATGCCTAAGAAATTTGATCATTCGAAAGAGTGGCTGGAGCACAAATATGAACTCTGGAGTTTGTCCATTTGCTTTACTCTTTTTCAATGAAGGGCTCGAGTTCATAATGGCAGGCTCGAGTTCGACTTTATTTATTTCAGGGCTTATCGGAGTGAACTGGAGGTTTGAACTTAAACTCGAGTTTGTGAATGAAGAAGAACTTGGAAGCTCTTCGCAAGGGAAAACTCGAGCTTGCAATAATGTGCTCGTGTTTACCCATTTGGTAAACTCTTCTTTGTTTTGTCAAACCATAGAGTAAACTTAACACAAAAGTATTAGGCTCGAGTCCATATACTTAGGCTCGATTTTTCATCAATTTACGTACCATAGAAATAAGCAAACTCTACACAAAAATAAACTCGATGTTTAAAGAGATGATTTTCAATTGGAAAATGTTTTCATGAGGCAAACTCGAGCTTGTCTATACAGGCTCGAGTTTACTCATTTGTAAACTCTTTAACAATATACCATGGAGGGTTAGGCTGGAGTTTAAATATTCAGGCTCGAGTTCTGCATGCTGAGATAGCCTGATATGCTCTCTGTTAGCAGCAAACTCGAGCTTGCCTATCTAGGCTCGAGTTTGGCGATGACAGAATGTTTTTGACTTATTTGTCTTATTAAACATTCATATTTGTTTACAATTGTTATTAATCATCAAAACACAGAGAACTAACACAATCTTTTAAAAACTCGAGCCTGACAGCTTAAACCTCAGGTTTGCCTCTGACCAATTAATTTCAAAGTTCATCCATTTTCAGTAAACTCGAGCCTAGTCCTCAGAACTCGAGCTTAATCCTTGATATGAGTAAAGTTACCTTACCAACTCTAGAGTTCATATTTTAAACCTCAAGTTTGTCTGACATGAACAAAGTGTCAAACTCGAGCCTCGCTCACTAACGGACTCGAGCTTGCCATTATGTAAAGTTTTGATTTCGGATGGCCCTCGCGACAAATGATCTATCGTGCTCGAACTCGAGCTCGCTACCATGAACTCGAGTTCACCTCTGAAGAAAAATTACAAACTCCAGAGTTTGCCTTTGAACCTCCAGTTCGCACTTCACAGAAGCTGAACCTGACATCCCAAATGGCTTACGAACTCGAGCCTAGACTTGCAAACTCGAGCTCATGTCGGATTCACAATTAATTGACAGCATTGATTTCACGCGACAATCAGAGATTCTGTCATAAAGAAGAATTCCTCACTTGGAAATGAATGCCACAACGATTACCCAGAATGATTTGTTATTCAAATCAATTGATGAACATTAAAAGACCTTTATTGCAAATCAATCATCCGAAAATCAGGAAAGATTATGAACCCAACGGCTAGAGTCCACAAACAGCAAGAAATTCGAATGGAGAGAATTCTGAATAAAGAAGCAATGGTCATAAGAAGACTCACTGCTATATATAGAGTTGCATACAAACATACAAGAAAACACAACAAGAAGAAACGAAAACAAATCTCAATACTTCTCTATTATTTCAGTTTTCTTTCTGTGCAGTATCTTTTGATACTTAGAACTTCAGTGTTTATCAATATTTACTCTGTGAGAGAGTTTACATACTTGTATTTCATTCATTGTAAGAATCTCAAGTCAAGGGGACTTGGAGATTAGGATTTGATTACAACTTGTAAGGGGGAGTGTATCCTAGAGAGAGGATAATCCTTGAGTACAGAGTGTGTATCTGAATTGAGTGATAGTAGAAAATCCCAAGGAGCCTGGGGACTGGATGTAGGTCAAGAGTTAAGACCGAACCAGTATAAATTCTGTGTCAAGCTCTTCTTCCCTATCTCTACTTTATATCCAACTGCATCTAGTATAAGGGTGATTTGAAAAGAATTTTAAAATCCCCAATTCACCCCCCTCTTGGTGATTTCCTTCACTTTCAACTCTTGTTGTCTTGTCTGCAACATCAACGTTCGTGGCCGGAGAAGTAAGACTCATCAGCAAACACATTTGAATTTATATGCTACAGGTGAGTCCACAAGACCTTCATCCCATGCATTTAATTTCCTCGTCTTGCATTTATTTGGGTTCTTGGATTCACTGTGATGCATTTATGACCAAAAGTGATTATTTGTTATGCATTTAATGGGCAAGTTCATTCCTCCGTAAAAGTGATTCTTTGAGCGTATATTTGCATTTGGATGTTGGCTTATTTTTTATGCAAGTTTCAATTTTTTTGGATTATGTATGATCAATGATTTTTCGTCTATATATAGGAATTCTACTATGGACCACAGTTGGATAAATGTTTTACGAATGAGTGTTGAATATCAGAATGGGGTGAGGGAATTTATAGAATTTGCTAAACAAAATGCCCATGATGATGGGGGGATGTTTTATTGCCCTTGTGTAAAATGTTTGAATGAGAGTCGACTAAGTCCTGAAGTTATACGCACACATTTAATTTGTCACGGATTTTGTAAGACTTATACAGTGATGCAGAGACACCGCTATACCGTGGGTGTAAAAAATACCAATTGTTGAACGCTGTATTGAAATTGGTAAGCTTGAAGGCACGTCATGGATGGAGCGACAAGAGTTTTTCAGAATTGCTTGAGGCTTTGAAGGACATGCTTTCGGATGATAATGTGTTGCCGCATCGCTACTATGATGCTAAGAAAATACTTTGTCCACTGGGGATGGAGTACAAAAAGATCCATGCATGCCCGAATGATTGCGTATTGTATAGAAAAGAGTTTGAAGAGAAGCAGAGTTGTCCGATATGTGAAACCCCACTGTATAAGTCGATAAGGGGCCTGCAAAAGTGTTGTGGTATCTTCCAATCATACCAAGGTTCAAGCGGTTGTTTGCGAATGAAAATGATGCAAAGAATCTGAGGTGGCATGCGATGAGAGGATTTCGGATGGACAGCTTCAACATCCGGCCGATTCTTCTCAATGGAAGAAGATCGATCAATTATTTCCGAACTTCGGCGAAGAACCTAGGAACGAAAGTACATCATGCTGTCTATGTTGATTTCGGGACCAAAACAACCCGGAAAATGACATAGATGTTTACCTTGAGCCCTTGATCGAAGACTTGAAGGAGTTGTGGGAAGAAGGTGTCGATGTTTTTGACTCTTTCAAGAAGGAGGTCTTAAAATGAGGCCATGATATTTTGTACTATAAACGACTTCCCAGCATATGAGAACTTGTCAGGGTATAGTGTAAAAGGCCATAAAGCATGTTCGGTTTGTGAAGAAGGCATACGCTACCATCAACTTCAACAAGTGCAAATGTTTTTGACAAGCTAAATGATTTGACTTAAAGACAAAAACATTCTTGAGTTCTTGAACTCGAGCCTAAAAGCTCCAGAAATTGTTTTGAAAGAGTTTACAAATGAGTAAACTCGAGCCTGCATAAGCAAGCTCGAGTTTGCCTCTGGAGGGAAAACTTTTCATTTGAAAACCATTTCTTTAAACTCCACAGTTTGTATTTTGAGTAGAGTTTGCCAATCTTCAAATATTGCAAACTCGAGCCTAAAGAAATAAACTCGAGCCTATACCTTCGTGTGTAGAGTTTACTCTATAGTTTGAAAGAAATAAAAGAGCTTACAAAATGTGTAAACTCGAGTCTGTGTATGCAAGCTCGAGCTTGCCCTTGGCAAAGAGCATTCGAACTTTCCATGTAAAACGAAAGGAAATCACCAAGTCCCCTTGACTTGGATTATTACAATGATTGAATAAGATGTATAACAGCTCTCTCACAGAGTAGATATTGATAAACACTGAGGCTCTTTGTATCTCAAATACAATACGTAAAGAAAACTGAATGTATAAGTAACTCTTGAGCTTGCTGCTTTCTGCTTAGTTTTTCGCTTCTTTTCGAAGTTTGTAATCTGTTCCATATATAGTGGTCAATTGCCATGTGACCGTTACTTCTCAATTCTGCATGTTCTTCACTTGAAATTCAAGTTGGTGAGGATTATAGCCGTTGGGTTCTGAATTTCAGCTGATTGATTTCCGACGCGTGAAATCTTCTTCATTGTAGAGGTTCTGATTGACGCGTGAAATCAATGTTGATTGATCCAACTAATACCTGAAACTTTCTGGATTTAGAGTGGTTAAATATAGATATGAATCCTCTAAATGAATGTAATCAATTCGCATAGAAATGGTAAATTTGTAGTTCAAACTAATCAGGATTAAACCAAGAACGATCATTTGTGTTGTCGATCAAAACTCGAGTTCGCCAAGTGAGGCTCGAGTTCGTAAGGCACTTTGAGTATCGAGTTCATCTTTCGTGAGGAGAAAACTCGGAGTTTGACGTAAACTCGGAGTTTGTAAATTGTCTCATCATGTAAACTCGAGTTCGTAAAGGTAGGCTCGAGTTCGAATCATCGCCGAGCATTTTGTCGGGCGAGCACCCGAAATAATATTTCACAAACCAGGCTCGAGTCCATTAGTGATTAGGCTCGAGTTTAACACTATTCATGCCTAAGAAATTTGATCATTCGAAAGAGTGGGCTGGAGCACAAATATGAACTCTGGAGTTTGTCCATTTGCTTTACTCTTTTTCAATGAAGGGCTCGAGTTCATAATGGCAGGCTCGAGTTCGACTTTATTTATTTCAGGGCTTATCGGAGTGAACTGGAGGTTTGAACTTAAACTCTGGAGTTTGTGAATGAAGAAGAACTTGAAGCTTCGCAAGGGAAAACTCGAGCTTGCAATAATGTGCTCGTGTTTACCCATTTGGTAAACTCTTCTTTGTTTTGTCAAACCATAGAGTAAACTTAACACAAAAGTATTAGGCTCGAGTCCATATACTTAGGCTCGATTTTTCATCAATTTACAGCCATAAAAATAAGCAAACTCTACACAAAAAATAAACTCTGAAGTTTAAAGAGATGATTTTCAATTGGAAAATGTTTCCCGCCAGAGGCAAACTCGAGCTTGTCTATACAGGCTCGAGTTTACTCATTTGTAAACTCTTTAACAATATACCATGGAGGGTTAGGCTAGAGTTTAAATATTCAGGCTCGAGTTCTGCATGCTGAGATAGCCTGATATGCTCTCTGTTAGCAGCAAACTCGAGCTTGCAAACTCGAGCTTGCCTATCTAGGCTCGAGTTTGGCGATGACATAATGTTTTTGACTTATTTGTCTTATTAAAACATTCATATTTGTTTACAATTGTTATTAATCATCAAAACACATAGAGAACTAACATTCTCCCCCTTTTTGATGATGACAACACTTGTAAACAATTAACCCCTTTTAAAAACAATGTTTGATCATTTGAAATCAATGAAGCATAAATGTTCAGTGGAAATTGCATCATAATTGGAAATGGGCATTTTAGAAAGATTCTGATGATCAGAGTTAGCAGCAGACATAATCATGAATCAAATAAGCATTGTCCATAACTGATATGAGAAGCATAAACACATTGTCATAGGGGCTATGGAGGTGGTTGGTTGGATTAGGATAGAAGGTTCAGAAATAGGTGGAGGAGTCGAGGTGCTAGGTCCAGCAGTATTGAACTCAACACTAGATGCAGACATGGACTGATTTTGTAAGACTTTGTCCATTTTGTCATGGAGGCTAGACATAGACACCAAAAGGGTGGAGATGCTGACTGAGTGATCTCCAATTTGTTCACGGAGGCCTTGAACTTTGTCTTTGATAATTTCATGCTCAAGAACTAGATCTTCTTGGGCATCGGTCAACTCCTCATATCCTTTCTTCACTTTCTTGAATTCTGATTCCATCTTGGAAGAAAGATCATAAACAACTTGGGCAATGTAAGTCTTGATTCTTTCATCCAAATCAGAAGGAAATGATTGTGGTGGAGGTGGTGCACTCTAAGCCTCTTGAACTCTAGACTGATTGGCTCTGGATCGATCAGGTCTTGATGGAGCTTTGGAGTGATCACTACCTTGATCAAAACTTATCCTCATAAGGTTTAGGATATGTTGACCAAACTTTGTCGGTTTTTCAGGTTTCTCATTGGCAGGTAGGTACCATACTCTTTCATGGAACATGATTACAGAGATAAGGCTAGCAAAGGGTATCTGAGATGTTTTCCTTCCATGAAAACGAAATTTGAACATTTCTTTGAAGATCCAATCTCCTATATTGTGAGGAACTTGATCAATGATAGAGGCAAAGATAGGAAAGTCCTTCTTTGCAAAATGGGTGAAGTTTCCTCCTTTTGAATGAGATTCCTAGTATATATGTACTGTGCAACTCTTTGCTTAGGGGCATTGATACTGTAGTGAAATTTAGAATCTCTAAACCATCGGGGACAGGCTCATCGGGTTTGAGGAGTGAGTATATCCGCCTATCGGTATAGTTTGGGGATGCAACAGAGGAGGATTTTGTATTTGAAGGAGGGAATTAAGGTATTCAAGCAGTGATGGTAATCTGTTTTCCTCTAATGGTGGTGGTAATCCTTTCCTCAATTAGATTTCTATCATTATCCAATAGATTGTCACTTTTCATGCAATAATAGAAAGCTTTGACAAAGGATGGACTATATGAGGCTCGAATGGATATGAGAGGTTCAAATTGTCTAAACCAATGAGTAAGATCAAGACTACATTCCTCTTTTAATGTATCTAAATTGACATAAACTGAGGGACAAAAACTCTTAGACTCATAATTCTCCCGGAATCGAATGGCATCCTCACCCGTTAGAGTTACGAGACTCACTAGAAAATCCCCTAGGAATTGAAGAGTGATTGTATATTTCAAATAATGCCGGCATTTGGGGGTTTCTTAGGATTGTCCATCCTGACTGTGGTTATAGGAGTAGCCTGGGTCGAAGGAATACCAGGAATTTGCTTGTCAATTCCGTGCTTGAATCGTTTGGGAAACGATTTCGCTCTGGGAGGACGTTAAGGAACGTTCGGTGGATTTGATTGGGGTTCTTGATGATCAGAGCTTTGGGAATCTTGAGTTGCAGATCGTTTTGAAGCCATACTCTCTGGTTTTCGTCGAGAAGATTGAGAGAAATTTGGGAGGAACTTAGGTTTAGGCTCGAGGGTGAGATAAAGTGAAGACGAGCAATGTGTTTTTAAAAAAATTTTAGTGTCGCAAACTCGAGTTCACAAGTGTAAGCTCGAGTTTTGTGTAACGGTACTAACCTGGAATTCAAGAGTGTATGTGTGAACCCTTGAAATTTCTTGCTAGGCTCGAGTCTAGAAACTTGAAGGCTCGAGTCTGTCAGGTCTCTCGAACCGAGTTGCTCTGTCTCTCTCTGTCTCTCGCGAACTCGAGTCCGTCAACTAATAGGCTCGAGTTTGGCGACCTGAGACAATTGTATTTTTCTCTGGTTCTCTCGAGCTCGAGTCTAGCTTAGGTAGGCTTGAGTTTGGATATCTTGATAGCAAACTTGCAGTCGATGGTTTGGAATATTATTCTCATTAAGCATCCTGCATAAAGCATATCTACATACTCCGATGCTTAAGTTAGTAAATAATAATCATCAAAAACATAACTGACATTAAATTGGGTAGAGATTACTTACAACTCATTGGGATTTACCATTCCCAATTCTCTTCTTATGAACACAAATTGTTCTTTTGCTAATGGTTTGGTGAAGATATCAGCAAGTTGCAAGTTGCAAGTGGGTTGGGACGAACATGACTTTGACATATTTCTTTTGAACATGGTCTCTTATGAAGTGATGTCTAACATCAATATGCTTGGTTCTAGTATGTTGAACAGGATTCTTTGCCAAGCTTATTGTGCTTGTGTTGTCACAAAGAATTGGGATTTCTTTGAGATGAACTCCCAAATCACACAATTGTTGTTTGAGCCAAAGAACTTGAGCACATCAACTTGAGGCAGCAACATACTCAGCTTCAGTGGATGACACAGCTATCGTGGTCTCGCTTTTGCTGAACCAAGATACTAATGATCCTCCAAAGAATTCACATTGGCCACCGGTGCTTTTTCTCGTCATTCTTGTAGCCCGCATGATCCGAATCCGCATAAGCTACCAAGTGTTCATGTTGATCTTTGGGAAACCACAATCCAAGAGTCTTTGTATCAGCAAGATATCTAAAAATCCTTTTAACATGTTCAAGCATGAGACTCCATGGGGCGATTGGAATCTAGCACACATTCCAACACTAAATTGAATATCCAGGCGCTTGTTTGTAAGATAGAGTAATGATCCAATCATTCCTCTATATTTAGTGATGTTGAAGTTAGTCCCCTTTTCATCAAGATCCGAGTTGCGCTTGAACTCATTGGAGTATCCGCTCCATTACGCTCAACTAGACCATACTTTTTCAATAGATCTTTCAAATACTTGGTCTGGGAAATGAAAATTCCATCATGACGTTGCTTGATTTGAAGTCCAATGAAGTAATTGAGTTCTCCCATCATGGACATCTCAAACTCTCCCTGCATTGTCTTAGCAAATTCTTCACACATAGTATCATTAGTAGCACCAAAAATAATGTCATCAACATAAATTTGAACTATTAAGACATCACCAAGTTTATTTTTCTTTATAAAGAGAGTTGTATCTGCTTTACCTCTAACAAATCCTTGATCAAGAAGGAAATTGCTTAATTGCTCATACCAAGCTCTAGGAGCTTGCTTAAGACCATATAAGGCTTTCTTGAGGTGATAAACATGATCTGGATGATGTTCATTTTGAAATCCTGGAGGTTGTTCAACATAAACTTCCTCCTGTATAACACCATTTAAAAAGGCGGATTTCACATCCATTTGAAAAAGTTTGAATCCTTTAACACAGGCAAAGGCTAAAAGAACTCTTATAGCTTCCAATCTTGCTACTGGAGCATAAGTTTCTTCATAATCAATTCCTTCTTCTTGATTATAGCCTTTTACAACTAGCCTTGCCTTATTACGAATGATTATGGCGGATTCATCACATTTATTCTTGAATACCTATTTAGTACCAATGACCGGATGGTCTTTAGGTCTGGGTACCAAGTCCCAAACTTGGTTTCTTTCAAATTGATGTAACTCCTCTTGCATTGCTATAACCCAATCATTGTCTGAAAGGGCTTCATCAATTTTAGAGGGTTCAATTTTAGAAATGAAAGCTGAAAAAGTAAATTCATTCAAGGTGCTTCTTCTTTGAACACTATTTTCACAAGCATTTTCACAATGTTTTTCGGTTTAGAATCATTTTACAAATCTTTTCGTATTTGTTGAGATAGAAGTTGATTTTGAGTCCGGTTGGTTTGTCATAGGAAAACCATCATCATCATCCAAGGACATGTTAGATTTGGTTTCACGTAAAACAACATGCATAGATTCTTCAACAAGTGTGATTGCGGGTATTATAAACTCTATATGCTTTACTTCTACTTGAATAACCCAAGAATATACCTTCATCAGCTTTGGGATCAAATTTTCCCAGGTTGTCCTTACCATTATTGTGGATGAAGCACTTACATCCAAAGATGTGCAAGTGAGCTAAGTTGGGTTTTCTTCCTTTGTAGAGCTCATAGGGAGTTTGGTTCAATTTCTTCCTGAGATATGCCCCTGTTTGATATGTAACAAGCGGTGCTCATAGCATCAGCCCAAAACACTTGAGATGTTTGGTTCTCATTGAGCATTGACCTTGCCATTTCAGTAAGCACTCTATTCTTTCTTTCAACAACTCCATTTTGCTGTGGAGTTCTTGGAGCTGAAAAGTTATGATTGATTCCCATACTATCACAAAATTCTCCAAAGGCATGATTCTCAAATTCTCCACCATAATCTGTACGAATACCTGCAATAGAGAATCCTTTCTCGTTTTGGACCTTCTTGGCAAACACGACAAATTGATCAAATGTTTTGTCTTTTGAAGATAAAAGAATGACCCAAGTAAATCTTGAAAAATCATCCACTATAACCAAGGTATAAAGATTGCCACCAAGGCTTTTTACTCTACTGGTCCAACTAAATCCATATGGAGTAATTGGAGAGGTCTATTAGATGATATTTCAGTTTTTGATTTGAAAGAATATTTGGTTTGTTTACCTTTTGGCATGCATCACAGATCATATCATTCTTAAAAGAGAGTTTTGGTAAACCAGTAACCAATTCCTTTTTCTGTAGTTTATCAAGTTGAATCATATTAACATGTCTGAATCAAATATGACTAGATTTCCTTTGTCTGTGCTTTGACTCACACTGAGGAGGTTGTGACATAATCCATCCACAAGATAAACATCTTTGATTTGTGGTCCATTGCTCTTTCCAATTTTGCCAATGCCAGCAATTCTTCCAGACTCATTTCCACCAAATGTTACTTTGCCACCTTCCTTATGTTTGATTGAAGCAAACTTGGATTGGTCTCCAGTCATGTGTCTTGAGCATCCACTGTCAATGTACCACTTATTGGGATTTGATGCTCTAAGACAAATCTCTTCGTTATCTGATTCCTCTTGAGCCACAAGACAAAGATTGACACTTTGTTCCTCTTCTGCCTCATCTTCATCGGATGAGCTGTTGCCCCATATAGCTGACATATAAGCTCTTTTCTTGAACTTATTGAATTTCTTTTCTTTGTTTTTCAGCTGAGGACATTCTGATTTGATGTGGCCTGGTTTCTCACACTCGTAGCATATAATTGGTTTCTTAGTTTCAGTGGTGGAATTTCCTTTGTGAAACTTTTTGTGAGATTGGTCATTTTTGTAGAATTTCTTGAATCTTCGGACCATCATTCCTAGCTCACCATCTTCATCTTCATCTTCTTCATCGTCATCTGACTTTACCTCTTTGATGGTTTTAAGAGCTATTCCCTTGTTTTTGACATTGATGTCATTTAGCCCTTTCTTGAATTTGATCTTCCCCTCATACTCAGAGGCCGCGATAATCTTGCTACATGAGGCCATTGATTCGCCTCGAGATTCTTCAATTGCAGTGACCTTGGCTTCCCATTCCTTGGTGAGAATATTTAGTATTTTCCTCACTTGGGCAGGTTGTTCATATTCTTTTCCCAATGCAATGAGTTGATTGATCAGATGAGTGAACCGAGTTGAAATTCACCAATAGACTCTTCTAAGCTTCATCCGTAATAAATCATATTCGCCATGAGAGTATTGATACGATTTTCTTTGATTGCAGCTGTTCCTTCATGAGCTATTTCAAGAGCATCCCACATTTGCTTAGCAGATGGCAAAATGCAGATTCGAAATACTCCTTTTGCCCAAGAGCACTCTGCAAAGCATGTGGATTGCTTTCATGTTGAGAGTGACTAGCTTTTTATCATTGTCATCATACTCTTCTTCTTTCTTGGGAGTTCGACATCAGCTACTACTGAGGAAGGAACATAGTTTCCTTTCTCGAAGACCTTCCATAAACCAAACTCAGAGGCCATTACATAGACCCTGAACTTAGCCTTCCAGAATGAGTAGTGTTCTCCATTAAAACCTGGTGGTCTATTGATTGAGGCTCCATCGGGTAGAATTCCTTCCATTGGATCTTTTGTCTAGGATGTTAATCCTTCAAGTAGACAACTAGGCTCTGATACCAAATGAAAACGAAAGGAAATCACCAAGAGGGGGGTGAATTGGGGATTTTAAAACTTTTAACACAAAAAGAACTTTTCACCCAAGCTGAAGCTAAACGTAAAGAGATAGGGAAGAAAAGCTTGACATAGAAAGTTTATCCTGGTTCGGTCCAAACTCTTGACCTACGTCCGGTCCCCGCACTCTCGGGTTTTTCTACTATCACTCAATTCGATACACACTCGTACTCAAGGACTATCCTCTCTAGGATACACTCCCCCTTACAAGTTGTAATCTGAAATCTCAATCTCCAAGTCCCCTTGACTTGAGATTATTACAATGATTGAATAAGATGTATAACAGCTCTCTCACGAGTAGATATTGATAAACACCGAGGCTCTTTGTATCTCAAATACAATACGTAAAGAAAACTCGAATGTATAAGTAACTCTTGAGCTTGCTTTCGTTTTCGCTTAGTTTTCGCTTCTTTTCGAAGTTTGTAACTGCTCCATATATAGTGGTCAATTGCCATGTGACCGTTACTTCTCAATTCGCATGTTCTTCACTTGAAATTCAAGTTGGTGAGGATTATAGCCGTTGGGTTCTCGATTTCACTGATTGATTTCCGACGCGTGAAATCTTCTTCATTGTAGAGGTTCGATTGACGCGTGAAATCAATGTTGATTGATCCAACTAATACCGAAACTTTCTGGATTTAGAGTGGTTAAATATAGATATGAATCCTCTAAATGAATGTAATCAATTCGCATAGAAATGGTAAATTTGTAGTTCAAACTAATCAGATTAAACCAAGAACGATCATTTGTGTTTGCCGATCAAAACTCGAGTTCGCCAAGCGAGGCTCGAGTTCGTAAGGCACTTTGAGTATCGTTTCATCTTCTCGGAGGAGAAAACTCGGAGTTTGACGTAAACTCGGAGTTTGTAAATTGTCTCATCAGAAAGGTAGGCTCGAGTTCGAATCATCGCTGAGCATTTTGTCGGGCGAGCACCTGAAATAATATTTCACAAACCAGGTAGGCTCGAGTCCATTAGTGATTAGGCTCGAGTTTAACACTATTCATGCCTAAGAAATTTGATCATTCGAAAGAGTGGGCTGGAGCACAAATATGAACTCTGGAGTTTGTCCATTTGCTTTACTCTTTTTCAATGAAGGGCTCGAGTTCATAATGACAGCTCGAGTTCGACTTTATTTATTTCGTGGCTTATCGGAGTGAACTGGAGGTTTGAACTTAAACTCTGGAGTTTGTGAATGAAGAAGAACTTGGAAGCTCTCTGCCAAGGGAAAACTCGAGCTTGCAATAACAGGCTCGTGTTTACCCATTTGGTAAACTCTTCTTTGTTTTGTCAAACCATAGAGTAAACTTAACACAAAAGTATTAGGCTCGAGTCCATATACTTAGGCTCGATTTTTCATCAATTTACAGCCATAGAAATAAGCAAACTCTACACAAAAAATAAACTCTGATGTTTAAAGAGATGATTTTCAATTGGAAAATGTTTCACTTGAGGCAAACTCGAGCTTGTCTATACGTGCTCGAGTTTACTCATTTGTAAACTCTTTAACAATATACCATGGAGGGTTAGGCTGGAGTTTAAATATTCAGCTCGAGTTCTCGCATGCTAAGATAGCCCGATATGCTCTGTTAGAAGCAAACTCGAGCTTGCCTATCTAGGCTCGAGTTTGGCGATGACAAAATGTTTTTGACTTATTTGTCTTATTAAACATTCATATTTGTTTACAATTGTTATTAATCATCAAAACACAGAGAACTAACACAATCTTTTAAAAACTCGAGCCTGACAGCTTAAACCTCAGGTTTGCCTCTGACCAATTAATTTCAAAGTTCATCCATTTTCAGTAAACTCGAGCCTAGTCCTCAGAACTCGAGCTTAATCCTTGATATGAGTAAAGTTACCTTACCAACTCTAGAGTTCATATTTTAAACCTCAAGTTTGTCTGACATGAACAGTGTCAAACTCGAGCCTGCTCACTAACGGACTCGAGCTTGCCATTATGTAAAGTTTTGATTTCGATGGCCCTCGCGACAAATGATCTATCGTGCTCGAACTCGAGCTCGCTACCATGAACTCGAGTTCACCTCAAGAAAAATTACAAACTCCGAGTTTGCCTTTGAACCTCCGGGGCCGCACTTCACGTGAAGCTGAACCTGACATCCCAAATGGCTTACGAACTCGAGCCTAGACTTGCAAACTCGAGCTCATGTCGGATTCACAATTAATTGACAAAGATTGATTTCACGCGACAATCAGAGATTCTGTCATAAAGAAGAATTCCTCACTTGGAAATGAATGCCACAACGATTACCCAGAATGATTTGTTATTCAAATCAATTGATGAACATTAAAAGACCTTTATTGCAAATCAATCATCCGAAAATCAGGAAAGATTATGAACCCAACGGCTAGAGTCCACAAACAGCAAGAAGAAATTCGAATGGAGAGAATTCTGAATAAAGAAGCAATGGTCATAAGAAGACTCACTGCTATATATAGAGTTGCATACAAACATACAAGAAAACACAACAAGAAGAAACGAAACAAATCTCAATACTTCTCTATTATTTCAGCTTTTTTTTCTCGTGCGATCTTTTGATACTTAGAACTTCAGTGTTTATCAATATTTACTCTGTGAGAGAGTTTACATACTTGTATTTCATTCATTGTAAGAATCTCAAGTCAAGGGGACTTGGAGATTAGGATTTCAGATTACAACTTGTAAGGGGGAGTGTATCCTAGAGAGAGGATAATCCTTGAGTACAGAGTGTGTATCTGAATTGAGTAATAGTAGAAAATCCCGGGGAGCTCGGGACTGGACGTAGGTCAAGAGTTAAGACCGAACCAAGATAAATTCCGTGTCAAGCTCTTCTTCCCTATCTCTACTTTATATCCAACTGCATCTAGTATAAGGGTGATTTGAAAAGAATTTTAAAATCCCCAATTCACCCCCCTCTTGGTGATTTCCTTCACTTTCAACTCTTGTTGTCTTGTCTGCAACATCAACGTTCGTGGCCGGAGAAGTAAGACTCATCAGCAAACACATTTGAATTTATATGCTACAGGTGAGTCCACAAGACCTTCATCCCATGCATTTAATTTCCTCGTCTTGCATTTATTTGGGTTCTTGGATTCACCGTGATGCATTTATGACCAAAAGTGATTATTTGTTATGCATTTAATGGGCAAGTTCATTCCTCCGTAAAAGTGATTCTTTGAGCGTATATTTGCATTTGGATGTTGGCTTATTTTTTATGCAAGTTTCAATTTTTTTGGATTATGTATGATCAATGATTTTTCGTCTATATATAGGAATTCTACTATGGACCACAGTTGGATAAATGTTTTACGAATGAGTGTTGAATATCAGAATGGGGTGAGGGAATTTATAGAATTTGCTAAACAAAATGCCCATGATGATGGGGGGATGTTTTATTGCCCTTGTGTAAAATGTTTGAATGAGAGTCGACTAAGTCCTGAAGTTATACGCACACATTTAATTTGTCACGGATTTTGTAAGACTTATACAAGATGGGTATGGCATGGTGAAAAAGTGCCAAGTGGGAAAAACATGGGGAAGTGGCCTTTGATGATAATGACACGGATATGGATGATCGCATAGAGGACATTATCCGTGATGTAGGAGAAGAGGCTTTTGAGCGATCACATGCATATGGTAATATGTGCAGTGATGCATAGACACCGCTATACCGTGGGTGTAAAAAATACCAATTGTTGAACGTGTATTGAAATTGGTAAGCTTGAAGGCACGTCATGGATGGAGCGAGATAAGGGGCCCGCAAAAGTGTTGTGGTATCTTCCAATCATACCAAGGTTCAAGCAGTTGTTTGCGAATGAAAATGATGCAAAGAATCTGAGGTGGCATGCAGATGAGAGGATTTCGGATGGACAGCTTCAACATCCGGCCGATTCTTCTCAATGGAAGAAGATCGATCAATTATTTCCGAACTTCGGCGAAGAACCTAGGAACGAAAGTACATCATGCTGTCTATGTTGATTTCGGGACCAAAACAACCCGGAAAATGACATAGATGTTTACCTTGAGCCCTTGATCGAAGACTTGAAGGAGTTGTGGGAAGAAGGTGTCGATGTTTTTGACTCTTTCAAGAAGGAGGTCTTAAAATGAGGCCATGATATTTTGTACTATAAACGACTTCCCAGCATATGAGAACTTGTCAGGGTATAGTGTAAAAGGCCATAAAGCATGTTCGGTTTGTGAAGAAGGCATACGCTACCATCAACTTCAACATGGAAGAAAGACAGTGTATCTTGGACATAGGAGATTTCTTAGACGGGGCCACACATATCGTCGATTAAAAAAGGCATTTTTTGGTGGCCATTAGTATGAAGAAGCTCCGGTGGCATTGACTAGGGAGCAAGTGTATGAAAAGGTTAAAAATATCAGTGTCATCTTCGGTAAGACTGGAAAGTGTAGAAAAGAAACAAATATATGGAAGAAGAGATCTGTATTCTTCGATCTTCCATATTGGCGCAATCTTGATGTGAGACACCGTATTGATGTCATGCATGTGGAGAAGAACGTATGTGATAGTATTGTTGGCACGCTTCTCAACATACAAGGTAGTTCGAAGGATGGTGTGAAGGCAAGATTGGATTTGCAAGCAATGGGAATACGCAAAGACTTGCATCCAAGGCCATATGGGAAGAGAACTTATTGTCCCCCGGCTTCTCATACTTTGTCTAAGGATGAGAACGAAGCTTTTGTGAGTGTTTACATGGCACAAAAGTTCCCTTGGGGTATTCTTCAAATTTTAAGAGGCTTGTCTCGATGAAGGATTTGAAATTAGTAGGCCAAAAGTCTCATGATTGTCATGTCTTGATGCAACAGCTACTCCCAGTAGCTATTCGAGGCATCGCCAAATATGATCTTCGGGTCGTTTTGACTAGACTTTGTTTCTTCTTCAATGCGGTTTGTAGTAAAGTCTTCGAGATTGAAAAGTTGGATGAATTGGAGAATGAAGGATATCTTATCTTGTGCCAGCTTGAGAAGCTATTTGTTCCTACATTTTTTGACATCATGGTTCATCGATTGTTCATCTAGTGAGGGAGATAAGGTTGTGCGGCCCTATCCATTTACGGTGGATGTACCCTATTGAAAGATCTATGAAGTTCCTAAAAGGGTACGTGAAGAACGCGTACCGGCCAGAAGCATCAATTGTTCAGAAATATGTTTCTGAAGAGACCATGGAATTTTGTCAAAATTATTTGGCCAAAGTAAGACATATTGGGCTTCCAAAACGTCAGTTGGCTGAAGGGGGTAGACGAGGGGCTTCGGTAAAGAGTGTGGATCGTGATGAATTATCACAAGTCCACTTATACATCTTGAATAATGTTGATGAAGTTCAAGCCGCATATCTCGCACATAAAGAAGCCGTAAGGAAAGAGAACCATCGAATGACCGAACAAAGGTTGATTAGGGAACATAACAGAACTTTTGCAAACTGGTTCAAACAAAAGGTCGAGGGATCTGAATGTGTTTCTGATACAATGAAATGGTTAGCACGTGGTCCTAAGGTTGACGTCATAAGTTGGAATTCGTATGTGATCAATGGTTATACATTTTACACGAAGTCCCTAGATGATATGAGCACAGTCCAGAACAGTGGTGTTATGTTAGAGGCTAAATCTATGCACTTCTCCAGTTCGAAAGACAAGAGGCCTAAATTGGCAGTCATGCCATATTATGGGGTTATTGAAGAGATTTGGGAGGTGGACTATGTCAAAGTTAGATTTCCCATCTTCAAATGCAGGTGGGTTAATGTCAATAATGGTGTTCAGATCGATCGCTAGGATTCACTTTAGTCGATGTCAATAGTAGAAGTTTTGGAGATGAACCTTTTATTATGGCAGAGCATGCAAAACAAGTGTTCTATATCACCGATCAAGAAAATAAAATGTGGTCTGTAGCTCTCCAAGGAAAGAGGGTCATTGATATTGATGAGAAAAGTCATTCAAATTATGGTATTCCTGAGAGTACTCCTTTTTCAAGGGGTCTACCGGACATGAACGAAGAAGATGAAGCGGATAATGAACCCGGCATAAGAAATGATCATCAAGAAGGGATATGGGAGGATATCACTTTATAAAATAGTCAATTCATAAGGTAATATTCATATGCAGAATTCTTAGAAAACTTTAAGGTTTTAACTATATTATATTCATTCTATGTTCTTAATTAAACAATGTCATCATTGACTATGAATTTGTTCTTGTTTTGTTTTTGTGGCAGGATCCGATTCAAAGGGGCATGTTATAAAGAGGATGCATGTTACGTTGTTGGGTGGGAATCGGATGAAGGCATGGTGAATAATATATTGGACTACATGTATGTTGATTTACGTCTTTGCATGTATTGTAACTCATTGTGATTGTAATTAGTTATATCTTAGCTTATTGTATAAATTACTTTAGTTGTTGTAGACTTAAGAGGCCACATAACTCATGGTGGATAATATTTGTATTCTTTTTCCCAATTCAATTTATTCATGTTCATAGCTTGTAGCTTAAAGTATATTGACTTTTATGTGCTGTTTTGGATGGTGGATTTGTGTATATATATGATCAGGAAGAACAGAACAGGGAAAAAATTCGGGAAAATTTAGACCGCAAATAAAAAAGACGGTCTTAAATGTTCAAATGTTAAGACCGGATGTACTTCTATGACCGCTCATAAAGATATTAAGCCGGTCTTAAAAGTTGGTCTTTTAAGACCGATCCATTTATAACATCCGGTCTTTAAAGTCAGTCTTTTAAGACCGGGTAATTAGTCCTCTGGTCTTAGAGTCCGCTATCTTTTGAACCGGATTGATATTTGTCCGGTCTTAATATTTGGATCTTTTAAGAGCGGTCGAGTTTATGTCTGGTCTTAAAGTTTGAGTTTTAGGACCGAACCAAAAATATTTCAGATTTATTTAGTACGACTTTTAAGACCAAAGGTTTAAAATGTCCGGTCTAAAAGAAACTCTTTAAGACCGTTTACAAGTCCGGTCTTAAAGGGAGACTTTTAATACCGCCTGGAACAAGACTGATCGCGGGTCCGGTCCTAATATACCTGTTTTGTCCGGTCTTAAAAGCCTTTTTTCCACCCGTGAATTTACTAATATATTATAATAAACCACAATTCGATTAACATATTTAGAAACAAGAGATGTTTAAGATCAATATCAAGATTATAAATAATTATTTTTCATTAATAATATATATTTTTGCTGCCCGAAGGTAGTAATACATTGATTAAAAAATTATCATTAAAAAAAACCATTGAACCATCCTCCTCATCGTTGGAGGTAGGGGAGGAAGGAAAAGAGGGGTTAGAAGTAATATTATACTCGACGTCATTTGCGTTTACTATAAGGTTCAACTTGTTAATAGTGTGCAGTAAAGTGATGAGTCTTCCATGGCTTCTCTACATGCGAGTCACCCTCTCATGGAGTTGTTGAAGAACTCTCCCACTAACGGTTGTGGTAGAGGTTGAGGAGGAAAAGGAGGACAAATTGAATGAGTCCTTATGTGTCTCACCATATTGATAGAGTGAGGAGAGAAGAGGAAGCCTGAACAATAATTTTAATGTGAAGAAACAAAAGGAATAAGAAGTTTAAATAGATAAGATGGATAAATATTATATTTAGTGAAGCGACTTCAAATTTCGAAGAGACGTGTTGGAAAGATTACCTTGGAAGTTGAAGAAACTTTGAAACATTTAATATCAGTTATAAAGAAACAATAGTCTTTAAAATAATGTTTAAAGTAGTTGTTTTAACGACCGGTCTAAAAAGAATGTAAATTTTGAAATTTGCATAATATTTAATATTTATCGAGATCACATTAAATTATAACTGGTCTATAAAATATTATTTAAATCACAAGTAGTGTGGTCGGTCTTAAGTTATTTAGTATTTACAAAAATGTCATCAGTTATAATATTTAAATCATCTCCACCTATAAAGTTTTAATGTGGAGATCTCACAAGCCTTATTTTTTTAAAGTAGTATTACAATTTATAGACAAGTTAGACCCAAAAACTAGACTTTAGGAATTTTTTCTACTAAACAAGCCATGTTGTCACGGTTTGATTACAACGCCTCCAAGTCTGGTGATTTTAGGCATTTTATTAAACATGCACCTGTCATAATTTATCGGGCTTCTGTTTTATAATTTTTTTGCTAGAATTATGTTTTAATTTAAATTATGCATTTTCGGCAAAAGTAAAAAATAAATTATGTATTTACCATGCTGTTTTTTTTTTTTTTTTTCCAATTCCATTACTCTTTCTTCTTTCTAACCTAAAGGTGGTATCGGCGCCTCAGACTTCACCCTCACGTCGCCGACCTCGTTGCTCTCTGCCTCTCTCAGACGGAAATCTGAAGCTCGCCGTTGGTCTCTCACTCTCACTCGCTCTCGCCGTTGTTTGAAGGCTCGAAGCCTCTCGTTCTCCGTTGATCTTGTGCTCGGGAATCTGAGGCCTCAACCTCGCCGACGCCTAAACCTTGCTCGAAGAATCATTCTCTCCCTCATCAGGTAAATCACTCCCTCGCTCACGCCGTTCATGTACTTTTTTTAATTTTATTTTTTGGATTTTTAGTTTTGGATTTATGTAGATTTAGGTCTCTGCTATCTTAATCTGCGATTTTGGCTAGTTGCGTATCATGGTTTCACTTTGAGACTGATTTTGGGGGACGAATTATTGAAATAACCGAAGTAGTTTCAACGAGTATATGATTTAGCGACTTTTCTTAGGTTTCTTGCTTGTTATGGACACATGGTTCCTCTTCTTCGTGTTTGTTCTATGCTTCATGCTCTTTTGGACCTCACCTTTGTAAATTCGTGTCCTATGATTATCCTACAATACAATGAAGTGTGGATAAGGCCAATAAATATGGGTTCGGTAAAGATCCAGTACGTGCAAAATCCCTAATTCCTATTTGATTTTGACTTTCCTGCGTGGTTTTGTGCTTCCGTACAATCTTCGCTTTTTAGTGCCTCTCAACTTCTTACTCTGCCTTCTTGCCCTCTGACGTGGGTAGTTCTATTCTTCTCTTTAAGTCTGGTGACGCGCTGGAATGCAATCTGGTGTCTAGTCTCCTCTTTCTGGTCCGCTGTTCCCATGCAATTCTCCTCTCTCTATCAGTCGCTTCCTCACCAGCTGCTACAAAACGCTGGTATGCGACATTAAGCTTCAATTTTCAACATTTGCTGATTCGAAAACGGATTACGTGAGAAGAAATTGTTAATGGTCATTGTGGCAGCTGAATGATTATAAATGGTAATCAGACTATATTTTTTTTCAAGATTTTTGGTAATTTTCCTCTAGTGTGTAGTGCTTAATTCAATCATATATATTGGCGATGCTGGCTGCAACCCTCATGGATCAGATAAAACGATTTCCGCTCCACCTATGTTTACTGCTACTGTCCATTGTCTTTCCTTAGCTACCTTTTTCCTATCTCGTTTGATTGCTTCTTGCCTGCGGAAAAAATGATTTAGCTGTTATGCTGTGGTTAGTACACAAGAAGCAAGTAAAGCAATTTTGCTTGATAAGAATGTTAGTGAATGAAACTGGCAACAATACGTTTCGTTAGGTCTCATATTACACACAGTTGTCATCTGGCATCTACACGCAGGCCTATCGACCCCCTTTTTCTGTCTTCATATATATTGCCCACTCCTTTGTGCCAAATCCGGAGTTGGACCATGCTGTGTATAGTTGTACCTGTTCCAAGCTGTATTTAATTAGTACTCACTACTCAAATTAAATTCAAGATGCCTTAGGGCCCATTTGTTTAAGCTTATTGAAAAAAAGAAGTAATTTTAATTAAGATACATGAGAGTTGTTGAGAAAAAAATTATTTTTAGCATGGTGGACCACTCTGCAATTGAAAGAGATTATCATTATTGATTTACATAGAATGGGGAAACAGATAGAGAGAAACCAGTAGTTACACACTACTATAGAATCTGTTTGTCCATAACCCCCATAACAAACAAACAGATGATAATTTGCTAAAATATATAACTTGTCACAAAATTTTAACATTTTTCAGTGACATAGTCTTTACTAGGCTGGTTCAGACCCATGCTGGTCTAGCCTGCCAACTATGTCAGGGTAGCCAGGGTTGGGCCAGCTGAGAAATGCAACCTAGTGCATATCTGGGGCAGGGCACGAGGTCAGGACAATACCTAGACTGGTCCAACCCATGCACCTCCTACTTGCAGCTGGGTATATCCAAGATTTTTTTGTCTAAATTTGCTTAAGGTTTTAGTTTTTGTTATACTGGATGCACTGTAGATGTGCTTGTCTTTTTGGTTTTACTTGTCATTTGGATACCTAAAGTATGAAATCTGGGAGGATTTTGTCACTGAATTCTTCTTTCTTTATTATGTTTGATTATGATCAACATTTATTCATGCCCTGCCAGCATAGATGTGGTTGTGTTGTGTTGCCAGTTTATTTTGGTTCTATAATTATTGATTTCTGGATATCATACTATTTTGTGCACTGACACTCACTCTATTGTTTTGTATTAAGTTATATTAATTTGTTATATTCCTTTGCACATTGGCATGGTACCCTATTAATATACCTCTTTGTTAAATCATTAACGTTTTTGCTCCTACGGATTTGCAGGTCTCCCCTATCTGGATTCGTTTTGGGCATGTCATGGACATTTTCTTTTAAACATAAAAGAAGAGAAGTGCCTATTCATTTAGTTACTATTCACAATCTAATTTCTACACATATGTTTTTGAGATGGGTTCTCGTGAAAGGCCATTTTTTGATCTCAATGAACCACCTTCAGTGGATGATGATGAGAAGTATGACCCCTTTTGTTTTCAGCCTCAAAAGACACTCCCATCTACAAATCCCCATGCTCCTGACTTGAATGTGGCATCGGCAGGAGCCCAAGGGATAGTAAATAATCAGGCCTTCTCACACGCATCATCCATCTCTGGATTTCAGCCTTTTGTTCGGTCTAAAACCACCTGTGTTCCTGAGGAGGATGCTGAATTGATGAGAGCAGGACATCAGAAAACAAATGATTGCTCATCATCTAAGAGTAGTAAAGATGAGGATAAGAGAGTTATAGAGCCAAAAGTACACAATTCTTCTAATTCTCAGATTGTGGAGAGAGAAGAAGGGGAATGGTCTGATGCTGAGGGCTCTGGTGATGTGAATGGCTGTAATAATTTGCGTCAACAAAGTAAAATTCTAGAAGAGGGTTTTGTTGCAGTAGCAGTGGATAATAATTCTAACATTAAAGCTTCTGATAGGGTACCTGTTGAAAGGAGTAGTCGCGCATCTGTTGATGTTGGCTCCCATGAACCAAAAATTAATGGTATCAATTCTGAGTGCAGTGTAAAAGGGGAACCTTCTGCGAATGCACCAGATGAGCCTAGTACGATTCCCAAACAAAAAGAAGTGAAAGGTATCGAAGCTATCCATGCTCTTAGGTGTGCAAATAACCCTGGGAAGAGGAAAATGGACCAACGCAAAGAGGAAATGTTGGGAAAGAAACGTAATAGACAAATTGTTGTTCTTAATTTGGAAGATGCAATGCAAGCAGGTCCAATTAAAACCTCAACACCAAGAAGGCAGACTTCCTCATCATCTGCTATAAATCGTGGTGTAAAGGAAGTCCGCAATATTCCTGCACCAGTTGATCGTGTTGGAATAGTCAAGGATCAGAAACAGGTTGACACATCTTCTAGTGAAGGTGGCACCCATGCTGATTCTTATGAACCTAAATCTGACTGTAATGGTGATAACTCTGAACTACTAGGCCGGCCCAAGAGGCAAAACAATGAACATGTACATTCCTCAGAGGTCAATTTGAATCCTGTATCAAGGCAGAGTTCATGGAAACAGTCAGCTGCTGATTTGAGGCAGCAGAAAAATGTACCCGTTTCTAATAAGAAGTTGGTATTGACTGGTCAGAGCTCCAGTGATATGAAGCCTGGAAATAAGAAACATTTTTCTATTAAGAAGCAAAGTCCTGTGACCGTCCTGTCTCAGGACACGTCAGTAGAACGCCTTATACGTGAGGTGACCAGTGAAAAGTTTTGGCATCACCCAGGTATCAAGTAATTGAATATTTTATTTGTGCAAGTGTCGTGTTAATATTTATGTTCTGTTCATGGTCTAATTGGATATGAAATTGTAGTTCCTTTGCACGCAAGTTGTTTTTCTAATTTATCTTATTGTTGCTCCCTTCCTCCAGTTTTCACACTGTGAGTGTCATAACACTTGATAGACTTCCAAAGGTGATGACAGTTTTATTTTAGAATGAAGTTTTGATTTTAAATATATCGCTACTGTTGGTTTACATGAATTTTTTATGTAACCCAGTCACCATCACATGCCTCTTCGGTGTTATGGTTCTCAAGGTGGATTGTTTCTTCATAAAGAAGAAAAGATAACAGATGGAGGGGTAATATAGAGCTTTACTTCAATCTGCTATATTAATTCACAGTGACCTGTGTACATGTTCATTATGTTAATGGCATTTTATAATCCATGCATCGAATGATGGAAACCAATTTTATTTGCTCATGTTTTGGTGTTGGAGTCTAGTGTTTGAAATTGTGTTAACGTTCTGTGCACTCAAGCCATTGTTTTAGATTGTCTAACTCCGCTTTTAGTGGCTTGTTGATCTGAACTTTTAACAGCAAGTGCTGTTACAATACAACATGTGCAGTTAAAATTGCCTTGGATGTCTTAAACATGCATGATATCTGATCGAAAACTGCCGGTTCCAGAGCTCAAATAACATTTAAGCTGTGGAATCTGTGAAATAAGATGGATACCAGGTTCTGAGTGAAAATGATGAATTCAAGATTATATTGATAGTATTGATGACAAAATATATAATTATATGAGGGCTTGAACAGAGCTTAGCTATGAATAGAACCATTATGGAGGATTTTTTGAGTGTTGATCATGGTTTCATATAGTCCACTCCTTATGTTTGTTGGTCATGGCTTTCTCTTTTTGTAATTACCGGGGGATGTTAGGTAAAATGCAAGTGCTGTTCTAGTAAAATGACCAGGCTTCAATTTTTTTATCTCTAGCTACAAATTCAGTATTTGTTAGTATTTTTAGAGTTAATCTTTTTGGCTATTGGTAGCTGATTGGAATAATTTGAATCAGAGGAAACTGAGTTACAGTGTGTACCGGGCCAATTTGAATCAGTAGAAGAGTATGTTAGAGTGTTTGAGCCTTTGCTTTTTGAGGAATGCCGTGCTCAGCTGTACAGTACGTGGGAAGAATTAATAGAGACAGTATCAAGGGATACCCATATAATGGTGCGTGTGAAGGCCAATGAGCCTAGAGAAAGAGGTACTCTTTACCTTTCTCCTTTTTATTCTGGAATGGCATTTTATTTTTTTCAAAAAGAACTACATTTTATTGTTTTTTAATAATTAATTTTTTGGGTTAACAATTGGACTTTATCATTGTCAGTGACTTGTTGATATTAACCCATGTTCTATTGATGACTGTTCTTTTCAAGTTTACACACTTTAGCGGTCTTGTAATTTGCTACTTGCTTTTGACTTTTAGCCTTACTCCAACTATTGCTTCTTTTAATTTTTTATTCTTTTTTTTCGTTTGTGATGGAAATTTCTTTATGACTTGTTTTCACATTATTTCTTAGGTTGGTATGATGTGAAAGTTCTTCCGGTACATGAAACCAAATGGACATTCAAGGAGGGTGATGTTGCAATTCTTTCATTTCCTAGGCCTGGTTCAGGTTTGTTGTCATGCTTCTAGTAGATTTTCTTGCACGGTTCTTTAGTTCAATTATTTTGATAATGGGACTCTGTCAAACAGTTAGAGCCAAGCGAAGCAGTGCATCTTTACAGAGTGAAAAGGAACCAGAGATTACTGGACGTGTAGTGGGCACAATTAGGCGACACATACCTATAGATACACGTGATCCTCCTGGTGCTATCCTCCATTATTATGTTGGGGAGACAGGTGATCCTAGCAGGTAAGTCTGCCACTTTGGATCTTGCCTTTTTATTATTGTTATTATTATTATTTTTCTTTTGGTATGTATGTGCTTGGTTGTACTCTTGTATTCTTGAATATGGTGGGTTTTTGTGGCAGGCTTGATGATGATCATATAATAAGAAAGCTTGAAGGAGGAAGCATATGGTACCTCACTGTGCTTGGCTCTCTTGCTACAACGCAGAGGGAGTATGTTGCTTTGCATGCATTTCGTCGTTTAAATGTGCAGGTATAAGCTTGAATTATGTCTTGATGTCTGGCTCTAGTATTTATGGTTTAACAATTTTAAATCCTAGTTATTAATGATTTCTCATTTTGCAGATGCAAACTGCAATTCTCCGGCCAAGTTCTGAACATTTCCCAAAATATGAGCAACAAACACCAGCCATGCCAGATTGCTTCACACAGAGCTTTGTTGAGCATCTGCATAGAACCTTCAACGAACCCCAGCTTGCAGCAATCCAATGGGCAGCAACGCACACAGCTGCTGGTACAAATAGTGTGACTACAAAGAGGCAAGATCCTTGGCCCTTTACTCTTGTCCAAGGACCTCCTGGAACAGGAAAGACACACACAGTCTGGGGAATGCTAAATGTCATCCATCTGGTGCAATATCAGCACTACTACACATCCTTGCTTAAGAAACTAGCCCCTGAAAGCTATAAGCAAGCTAATGAGAGCAATTCAGATAATGTGCCTATGGGATCAATTGATGAAGTTCTTCAAAACATGGACCAGAATCTCTTCCGAACTCTACCTAAATTCTGCCCAAAACCAAGAATGTTGGTTTGTGCTCCTTCTAATGCTGCTACTGATGAGCTTCTTGCACGTGTTCTTGATCGTGGATTTATTGATGGAGAAATGAAAGTTTATCGGCCTGATGTTGCTCGAGTGGGGGTTGATTCTCAGACACGTGCTGCACAGGCAGTTTCTGTTGAGCGCAGAACTGAACAGCTTTTGATCAAGAGTCGAGAAGAAATTTTAGGGTGGTTGCATCAATTAAAGAATCGCGAGGCACAGTTATCTCAGCAAATAGGTTGTCTGCAAAGAGAACTTAATGTTGCTGCTGCTGCTGTTTGTTCACAGGGGTCTGTAGGTGTTGACCCTGATGTTCTCATGGCCCGAGACCAGAATCGAAATACATTGCTACAAAACCTTGCAGCCGCAGTTGAAAGTAGGGATAAAGTTTTGGTTGAGATGTCTCGACTTCTTATTTTAGAAAGTAGGTTCCGAGCAGGTAGTGGTTTCAATTTAGAAGAGGCCCGTGCTAATCTTGAGGCTAGTTTTGCCAATGAAGCTGAGATAGTTTTCACAACTGTCTCTAGCAGTGGTCGTAAGTTATTCTCACGCCTGACTCATGGTTTTGATATGGTAGTTATTGATGAGGCAGCTCAAGCCAGTGAGGCTGCAGTTCTCCCTCCTCTCTCTCTTGGTGCAGCTCGATGTGTTCTAGTTGGAGATCCCCAGCAACTTCCTGCCACAGTTATCAGCAAGGCAGCTGGCACATTGATGTATAGTAGGAGTCTTTTTGAAAGGTTCCAACAGGCAGGTTGCCCAACAATACTGTTGTCTGTGCAATATAGAATGCATCCTCAGATCCGAGAGTTCCCCTCTCGTTACTTTTACCAAGGTCGGCTTACAGATAGTGAAAGTGTGATTAATTTGCCTGATGAGGCATACTACAAGGACCCTTTACTTAGACCATATTTATTTTTTGATATTAGTCATGGACGAGAGTCTCACAAGGGAGGATCAGTTTCTTATCAAAACATACATGAAGCACAGTTTTGTCTTCGATTGTATGAGCATCTTCTGAAAACATTGAAATCTTTGGGCTTTGGAAAAATCAGTGTTGGCATAATTACTCCTTACAAGCTGCAGTTGAAATGCCTCCAGCGTGAGTTTGAGGAAGTATTAAATTCAGAGGACGGAAAAGATATATATATTAATACTGTAGATGCCTTCCAAGGTCAGGAACGTGATGTCATTATAATGTCATGTGTTCGGGCATCCAGTCATGGGGTTGGCTTTGTTGCTGATATTCGTCGGATGAATGTTGCCCTTACCCGCGCAAGAAGAGCTCTTTGGGTATGGATCTGTTTAGAATTAGTTTTTAATAATAAATTCTTTCTTGCATTCACATTGCGATCAAATTTACACATTTGATGAGTATTAAAGTGTTTTAATTTTTACAGGTCATGGGAAATGCTAATGCACTGGTGCAGTCTGATGACTGGGGTGCATTAATTGCTGATGCTAAATCCCGAAATTGCTTAATGGACATGGACTCTCTTCCCAAGGACTTTCTGGTTCCCAAAGGGCCCACCTATGCACAATTGCCTGGTAAGGGATCCTTAAATATGAGGAGCTTGAGATCAAGTGGACCAAGGTTTAGATGAATGGACTTGCAAGTGGAATCCAGGCCAGGAACAGCATCTGAAGATGAAGAGAAGGTAGGCACATCGTTAAGCTTCAGAAATGGGTATCGTCACCCCTCAAGGTATTCAAGGGAGAACTCTGGATGATTTTTAATTGTCCAGTTGATAAATCTAGGGGTGCCTGGTGTCATGGGATCTTGAAGAAGCAAATAGCAGCAGGGAATTGTGGGAACAAGATATGTTTATCCAAAGTTTGTTGCAACTGACTTGTACATACTCTTATTTTTTTTAACAAATAATGTGTTCTTTCATATTTGAAAAACAGAAGTTAATCGCTTCCAAGTGAAAGAAGAAAGGAAATATTGGGTTACCAACCTCTTTATTGGGGGGTTGTGTTGCAGAAAGTTCAACCTCTTGACAGGTCTAGTATTTTTATCCTTTCGATTTTGATACTTATCTATAAATTATTGTCTGTCAAATGGTATACACACATCAAAGTGAAAAGGAGAAATCTTATATACCCATCCTTTCAGGAAGTTGAGCTTTGTCTTTTTCTCCCGCTTTTGTGACGTGATCTTTGATCTTTTTACCTATGTAGTGCATGTCAATTGAAACTCATGTTTGGATTAGCTTTTTGAGAGTGATTTTATGTTATATGAAGTACATATGTAAGAATAGTTGTCTTGGCTTGCATGAAAGTGATTTTGAAAGGTTTCCTCTTAATTTTCTTGATACTTCCGGACTTGAGGAAACATGTGTATGCCATTTTAGTGTTGGAGTATGTTGCATGCATCTATTTTCTTAAACTGATTGATGTGCGTGGGACAATCTTGAATGTAATTATTTTAAGCGTGGACAGCCCTTGCTTGGCTGGATTTTGGATTTATGAACATTTGAGTAGTGCATACACCGGTATTTTCATTTGAAGGGAAACTATTTAAAACTAAAAGCGAATTTATTTGATAAAAGAAATAATATTTGGTTATCCTAGTCATACTCCAATGGATGTCTTTTTTTTGAGTGAAAGGATTTCATTAATAAATGACAGAAGTGTACATAGGGAAACAATAGAGTTACAAAATCAAGTTAAACTTAGAAAAGCATTGCTGAGTGTGTATTACAGAAGCCTTAATTTGAGCTAAAACACCATCCGCAGTAAAAACTTCATCCGCAAAGAGAGATTTGTTACGAGCCTCCCAAAGCTTCCAACAAGTAATGCAAACTCCAATCTTCCAAGAGGTATCCAGAGAGGGAGATTGAATGATCAGAGCCAGCCAATTTTGAATTTCCAATCTGAAAAAATCACAGGACATATCCGAGGGCAGAATTTTTCTCCAGACTGAGGAAGCGATGCGACATCCTTGAAAGACATGATCTAGATTTTCACTGTTGAATTGGTAGATAGAATAGGATTGATCCGCAGTCATCTGTCTTCTACAACGTTCCAAATTGGTTAGCAATTTTCCTTTAAGAAGGAGCCAAGTAAAGGTTTTAACCATGGTTATCAAACCCGGACCGGACCGGCCGGTTCAAACCGGAAACTGGTGAACCGGCCATGAAACTGGTCCGGTCTGTCATAGAAACCGGGTTCGATTTTTTTTTTGGTGAAAACAGAGAAATAAAGAGAGAGAGATGAGAAGATGTAGATATTATGGCGGAAGCTTTATTGCCAACGATGGCGTCAAGGACTTTGAGCTCGAAGATGGCAGAGACATGGAGAGAACAGAGGAGGAGGCCATGACGGAGAATGGAGATGATGCTTTCTTCATCCTCTTGCACTTGCAGGGCTTGAGTTTGTATGGTTCACCATTGATGAGGTCAGATTTGGACTTCAAGAAAGGAGTCATTGGGAAAGAGAAGAGAAAAAGAGCTTATGGAGCATGAGTTTGGGCTGGGTGGTTGATATATGAAGATGAAGGAGGTAAAGACGTGAAGGAGATAAATCAAAGACTTCACCTTATTTAATCAAATGTTCTCAAAAGTAAGCAGAGAAGGACCAAGGGAGCAGACTGACGCACATCACTTCAAGTAAATAAATATTATATAATAAATCTTGGAGATTTAGTTACTCCGGTTTGATCCCGGTTTAGCTCCGGTTTGACTCCGGTCTGACCCACTAACCCTTAACCCAGTACCCCGACCGGTTTAGTGAGCGGTCCGGTTTTAATAACCTTGGTTTTAACCCTCTGAGCCATTGGTAAATTCCACATTTGAGACCAAATTGGATTGTATTGATTCCAATTTAGAGATTCAATAGCTATATAAGCAGACTTGGATGAGAACTTCCCATTGCTAGCTAAGCTCCAAGAGCAAGAGGGAGCCATGGTTTCTCTATGGATAGTAATGGAGGAGATATCCTTCAACACATCAGGAGAGAGGAAATGTTGAAAAAGATGCCAATTCCATGAACCAGATTCAGTCACAAAATCTGAGATAGGTCTTGAAAGATCAAGGGGGGAATAGGGGAGAATGATAAGTGCTTTAGAGGTCCCAAATCACTCACCCAATAGTCCTCCCAAAATTTAATCGCTCGGCCATCCCCAGGAATCCATTTAATGTACAGAGAGGCTTCCTCCCAGGATTTAATTAAGTTCCTCCAAAAATAAGACATGCGGGCACGATAGGGAACCGTCGATGAATCCCGAACAGCATATTTCTGCTTCAAGACTCTAACCCAAAGGGAGTTGGGCTGGGAATGGAGTTTGAAGATCAGCTTCATCATCAATGCTTTGTTCTGGGATTGAAGATTGAGAAGGCCACATCCCCCATGTTTAAATCCTTCCATTTAATTAGATGGACACCCTTGTGGTCATTAGTATAACCCCAAATAAATTTCCGAATAAGCTTTTCAATCCTTGCACAGCAAGACACGGGAAGGATGGAGCTTTGCATTGTGTAAAGAGGTAGGGATGACAAAACCGATTTGGCTAGGGTGATACGGCCAGCCAAGGAAAGAGATTTACTTTTCCAACCCGCTAATTTGGAGTGGAGACAATCTAAGATATACTTGAAGGTGGATGATGAGACACGCCCATTTAAAAGGGGAACTCCCAAGTATTTACCTAAGGAGTCAGATTTTTGATATCCAAGCTCCTCACAAAATTTCCTGCAGGTCAGAGAATCCACGTTGCTAGAGAAATAAACCTTAGTTTTTGCCTGACTCACCAAGAGACCAGAAGACTGACAAAAGTCATGCAAAACATCACGGATCAAAGATACTTGCTGGGAAGTAGCTTTGCCAAAAAGGATTAAATCATCAGCAAAAAAGAGGTGGGACAAAGAAACACCCCGTTGACCAAGTCTGATTGTTTGCCAATCGCCAGAGTTAACCTTGGCTTCTATCAAATGAGAGAGACGCTCCATACATAGAACAAAAAGGTAGGGGGAAAGGGGGTCCCCCTGCCTCACGCCACGCTCAGGAGTAAAGGGGCAAGTGAGGTTCCCATTCCAAAGAACCTGCATGGAGGGGGATGATATACAATTCATAATCAGACAAGTGAGGTTGTTAGGGATCCCAGAGCCTTAAGAGTATCTTCAATAAAGTCCCATCTAAGCCTATCAAAAGCTTTTTGGAGATCAATCTTAATGGTCATCCATCCAGATTTCCCCTTTTTCCTCCTCATGGAGTGAATGACTTCTTGGGCGATTATAATATTGTCAATAATACTTCTGCATTGAATAAAGCTAGATTGAAATTGGCCAACCAAGTCAGGGAGAACTAAGCTAAGGCGATTGGCAATTGTTTTGGAAACAATTTTGTAGAGGATAGAGCAAAGACTAATCGGCCTAAATTCGCTAATCAAAGAAGGTCGATTTACTTTGGGAATTAAGGCCAACAACGTATGATTAAGGGATGGATCAAGGGGATTACCAGACCAAAACCGATGCACAAACTTGAAGATGCTTTGACCAATCAGAGGCCATTGTGATTGGTAGAAGAGAGCATGGAGTCCGTCCTTGCCCGGAGATTTTAGGGGTTTCATGTCAAAGAGAGACAGCCGAACCTCTTCAATGGTCACCAAGCGATTCAGGCATGAAATCTGGTGATCCACAAGCACCGGGAAAGCCCCACGCAGAGAGAGGGGGATGAAGGGAGAGCCATCAAGCGAGGACAAATCACAAAAAAATTGTCTTGCATAGGAGGATAATTGAGCTGCCCCGAAGGCTTCGATAAGGACTGGAGCTGAGACCTTAGATGACGGTAACCTATTCTCCGACCTAGCAGTTTCACTACAACTGCTAAGCCCATTCGCTTGTTTAGGGTATCAATAACATGAGTAGCAAAATTAACTGTTGGGATCTGACCATTCAGGCCGATGGAAACATCCCCTTGGTTGAGGATTATATCATCTTCCTCTTCCTCAGAGGATGAAAAGTCAGAGTTAAGGAGTTTATCCTTAAAGGAAGGTATCCTAGGACTATCTTTAGCAGTAACGCCTCCTATCTGGACGTCATGCAGGGTTGGAGGGTCAGAGGCCATTTGCATCTGTGTTTCGGGGACAAGTTCAAAGGGGGAGGAAGGAGAGACATGAGTTTCCATCAAGTTAGGATTAGGTGATTGGTCAGCCTCCATGATAGCGTCCGATGACATGCCTTCGTCAATCTTGGCACGCTTGGAGGATTGGTCTTCACCCGGATGGGGAGGAGGATCAGCCTTAAGATTACCTTCGAATGGAACAGGATGAAGCATGGCAAGAAACTAGGAAGAAACTAGAGAGACTCACTAACCCATCGGATTAGTAAATAACCTCTTTTATTTAATTATCCTGGTCCAATTTTTAGCTTGTTGCTTTCTTTATTTGGGCTTCATAGTTGCTTATCCTGGTAGGTTAGCTGCCGAAGCCTTTTCCTTGTATCATTTTACTAAGGGAAATATAAATATTAGACGGAGTTTACTTATTTTTTAGAAATTAAGGAAGTTAAAAAAGTTACTTAATCTGTTGTGTATTATTATATTATAAATTAGTTCATAAATTAGACAAAATAGTTTGGAGTTACTCCTTCCTGTTCTATTTTAAATATAAGGTGGATTTTACCTTTTTTTTAAGAGATTAATGAAACTAAATAAGTTATTTAATCATATTGTCCTAAATATAAATATTAGGCAAAGTTTACTTCTTCTTTTTTAAATATTAAGGAAGCTAAATAAGTTACTTAATCTATTGTGTATCATTATATTATATATCAGTTTATAAATTAGACAAAATAGTTTGGAGTTACTCTCTCTTGTTTTAAATGTAAGACAAAATTTACTTTTTTTTAAAGATTAAGGAAACTAAATAAGTTATTTAATCATATCATATGTTGTGTTTCATTATTCCACTCTGGTCCTATTTATAAGTCTCTTTTGATCAAATCACACATACCAAAGAGAGGTAGTTAGTTCAATGATTATGGAGTGAATTTTTAACTTTACCCTCATTTATGATTAGGTATCTTTCAACTTTTTCTTCTCTCTCTTTTTTCATCAGTACAATTAATAGGGGTAAAATTGTCACAATCTCATTTATTTGGTGAAAAAAGACTTATAAATATGACCAAATTTTTTGGTCAAAAGGGACTTATAAATAGGATCAGAGTGGTATATCAGTGCATATCATGGTTATTAAACTTGGACAAGACTGGTCGGTTCAAACCGGAAACCGGCGAACTGGCCGTGAGACCGGTCCGATCTATCATAGAAACCAAGGTTCTAGTTTTTTTCTTCTTCTTCTCGAAAACGTTGAATGAAGAGTGAAGATGGAGAGAAAGAGAGAGATGGAGAGAAACAGAGCTGAGAAATAGATTCGGTGATAATAATAGATCCAGTGAAAACAAATCCGGTGATAAAAGCACGGACCAAACACGCAACAGATCGAACACGCCGAGCATGAACTAGAAAACGCCGACGAAGAACCATGTCGAGCAAGTGGGGGCCGTGTGTTGGCTAGGTGGAAGGCATGAGTTGATTTTTTTAAGCTGGCCAAACGCAGCTTCAAGAAAGAAGAGAATGCGGAAGAGAGGGGGAAAGATCACAATTGAAGGGGGCCAAGCCAAAGAAGAATGAAAGAAGACGGGAAAGAAGATGAGAACGCCTTAGTTTCAAAAGTATTGCAAAAGAGAAAACAATAGTTGTGTTCCTTGCAAAAGTTATTTTCATTTATTGCACGCTAAGAGTCTAGGTTAGGTTATAGGTTTCTAGCTTCAACAGGCAAGTTAGTCGTTTTCACATCAATAGCATTGGGGTTAGGTGTTGCATTTTTCTCAATGTAAAATAAACAATTAAAGTTTTATTTACTTTATCATTTTAGAGTAAATACCCTTTCTGGTCATTGATAAAAAAACACGGACCCATTTTGGTCATTGACAAAAAAAAGTCATTTTTAGTCCATAAAAAGGACGAATAAGGGTTGATTGGTGGACATTTTGATCCCTCACAAATTTCTAAAAGGTCCTTTTTAGTCCCATAAAAAGGATGAATAAGGGTCGTTTTTTTGTCAGGTACCAAAATGGGGTCCGTGTTTTTTGTTAGGGGACCAGAAAGGGTATTTACTCATCATTTTATTATAATTTTATATTAAAATATCAATAACATCTTAAATCTTTATTTTTTTTACTGGTTTGGCCCCGATACTCCTATCTGATCTATTGACCTTTGACCCAGTACTCCGACTAGTTCAATGACTGGTCCGGGTTTAATAACCTTAGTTTATAAATTAGATAATATAGTTTGGAGAAAAAAAAATAAATATAAATGTTTTAAAGTAATTTAATTAGTTTTCTTAATATCTCTAAAAAAACGGTCATGGCTTATATTTAAGATTGGAGGAGTATCTCTTAACTATATAAATCGAGCAGTCTCCTACTGAGACTTGTAAGCACTTTTGCTCTTTGTTCTCTTGGGGTTATCTGCTAGTAAGATTTTGCTGCAGGAAGCCGTTTTTCCGGAAGTTGCTAGCTTTAAACATATAATCTTCTCTTTACTATATAAAAATAGAGATTCGAGTTAGTATTTTTGCTGTTACCTTGGCTGCACGGAGTGGCTTTTTCTGGAGTTGCTAGCTTGAGACATAATAAATAAACTACTGAAATTTATATGATATTCCTCAATTAATTTTTAATTAAATATTTTGTATTTGTGTAACCATCATTGAATTTTAAGGAAGAAATATCCACTAAAAACTTTAATGATGTATTACTGTTATAATAATTAATAAATAAATAGTATGGGAATTTAATAATTTAATAACTTATTTATGTGTTTATCAATTGTGGTAGCTATCATAGATGTTTGTTAGTAAATAATAATTGCCTGTTAAGTTGTATCCGTTTTTTTTTTTTTGGATACACTTAAGCAGCCTTATATTATCTAAAACTTGTCTTCTTCGAGGATCCTTGCTAGAGCCATATCAGGATGCAAAACCACTTGAAAACCTGGCATATCTCGACGGTCCAATCCTGATCAACCACGCCTTTCATCTCTTTTACCAGTCATATGTCTTCATGTGCTTCGTTTATAGGACTCCTGATTAGTGCAACTGCATCGGTGGAATCAGCTTCAATAATGACGTTCTTAAATCCCATGTCCCACATAAAGTTAAGACCATGGAGGCAACCCCAAAGTTGAGCAGTTAGGTTGTCACCATCATCTCCTTTGAACAAGAAAACTTTCAGGAATACGCCATGCTCGTCTCGCAATACACCGCCACTCGCAACGCCAGGAGAAGAGTAGGAGAAAGCACTGTCTATATTGATCTTAACCCAGCTAGTCGGTGGGGGTTTCTATTGGGATCCGTACACGCAGTGGAAGGATTTCATCAATTAAAACAAAGAGGATCTATCAACAACGTTTAAATCGGGGTCATTAGAAAAACCATACCTATACGAACTTGTAGGCGTCCTTTGCGAACTCGTGGGCTTAACGCCTTCTTACTCGATCAATCTCTAGGAGCCGACTCTACGAATCCACTCCCTCTACCAGTATCCACATCGAATAGCTCTCCAACATATACGACAACGTACTAGCGCCTTCTTACTTTGCATCTCACGTCTTTTCTCTCTTCGCGGCTTTTTTAATACGTCTTGCAAAATGTCTTGTAGGTTATTCAAAAACCCAATAGGCGTATTATATATATTCAAAATTAATCCTTATTAATCTTGAAATTTGAATTTGGATTAAAATAATATATTAATTAAATCTATCCAATAGATCTAATCTAATCTATTTATTTAATCCGAATTAAAAGCCTGCTATTTTAATTTGTCTCTATAAATTAAATCTGAGATACTATATCTCAATTCAAATTAAATCAGATATATGATATCTTTATTTGAAAATTAAATCTGAGATATCTCTATTTATTTTAGATATTTAATTTATCAAATAAATTAAATACAAAACAAATATTATATATAATAATATTATAATCTCTATTAAATAATAATATTATATTATTTTCGAATACATACATACATACATACATACATACATACATACATACATACATCCTAGTTTAAATACAATATTCATTAAATCTTAGACATATCTAAGATTCAATGAATCTGGACACTATTGCTCGTGTTGGACTATTCTTGTGTGCAACCTTACAGGCCTACATGAGATTGGCAGCGGGTCAATACTATACCAGTCCACAAGTTGCAAGCGGCCTCTAGCAAGACATTGCGACTACGCAATTCATATGGGGATCGATAATATGATACAACCTATCTTACAACCATGTCATGTCCCTTTTGTCACGCGATAATTTGGTTAAGGACGAGGCATGGATAATGTCAACCTTCTGTTCTTGACCATTACTTTCTCGATTCTTGAGTAGTCTAATAACTGAAATGGAAACTCCTTTCCATCGTAGTATGGCCATACATTTCTCAGACTCACTCATCGAGGGGCCCGGTATTATCCCTCTACAAATGTGAGGGACAAATTTCATCTTGACCGTTCACATTCATTTGCATGAAAACCACTAATCCCAATCAAAGCCTTTATCATCACCCGGTCAAAGGTGACTTTTGACTAGGTGAAAGATCAACGACTCTTATGTAGGAATCCATGATGATCTCAGGTCAAAGGGCATTGTGACGTGGTTATACATGAGAAAAACTTATGACTTAATCCATGCAGATTTCTCATAGTGGGTCGGTCTAGCACCTTGTACTCTTACAAGTGCCTATGACTTTGATTTGTATCTTCATACTCATCAAAGTCATACTGGTCTTATTTCATCTTTGCTCCCACATAGATGACCAACCAGAGACATTTAGGACAATCTATATGATATGTCCAAGGATACAGTTATCACTATAAACATGCAAATGAAATGATAACCAAATAGAGAAATACTTTAAGTAACATAAACGTTTAAAGTACAATGACTTGCCCCTAGGGCATAATTTCCAACAGTTTCCAACGTTCCCCAGGCTCATTCAGCTTCACCTTCCTGTCATCCACTAGGCAAATCCGGTCTCGAGCTTCGTTCAAACAGTGTTTGATAGAAGTCCAAAACCACTTGAGCCATCCCAACTCCTGCACCTTAAGACACCTCACTGTCGGATGCCAGGGACGGGAATTCTGCTGCCCAACTGCCTCAGCCCTCCTCGGCTGATGTGGTGGCTCCTCTTTCCTCTTCAATTGCTCAAACTCTTCCACCTCCCCTCCTTTCAAGGTCCCCTGTGGGAAAGCTTGGGGGCAGGGGCTAACAAAAGAGATTAATACCGCCTGTCTCCCCCCTGACGTTATTGCGAAGCCGTACCTCTTTCAGACGTGGAGGAGCGCGAGCTCCAAGATATAAAACATAACGCCCTGAGGGTCGTTGGGTTCACTCAAACCTTCATCACTTTAAAGCACAAATTCCTTGTGACCACCATGGAGCTACGACAGGTTAAGGCTGAAAGGGATGGAGTCTGTTGGGCTGCTCAAGCCGCCCAAGCCCATAGCGTGAAGGTGGAAGAGGAGCTTCAGATGACTTAGGTGGCTCTTGAGAAGGCCAACTATGATCTTGTGGTGCTTGAGAAGGCTCATGGTGACGACGTGTAGGCCTTGGAGGCGGTTAAAAGGGACTGAGATGCCCTTAAAGCTGAGCTGGACTCAAGCAAAGCCGCTCTCTTGGAGGTGTTCGCCTCGCAAGTGTACGAGATTCGCAAGTAATAAAGTGATAAATAAAGTATCGTTCCCACGAGGATTTGTTTAACAAATTGGTCAAACAAAAGGCTTAGTGAATTTCATCCAGTTGAGCTAAAACAAAGTCTTAATTTGGAATGAGAATTTTTAAAGACTATTTCTAAAACATAAAATTGATAAAGGCAATTGATTCTTTAACTTCAAGGATAATTGAGCCTAGGGCTTTTTTCCCCTTTTTGCATTTCATAAAACTTGGTTAATTTCCTCTCTAGTAGCATTTCAATAAATATATGTGTTAGTCTAAGGTTCTAAAACACTTAACCCGCTCTCTCAAGTCAAAATCAAGTTTCTCTTCTCATTAAAATGCACAATCTCTTGCTACAATTAATGAGAATCAATATTCAAGTAACAACCCTAATATGACAATGCAAGGCTAGTAAACATATCTCTATTTTACCAACAAACCATCCATTTATCAAGTAAACTTCAAGACAAGCATGATTTTAATCAAGTTCTACACCTAGATTAGCTCTCTCAAGTCAAAACCTAAGTGAACAAATCATCTAAATGGAGGCCAATCATTTAGAAGCATTAAGCCAAGATTAAAATCAACACATACATAAATTAATCTACCAAAAGAGAGGAATATTCAAGTATCAATCCATACAAAGGGTCAAAAGAACCCTAGGATAAAGGGAAATTAGCCAATCATGGCTTTAACCAAATCCAGAACAACACAGGAAATTAAATCAATGTTCAGAGGCATGAGAAAAGTAACAGGAAAGAGGATGATACAATTGAAGCACTCCCAGCGTCCTCTGCTCAGCTTCTTCGTTCTGCGCATGCCCTGCTTCTCGCTCTCGTTTCTCTTCTTTTTCTTCTCTCACTGTGCGTCGCTCCTCCAAAATGACGCTCCACTTTGCGTCTCCAAATCCAGCCGACACTGCTCTCCTCTTCTAATCCCCAATCACGCTCTCTGCTACCTCTCTATTTCTTTTTCTTCCTGTCCGTTCCTGCTTCTCGCTCTCTCTTTTTGTTTTTTCGAAAAAAATCTCCAGTGACACCTCCCGTATTCCTTTAGGTCTTGCTTTTCTTTCATTCCCGTGGGCCTCCCCGTAGCTTTTTTTTGTCTTCAATTCATTCATTCATTGGGCCCCACCATCTATTCCAAAATTGCTTTGGAATTCAATTCCAATTCGTATAACTACCTGGTCCGTCATGGTGCCAATAAAAGAAAATAAAAATATATATTAATAATAATAATAATAATTAAAACATAAACTTTTTTTTTTCTTTTTCTTTTTATTTATTTATTTAAACTAAAGCATTTCTATTTAAATTTGAAAACTATGATATTTACAATAAAATCCCCTAAATAATGTGTCAATTGATTTGATCTTATAATGATATAATCTCATAGAAATTTCCTAAAATTGCATAGATAACTCTCCAAATATCTTTAAAATATACTTTAAATATACAAAATAAGGAGAGTTATCACACCCCTACACTTGCATCAAATCTTGTCCTCAAGATTTTAAATTCTAAAACAGTCAAATTCAAGAAAATCATGGAAGCCAAATTTTTGAAGCAAGCACTACAAAATTGAAATCAATTCAAACTTTCAAGAATCAAATTTTCTCAGAAATCTTTTCCACCTTCCAAAAATGCAAGTAGCAAGGTGATTAATTTGGCAAAGATAAATCACAATAGAATGTCTCTCACAAGTCAAGTGTCTACACTCATCTCTCAAGATATTCTAGGGCTTGTGTTTCACTCAATTTCACCTATTGCAACTTATCTACCATAAGCTTGTTTATCATCTCCATCTCCACTTTATACATTATCCCATTGCACACTCAAATCAAAAGGACTTTCTCAAGGTTGTACTGATTAAGGTAGGATAATGAAATGAAAATGATCAAATGGTATGGAAAAATACTTTAATTAGTGCCAAGTCATTTAATGAGATTCATGATGAAGAATGAAGGAATACCCACCAAAAGAAAAACAAACAAACTTACTAACACTATATATAAACAACTTTTTTTTTCTTTTTTTTTTACTAATCTTTTTCTTCCTTTTTTTTTCTATATTCTTTTGTTTCTATCTTTCTTTTCTTTTCTTTTTTTCTTTTTTTTTTTTTTTTTTTTTTTTGAAACTATATACACACTTCCTAACTCCTTCACTCTTTTAAATTGATTTACTTCGCACTTACTAAAGTAATAAAAATGAATGGGAAGAAAAAGATATAAAAATTGCATATCTCAAACAAAGGGCTATTTATTCTATGCAAAAATTTTTTTAGATAAAATAAAATAAAAATAAAGGCTCAAATGGGGTAAACAAAGGATTTTCTTGTGATAAGGATGGACATTTGGCCAAACTAGCTATGAAATGAATGCCTAGATCATCTTTGTGCATGCAATAGGATTTCAAATTTCAAAAGAGATTCAAGACAAGTTCTAGAGATGGAATCACAATAGGTGTACTCCTCTTGGAAAGATAACAATTAAGGCTCAAATTCCTCACGGGTTCTTTGACATCCTAAAGTAAAGTACCCAAACCAAATCTTTACCTCTTTACTAACATTCAAAGAACATAGAATCAATTTCTAATCAAATTCACTCCTCTTCATGTTCAAATCAACCCAATTGTAATAATGCTCACAAATACTATTCACACTTCCATGATATATATTTAAAAATTTAGGACAAAGCAAGTTAAAATCAAGGATACTCTCACCCCCACACTTAAATGTCACATTGTCCTCAATGTGAACAAGTAACAAAAAGTAATGGAAGTGAAGAGCAACCATATATAAGTGTAAGGGTAACACCAATTTCAGAGATTTCAAATTTTCACCAATTAAACAGCTCAAGTGCTAACAACTACTTAATGATCATCACAAACAGTCATCACAAGCACATCCAACTAAGACCAGCACTCATTTCCACGCAATATATAATCAACAATCAAATAAAACAAATCAAAGAAAAGTAGAAGAGAACTCCCCTATTCTTCCGTGACTTGTGCTTTCAATCCTTGCTACCAAACTGGAACACATCATCAAGGGCTTTCAACTGTCCTACAAAATCAAACAAAGCATCAAGTAATACCTTGGGTTGCCTCCCAAGAAGCGCTAAGTTTAAAGTCTTCACCGGACTCTTCATGATGGTCACTCCTCATAGGCATTTAAGCGAAAGTCATCTAACTCATTGAGTTGAAGTCGCCTCTTCTTCCTCACGCCTTTAGGATCAAATTTTAGCTTTTTGATAGCCCAATAAGCTCCATGCTCCAATTCCATTGGTAAGTGACGTGCTTTCCCAAAATAAGCATATTTGAGATGAGAAGGTGATGACTTTAACTCTAGAACCGAAGGAACTTCAATAGAAGGCTTTAATGGAGTACTTGAGGCATCAGACAACTCAAGTGGTTCAATAGTCCTTGGTTTAGAATGAGGAAATGAGTCAAAATGAAAGAGCTCTTCAACAACATCTTCATCAAACTTCTCAAAGCTCTTCTCACCAATCGAGAATGCCTCTAAGGGGTCTTTGATCTTGGAAGCACATGATTCTTGAGGAATAACTGCATCTAATGTATCTACAAACGAACATTGAGCAGAATCATCATGAGACTTTGAGGCTTTTTGCATGTTGAATATCACTTGCTCATTATCGACCCTCAAAGTGACATCACCCTTCTCTACATCAATGAGAGTCCTTGCAGTGGCTAAGAATGGACGCCCAAGGATGAGAGGAATTTTCCAATCAACTTCACAATCAAGCACTAAAAAATCCACAGGGAAGATAAACTTGTCAACTTTTACTAGGACATCTTCAATGATTCCTCTTGGTTGAGAAATGCTACGATCGGCCAAGAGCAAAGATACCGTAGTAGGTCTTGGCTCTCCCAAGCTCAGTTGGTTGAAAACAGCCAGAGGCATCAAGTTAATACTTGCACCCAAATCACAAAGAGCTTTACCATTAAAATTTGTCCCAATGTTGCAAGGGATGTAGAAGCTTCCTGGATCTTTAAGCTTAGCCGGTAACTTCCTTTGAATGATCGCACTACACTCTTCAGATAATGCCACAGTCTCAAATTCATTAAATCGCCGCTTCTTAGACAAAACATCTTTAAGGAACTTAGCATATTTAGGCATGCTCTCCAAAGCTTCAACAAAAGGAATGTTCACATGGAGTTGTTTGAACATATTCACAAACTTTTGAACTGAGCATCTTCCTCTTTCTTCTTGAATCTTTGGGGAAAAGGTAGCGGTGGCATAAAAGTAGTAGTGGTTGACTTTTTCTTTTTCTCATCATTCATCTCTTGCTCTACCTTATTGTTTTTGCCAACATCATGCAAATTTTCTTCAATTTGCCTTCTCTTCTTAGTGACATCTTCTTCTTTCTTCTTGAATCTTTGAGGAAAAGGTAGTGGTGGCATAAAAGTAGGAGTGGTTGGCTTTCTCTTTCGTTTCATCTCCTCCCCTACACTTTCTCCATCAACATCAACAATCACCTGATCATCTTGCTTTGGTTGAGGAGTACTTGAGCTAGGCACATCCGGTAGCACTTTTCCGCTTCTCAAGTTAATGGCATGACATTCCTCTTTTCCAACTCGTTTTGGATTAGGAATTGTGTCACTAGGAAGATTGCTTCTTGATAAAACATTTACCTGTGATGCTAATTGCCCCATTTGCACTTCAAGATTTTTAATAGCAGTTTCATGGAGAGAGAAAGTAGCCTTAGTTTCAACCATTGAAGATTCCACCTCAGACAAGATCCGAGCTAGCATTTTGTCAGTTTTAGACTCCTCTTCCTTAATAGGCTGCCTTGATTGCATTTGAAAACCGGGTGGATTAGGCTTAGTGCCAGATGTAGACCCATGTGCTTGATTCAAACTATTACCTTGACTCCAAGAAAAATTTGGGTGAGTTCGCCAAGCACTATTGTAGGTTTGTGAATAAGGGTTTCCTTGAGGATTTTGGAACTTGCCCATGTAGTTGATGATTCAGTAGCCATGTAAAGAGGACAATAATTAGGCATATGGACATCATGGCATTGATCACATACAATTGGTGTGGCATGAACAGAATGCACACCTTGAGAAGTGCTCTTTAGCACTTGAGACTCTAGCACATCAAAACACTTATTCAAAGCGGTTAAGAGAGTTGCAATTTGTGAGGAAGAGTCTTCTTTTGCATTAGGCATGACTTGGTTAGTCCTCCTATCATTGCCTTGAGTATTGTTTGCGAACAACCGATCCAACAATCGAATCACCTCATTCACGGGAACATTCCGGTATCCTCCATTGGTCATAGAATCAACCATTGCTTTAGATGAAGGATTAAGTCGAGTACAAAAATTTGAACCACAACCCATTTGTCCACCCCATGATTAGGGCACTGCTTCATTAACATCTTGTATCTCTCCCAAGCGGCATAAAGATGCTCATCGGGATGTTGTTTAAAGCTTAGAAATTCATCCCTAGCTTCCATGATTTGTCATCGAAAAGAATCGAGCTCTAAACTTAGCCTCAAGATCGGCCCAAGAAGTGATAGACCTTCCGAAGATTGTTGAACCAATCTCTAGCCTTGCCTTGCAGAGAAAGAGGGAATAACCGTAGCTTCAAAACATCTTGGGAACTCCATTTTGCTTGAAAGAATCACACACTTCCAAGAAGTACAACAAGTGCTTGTTGGCATCCTGAAATGGTACCTACAAGAGAGACAAGCAAGAGCGAGTATCAAACTAAAACAAAAATCAATAAAGGAAAAGAAAGAAAAATTGTAAACCTAACTAAAAGCTCAAGCAAAGTTTACTAACACAAGCCCAAGGTTGACCAAAGGATTTGTTTACACAAATCCCCGGCAACAGCGCCAAAAACTTGTTCGCCTCGCAAGTGTACGAGATTCGCAAGTAATAAAGTGATAAATAAAGTATCGTTCCCACGAGGATTTGTTTAACAAATTGGTCAAACAAAAGGCTTAGTGAATTTCATCCAGTTGAGCTAAAACAAAGTCTTAATTTGGAATGAGAATTTTTAAAGACTATTTCTAAAACATAAAATTGATAAAGGCAATTGATTCTTTAACTTCAAGGATAATTGAGCCTAGGGCTTTTTTTCCCCTTTTGCATTTCATAAAACTTGGTTAATTTCCTCTCTAGTAGCATTTCAATAAATATATGTGTTAGTCTAAGGTTCTAAAACACTTAACCCGCTCTCTCAAGTCAAAATCAAGTTTATCTTCTCATTAAAATGCACAATCTCTTGCTACAATTAATGAGAATCAATATTCAAGTAACAACCCTAATATGACAATGCAAGGCTAGTAAACATATCTCTATTTTACCAACAAACCATCCATTTATCAAGTAAACTTCAAGACAAGCATGATTTTAATCAAGTTCTACACCTAGATTAGCTCTCTCAAGTCAAAACCTAAGTGAACAAATCATCTAAATGGAGGCCAATCATTTAGAAGCATTAAGCCAAGATTAAAATCAACACATACATAAATTAATCTACCAAAAGAGAGGAATATTCAAGTATCAATCCATACAAAGGGTCAAAAGAACCCTAGGATAAAAGGGAAATTAGCCAATCATGGCTTTAACCAAATCCAGAACAACACAGGAAATTAAATCAATGTTCAGAGGCATGAGAAAAGTAACAGGAAAGAGGATGATACAATTGAAGCACTCCCAGCGTCCTCTGCTCAGCTTCTTCGTTCTGCGCATGCCCTGCTTCTCGCTCTCGTTTCTCTTCTTTTTCTTCTCTCACTGTGCGTCGCTCCTCCAAAATGACGCTCCACTTTGCGTCTCCAAATCCAGCCGACACTGCTCTCCTCTTCTAATCCCCAATCACGCTCTCTGCTACCTCTCTATTTCTTTTTCTTCCTGTCCGTTCCTGCTTCTCGCTCTCTCTTTTTGTTTTTTCGAAAAAAAATCTCCAGCCGACACCTCCTGTATTCCTTTAGGTCTTGCTTTTTCTTTCATTCCGTGGGCCTCCCTGTAGCTTTTTTTGTCTTCAATTCATTCATTCATTGGGCCCCACCATCTATTCCAAAATTGCTTTGGAATTCAATTCCAATTCGTATAACTACCTGGTCCGTCATGGTGCCAATAAAAGAAAATAAAAATAAATATTAATAATAATAATAATAATTAAAACATAAACTTTTTTTTTTCTTTTTTTTTATTTATTTAAACTAAAGCATTTCTATTTAAATTTGAAAACTATGATATTTACAATAAAATCCCCTAAATAATGTGTCAATTGATTTGATCTTATAATGATATAATCTCATAGAAATTTCCTAAAATTGCATAGATAACTCTCCAAATATCTTTAAAATATACTTTAAATATACAAAATAAGGAGAGTTATCAGGAGGCTAAAGACAAAAACTCTAGGTTTGTCTGCACCCTGAAAGAGACCGTCGGCGAGGCCTTCAAAAGTGCTCTAGGCCAGATCTGACATCTCAACCCGGACGTGGAGCTGAATCTGTCTGGGTTCCACTACATGTCTTTCTTTGATGATGATGGTCGGCCTGTTGCCCATCAATCACCTCCCGACGGAGATTATGTTTCACGGCTAGAGGGCGACCGCGTTGAGGTGGTGACGAAGCCTCCGCTTCAAAATGAGGCGTTGAGATTCAGCTTGTGTCAGAGCACCTGTTTTCTTGGGGCTAGTAGCCCCTTTTGTTTTTTTATACCGGTTTGTGATCCCGGTTAACTATTTTCCTTTGACCTTTATAACGTTTATTATTCTTAAATTAAATCATTGTTTGACTTGTTAGTGCGCATTTGTTATGCGTGATCGTAACCATTTGGTTATCACATGAATTCAGACCTTTTGTCGAAGTTCTATTTCGTGACTGGGCTAGAGTCAAATACTAAATTGCACAGCGTTATCATCCCAGTAACAATCCGGGAACATTTCGTAATAGGGGTTCTTTCCTTGAACGCCCATATTATATTCTCGCCCTTAAGCCAGAACTTGATCCAGAGCATGGGCGATTTGTTATATGCTCACACTCGGTTTTAAACTAATATTTTGTACTCATTTTTAAACTAAGATTAGGAACATAATGACCTGATCAAGGTCAATGTAACAACTCACCTCCATACTCCAGAAAAGAAATTTAGATGCATCGTTGTTGTGAGGGTTTTGTTTCCTCAGTTCCTTTTTGGCTTTGGCTCAACTACTAAGTTATGTAGAATCACCGTACTAGGTACCGAGTTCAATTTCTCCATTGAATAACAAATTACTCACAGGATGATAGTCGACTTTAAAAGATTTCTCATAATCGATAAATCTTAAGTGAAACTTAATTTACTCAAATGGACTGGTCAACGTAGTCAGCTTTAGATAGTTCCAGAATTAAACTAAATTAAAGATTCTTAAAAAGAAACACAATTTTCCCAAATGGACTGGCCGACATAGTCAACTTTAAACAGTTCCGAAATGAAAAGAAATTGAATAAAACATAGCAATAAACTCGGCTTCCACTGGCATAAGCTCAGTTTATCCATAAACAATCACTTCGACGCAAGAGCCGGATTTAACTGTAATAGACTTTTAGTTTATCCGCGTTCCACGTCTGTTAGTTCTCTATCTGTTTTGATGATTAATAACAATTGTAAACAAGTACGAATGTTTTTAAAATGACAAAAGAGTCAAAATCATTCTGTCACCTCAAAACTCGAGCCTAAATAAGCAAACTCGAGTTTTACGCAAGCAGAGAGCTCATCAGGATATTTACTGGCATAACGAACTCGAGCACGAGTAAATAGACTCGAGCCTAAACCCTCATGATATAATAATAAAGAGTTTACAAACAAGTAAACTCGAGCACCGTATAGACAAGCTCGAGTTTTCCCATGGCGGGAAGTTTTCTAATTAAATTGTATCTCTTTAAACTCCAGAGTTTATTCTTTTTGAGTAGAGTTCACTTGTTTCTATGGCTATAATTTAATGAACACTCAAGCCCAAGTATATGGACTCAAGCCTAATGCCTTTGTGTAGAGTTTACTCTATGGTTTGACAAACGAAGAAGAGTTTACAAAATAGGTAAACTCGAGCCTGTTATTACAAGCTCGAGTTTTCCCTTGCAGAGCTCCCAAGTTTTTCCTTCTTTTCAAACTCCGAGTTTAAGCTCAAACCTCCAGTTCACTTCAATAAGTCATGGAATAAATTAAGCTGAACTCGAGCCTAAGAATAATGAACTCGAGCCCTTCATCGAAGAAAGAAAAGCAAGTGTACAAACTCCGAGTTTGTACTCGTGCTCCAATCCACTCTAATCGAGCAACCAAAACTCTTAGGCATGAATAGTGTTAAACTCGAGCCTAATCACTAATGGACTCGAGCCTGCTTATCTTGTGAGATATTACTCCAGGTCACATGGTGAAACAAAATACAAACTCCGAGTTTACATCAAACTCCAGAGTTTGCTCTCACAGAAGATAAACCAGATACTCTAAAAAGCCTTACGAACTCGAGCCCGACTTGGAGAACTCGAGTTTAAGACGGAAGCAAATATGATCGTTCTCGATTTCATCCCGATTCTTTTAAACTGCAAAACTTACCATGTTTATACGAATTGATTGCATTCATTTAGTATATTCAAACGTATTTAACTACTCTATATTGAGAATGTTTCAGGTATTAAATTGGATCAAACGAATCATTGAATAAACGCGAAGAATCAGAAGGCAGAATGATTTCACGCGTCTAGGAATTGAATCGGCGAAATTCAGGACCCAACGGCTATAATCCTCATCAAACTGAATTTCAAATGAAGAACATGCTAAGTTGAGAAGTAACGGTCACATAGCTACTCACCACTATATAAGGAGCTGATTACAAACTTGAAAGATACGAAAGATTAAGCGAAACGAAAAGCAAGCTCAAGAGTTCTTATACATTCAGTTTTCTTTCTGTATTGTATTTTGATATACAAAGAGCCTCAGTGTTTATCATTATCTTCTCTGTGAGAGAGATTTTATACAAATTATTCATTCATTGTAAAAGATCTCAAGTCAAGGGGACTTGGAGATTGGGATTTCAGATTACAACTTGTAAGGGGGAGTGTATCCTAGAGAGAGGATAATCCTTGAGTACAGAGTGTGTATCTGAGTTAAGTGATAGTAGAAAAACCCGAGAGTCCGGGGACTGGACGTAGGTCAAGAATTTAGACCGAACCAGGATAAACTTTACGTGTCAAGCTCTTCTTCCCTATCTCTTTACGTTTAGCTTGACTTGGGTGCAAAGTTATTATAAAAGTTTTAAAATCCCCAATTCACCCCCCTCTTGGTGATTTCCTTTCGTTTTCATTTGGTATCAGAGCCTCGTTGTCAATTTGAAGGATTAACATCCTAGACACAAAGATCCAATGGAAGGAATTCTACCAGATGGAGCCTCAATCAACCGACCCCCACGTTTCAATGGAGAACACTACTCATTCGGAAGGCTAAGTTCGGGGTCTATGTAATGGCCTCGAGTTTGGTTTGTGGAGGGTCTTTGAAAAAGGAAACTATGTTCCTTCCTCGGTTGTAGCCGACATCGAACTCCCAAGAAAGAAGAAGAGTACGATGACAATGATAAGAAACAAGTCACTCTCAACATGAAGGCAATTCATATGCTCCAAAGTGCTCTTGGCCAAAAAGAGTATTTCAGAATCTGCACTTTGCCATCTCGCTAAGCAAATGTGGGATGCTCTTGAAATAGCTCATGAAGGAACAGCTGCGATCAAAGAAAATCGTATCAATACTCTCATGACTCGAATACGATCTATTGCGGATGAAGCCCGGAGAATCTATTGGTGAATTTCAACTCGATTCACTCACTTTGATCAATCAACTCATTGCCTTGGGAAAAGAATATGAACAACCTGACCAAGTGAGGAAAATACTAAATATTCTCACCAAGGAATGGGAAGCCAAGGTCACCGCAATTGAAGAATCTCGAGGCGAATCAATGGCCTCCGTGGCGCACTATTTGGCGGCCTTTACGAATATGAGGGAAGATCAAATTCAAAAAGGGACTAAATGATATCAATGTCAAGAACAAGGGAATAGCTCTTAAAACCATCAAAGAAGTTAAATCAGATGACGATGAAGAAGATGAAGATGAAGATGGTGAGCTAGGAATGATGGTCCGAAGTTTCAAGAAATTCTACAAAAAGGACCAATCTCACGAAGGTTTCACAAAGGAAATTCTAGCACGAAACTAAGAAACCAATTATATGCTATGAATGTGAGAAACCAGCCACATCAAATCGAATGTCCGGTGAAAAACAAAGAGAAGAAATTCAATAAGTTCAAGAAAAGAGCTTATGTATCGGCTATATGGGGCAACGGCTCATCGATGAAGATGAGGCGTAAGAGGAACAAAGTGCCAATCTACTGCTTGTGAAAAGGATGCAAAACCAACTTATAATGAATTGTTTACTGAATACGAACTTGTTCAAAATGAATTTGAGGAACTTGCTGAAAAATATTCTGTTTTAAAAAGGAAGAATACAACACTTGAACAACAAGTAGAAAATCTTTCAGTTCTTAAAATAACATATGTGATGAATGTTCTATTCGAAAAAGAAAAATGAATACCTTACAAAGACTCTTGAAAAATTCACTAGAGGAAGTGAAATGCTTGAGGTAATTTTAAAACGGCAAAGATTTACAAATGACAAATCGGGAATTGGTTACAAGCCCGATTATGACAAAAAGAAAGGCAAAAAGAAACATGGACAAAGATCCTACATGAATTATTTTCAAAAATCTGTTCATACCTCAAATCCTTTTGCACATTGCAACTATTGTAATAGAAAAGGTCATACTACTTCTTCATGTTTTCATAAGAAAGATAGATCGATTAAACCTATAGGAAATTATCAATGGGTGCCTAAGGGATCCTATATGACTCCTAAGACACAAACTAACCCAAAAGGACCCAAAGAATATTGGGTACCTAAAAGATGATATCTCTTCTTATGCAGATTTGTCTTAGAGCATCAAATCCCAATAAGTGGTACATAGACAGTGGATGCTCAAGACATATGACTGGAGACCAATCCAAATTTGCTTCAATCAAACATAAGGAAGGTGGCAAGGTAACATTTGGTGGAAATGAGTCCGGAAGAATTCTTGGCATTGGCAAAATTGGAAATAGCAATGGACCTCAAATCAAAGATGTTTATCTTGTGGATGGGTTATGTCACAACCTCCTCGGTGTGAGTCAAAGCACGGACAAAGGAAACCTAGTCATCTTTGATTCGAAGAATGTTTGATTGTAAGTAAGGATGCTCTCTCTTTAGATAGTATTAAATCCAAAGCATTATTCGAGCTCCAAGAGAAGGTAATTGTTATACTCTTAATCTGTCTAAAAACAATTCGATTCGAAAAATGTTTTGTTGGTAACTTAGATGAAAGTTGGTTATGGCATAAACGTTTAGGACATGTCAATATGATTCAACTTGATAAACTACAGAAAAAGGAATTGGTTATTGGTTTACCAAAACTTTCTTTTAAAAATGATCTAATTTGTGATGCATGTCAAAAAGGTAAACAAACTAAATCATCTTTCAAGTCGAAAACGGAATTATCAACTAATAGACCTCTCCAATTACTCCATATGGACTTAGTTGGACCAGCTAGAGTAAAAAGCCTTGGCGGCAATCTTTATACATTGGTCATAGTAGATGATTTCTCAAGATTCACATGGGTCATTCTTTTATCATCAAAAGATAAAACATTTGATCAATTTATTGTGTTTGCCAAGAAGGTCCAAAACGAGAAAGGATTCTCTATTGCAGGTATTCGTACAGATCATGGTGGAGAATTTGAGAATCATGCCTTTGGAGAATTCTGTGATAGTATGGGAATTAATCATAACTTCTCAGCTCCAAGAACCCCACAGCAAAATGGAGTTGTTGAAAGAAAGAATAGAGTGCTTATTGAAATGGCAAGATCAATGCTAAATGAGAACCAAACATCTCAAGTGTTTTGGGTGATGCTATGAGCACTTGCTTGTTACATATCAAACAGGGCATATCTCAGGAAGAAGTTGGAAAAAACTCCCTATGAACTCTACAAAGGAAGAAAACCCAACTTAGCTCACTTGCATATCTTTGGATGTAAGTGCTTCATCCACAATAATGGTAAGGACTGACTTGGGAAAATTTGATTCCAAAGGCGATGAAGGTATATTCTTGGGTTATTCAAGTAGAAGTAAAGCATATAGAGTTTATAATACTCGTAATCACACTGTTGAAGAATCTATGCATATTGTTTTCTGTGAAACCAAATCTAACAAGTCCTTGGATGATGATGATGATTTTCTGTGACAAACCAAACTTGTTTCAACAAATACGGAAAAAGATTTGCAAGATGATTACGGCGAAAAACATTGTGAAAATGCTTATGAAAACAGTGTTCAAACTCAACCAAAATCATGGAGATACGGTAGGAGTCATCCTCTGGATCAAGTGATAGGTGATGCAAATCAAGGAGTAAGAACCAGAAAAAGCACTTTGAATGAAGTTACTTTTTCAGCTTTCATTTAGAAAATTGAACCTTCTAAGATTGATGAAGCCCTTTCAGACAATGATTGGGTTATAGCAATGCAAGAGGAATTACATCAATTTGAAAGAAACCAAGTTTGGGACTTGGTGCCCAGACCTAAAGACCATCCGGTCATTGGTACTAAATGGGTATTCAAAAATAAATGTGATGAATCCGCCATAATCATTCGTAATAAAGCAAGGCTAGTTGCAAAAGGCTATAATCAAGAAGAAGGAATTGATTATGAAGAAACTTATGCTCCAGTAGCAAGATTGGAAGCTATAAGAGTTCTTCTAGCCTTTGCTTGTGTTAAAGGATTCAAACTTTTTCAAATGGATGTAAAATCCGCCTTTTTAAATGGTTTTATACGGGAGGAAGTTTATGTTGAACAACCTCCGAGGTTTTCAAAATGAACATCATCCAGATCATGTTTATCACCTCAAGAAAGCCTTATATGGTCTTAAGCAAGCTCCTAGAGCTTGGTATGAGAGGTTAAGCACTTTCCTTCTTGATCAAGGATTTGTTAGAGGAAAAGAGATACAACTCTCTTTATAAAGAAGAATAAACTTGGTGATGTTTTAATAGCTCAAATTTATGTTGATGATATTATTTTGGTGCTACTAATGATACTATGTGTGAAGAATTTGCCAAGACAATGCAGGGAGAATTTGAAATGTCCATGATGGGAGAACTTAATTACTTCCTTGGACTTCAAATCAAGCAACGCCATGATGGAATCTTCATTTCCCGGACCAAGTATCTCGAAAGATCTATTAAAAAAATATGGTCTAGCGATTGTAATGGAGCAGATACTCCAATGAGTTCAACCGCAACTCGGATGCTGATGAAAAGGGGACTAACTTCAACATCACTAAGTATAGAGGAATGATTGGATCATTACTCTATCTTACGGCAAGTCGTCCGGACATTCAATTCGGTGTTGGAATGTGTGCTAGATTCCAATCTGCCCCCATGGAGTCCCATGTTGAACATGTTAAAAGAATTTTTAGATATCTTGCTGATACAAAGACTCTTGGATTATGGTTTCCCAAAGATCAACATGAACACTTAGTAGCCTATACTGATTCAGATCATGCAGGATACAAGACTGACAGAAAAAGCACAAGTGGTCAATGTGAGTTCTTTGGAGGATCATTAGTGTCTTGGTTCAGCAAAAAGCAGACCACAGTGGCTGTGTCATCCACTGAAGCTGAGTATGTTGCTGCCTCAAGTTGCTGTGCTCAAGTTCTTTGGCTCAAACAACAATTGTGTGATTTGGGAGTTCATCTCAAAGAAATCCCAATTCTTTGTGACAACACAAGCACAATAAGTTTGGCAAAGAATCTGTTCAACACACTAGAACCAAACATATTGATGTCAGACATCACTTCATAAGAGATCATGTTCAAAAGAAGGATGTCAAAGTCATGTTCATCCCAACTCACTTGCAACTCGCTGATATCTTCACCAAGCCACTAGCAAAAGAACAATTTGTGTTCATAAGAAGAGAATTGGGAATGGTAAATCCCAATGAGTTGTAAGTAATTCAAATGTTAGTTATGTTTTTTTAATGATTATTGTCCACTAACTTAAGCATCGGAGTATGTAGATATGTTTTGTGCAGGATGTATATTGAAATCAAAATCCCAAACAATCGAGAGACTCGAGCCTACGATGTGATCGACTCGAGCCCAGCAAGAAATTTCAAGGGTTCACACATACACTCTTGAATTCCAGGTAAGTAACGTTACACAAACTCGAGCCTACACTTAAGAACTCGAGTTTGCGTCGATAAAATTTCTTTAAAAACCTGACTTTTCGTCTTCACTCTATCTCACCCTCGAGCCTAAACCTAAATTCTCCCAAAAATTTCTCTCAATCTCCTCAAACGAAAACCAGAGAACATGGCGTCCAAACGATCTGCAACCCAAGATTCCAAATCTTCTGATCCTCAAGAACCCCAAACCGATCATACAAAAATCTCTCAACGTCCTCCTGTGGTAAAATCGTTTCCCAAACGATTCAAGCATGGAATTGACAAGCAAATTCCTGGTATTCCTATTACCCAAGCCACTCCAATAACCACAGTCAAGATGAATACCTCAAAGAAAGCTTCAACTGCTGACACACCACCTCGAAGGGGCAAAGAACAGATACACAAGTCTCGAAAGACCACAACTAGTCAAACTAGCTCTCAAGCTCAATCATCCTCCCATCACCAACAACACTCTGTTCCTCAGGTATCTAGAGAAAACCCAGCCTTATTTGAAATTTACAATCATTCCTCCATCCCTAAAGGATTCTCTAGTGAGGATGTCACTCTATATGGTGAGGATGCCATACGATTCCAAGAAAACTATTGTGTATGTCAATCTAGATGCTTTAAAAGAGGAATGTAACCTTGATCTTACCCACTGGCTTAGACAATTTGAACCTCTCATATCCATTAGAGCCTCATATAGTCCATCCTTTGTTAAAACCTTTTACTATTGTATGCAAAGTGATAATTTATTGGATGCGGATAGAAATTTGGTTGAGGAAAGGATTACCACATCCATTAGAGGAAAACAGATAACCATCACTGCTGCATACCTTAATTCCCTCCTCCAAATCCAAAATCCTCCTCCTGTTGCTTCTCCAAATTATACGAATAGGCAAATTTTTACACTCCTCAGACCCGATGAGCCTGTACCTGATGCTTTAGAGACCCTGGATTTCACTCCAGTATCAATGCCTCCTAAGCAAAGAGCTGCTTGGTATATATACACTAGAAACTTAGTACAAAAGGGAGGCAATTTCACTCACTTTGCCAAAAGGACTTCCCTATTTTTGCCTCTATCATAGATCAAGTCCCTCATAACATAGGAGATTGGATCTTTAAAGAGATGTTCAAATTTCGTTTCCATGGAAGAAAAACATCCCAGATACCCTTTGCCGTCTCATCTCGGTGATTATGTTTCATGAAAGGGTCTGGTATTTACCACCAATGAGAAACTGAAAAACCAGCCAAATTTGGCCAAGATATCCTAAATTTGATGAGGATAAGCTTTGATCAAGGAAGTGATCATTCCGAGCACCCTCAAGACCTACTAGAACCAGAGCTACTCAATCTAGAGTTCAAGAAGCTCAAAGTGCACCACCTCCACCACAATCCTTTGCCTCTGATTTGGATGAAAGAATAAAGACTTACATTGCCCAAGTTGTTTCGATCTTTCTTCCAAGATAGAATCGGGATTCACCACAGTCAAGAAAGGATATGAGGAGTTCTGATGCACAAGAAGATCTCATTCTTGAACATGAGATTATGAAAGAGAAAGTGCAAGGTCTCAGGGATCAAATTGGAGATCACTCAATAAGCATCTCCACTCTTTTGGTGTCTATGTCCAGCCTCCATGACAAAATGGACAAAATTTTAGAAAATCGGTCCATCAATTCCACTGGACCTAGCTCTTCGGCACCTCCACCTTCTTCGAACCAATCCCAACCTCCATAGCCCCTGAACCATCTACCCATGATCCTATTCTTCAGTCAACCTCTATCTCATCTCATCCTCCACTTTTCGATGATGACAAAGGGGGAGAAGAGTTGAAGTAAAGAAGGAGAAGTCAAGTTGTCAAACTGTCATTTTTTTTTTATATGTATGCTTGAAACTCTAAATGTCATTTTGTAAACCACTGAATGTTTTAGCTTATGCAATGATAATATGTGTTATGATTTATGTTAAGCTGCTAACTCTGATAGAATCAAAGTTTAAATGTTAAAATCTAATTCTGATGCATTTACAAAGAACACTTATGCTTCAATGATTTCAAATGATCAAAACAGTGTTTTTAAAGGAGTTAATTGTTTACAAGTGTTGTCATCATCAAAAAGGGGGAGAATGTTAGTTCTCTATGTGTTTTGATGATTAATAACAATTGTAAACAAGTACGAATGTTTTTAAAATGACAAAAGAGTCAAAATCATTCTGTCACCTCAAAACTCGAGCCTAACTAAGCAAACTCGAGTTTTCTGCAAACAGAGATCTCATCATGATATTTACTAACACAAGCCCAAGGTTGACCAAAGGATTTGTTTACACAAATCCCCGGCAACGGCGCCAAAAACTTGTTCGCCTCGCAAGTGTACGAGATTCGCAAGTAATAAAGTGATAAATAAAGTATCGTTCCCACGAGGATTTGTTTAACAAATTGGTCAAACAAAAGGCTTAGTGAATTTCATCCAGTTGAGCTAAAACAAAGTCTTAATTTGGAATGAGAATTTTTAAAGACTATTTCTAAAACATAAAATTGATAAAGGCAATTGATTCTTTAACTTCAAGGATAATTGAGCCTAGGGCTTTTTTTCCCCTTTTTGCATTTCATAAAACTTGGTTAATTTCCTCTCTAGTAGCATTTCAATAAATATATGTGTTAGTCTAAGGTTCTAAAACACTTAACCCGCTCTCTCAAGTCAAAATCAAGTTTATCTTCTCATTAAAATGCACAATCTCTTGCTACAATTAATGAGAATCAATATTCAAGTAACAACCCTAATATGACAATGCAAGGCTAGTAAACATATCTCTATTTTACCAACAAACCATCCATTTATCAAGTAAACTTCAAGACAAGCATGATTTTAATCAAGTTCTACACCTAGATTAGCTCTCTCAAGTCAAAACCTAAGTGAACAAATCATCTAAATGGAGGCCAATCATTTAGAAGCATTAAGCCAAGATTAAAATCAACACATACATAAATTAATCTACCAAAAGAGAGGAATATTCAAGTATCAATCCATACAAAGGGTCAAAAGAACCCTAGGATAAAAGGAAATTAGCCAATCATGGCTTTAACCAAATCCGAACAACACAGAAATTAAATCAATGTTCGAGGCATGAGAAAAGTAACAGAAAGAGGATGATACAATTGAAGCACTCCCGGCGTCCTCTGCTCGGCTTCTTCGTTCGCGCATGCCACGCTTCTCGCTCTCGTTTCTCTTCTTTTTCTTCTCTCACTGTGCGTCGCTCCTCCAAAATGACGCTCCACTTTGCGTCTCCAAATCCAGCCGACACTGCTCTCCTCTTCTAATCCCCAATCACGCTCTCTGCTACCTCTCTATTTCTTTTTCTTCCTGTCCGTTCCTGCTTCTCGCTCTCTCTTTTTGTTTTTTCGAAAAAAAATCTCCAGCCGACACCTCCTGTATTCCTTTAGGTCTTGCTTTTTCTTTCATTCCCGTGGGCCTCCCTGTAGCTTTTTTTTTGTCTTCAATTCATTCATTCATTGGGCCCCACCATCTATTCCAAAATTGCTTTGGAATTCAATTCCAATTCGTATAACTACCTGGTCCGTCATGGTGCCAATAAAAGAAAATAAAAATAAATATTAATAATAATAATAATAATTAAAACATAAACTTTTTTTTTCTTTTTTTTTATTTATTTAAACTAAAGCATTTCTATTTAAATTTGAAAACTATGATATTTACAATAAAATCCCCTAAATAATGTGTCAATTGATTTGATCTTATAATGATATAATCTCATAGAAATTTCCTAAAATTGCATAGATAACTCTCCAAATATCTTTAAAATATACTTTAAATATACAAAATAAGGAGAGTTATCAGGAGGCTAAAGACAAAAACTCTAGGTTTGTCTGCACCCTGAAAGAGACCGTCGGCGAGGCCTTCAAAAGTGCTCTAGGCCAGATCTGACATCTCAACCCGGACGTGGAGCTGAATCTGTCTGGGTTCCACTACATGTCTTTCTTTGATGATGATGGTCGGCCTGTTGCCCATCAATCACCTCCCGACGGAGATTATGTTTCACGGCTAGAGGGCGACCGCGTTGAGGGTGGTGACGAAGCCTCTGCTTCAAAATGAGGCGTTGAGATTCAGCTTGTGTCAGAGCACCTGTTTTCTTGGGGCTAGTAGCCCCTTTTGTTTTTTTATACCGGTTTGTGATCCCGGTTAACTATTTTCCTTTGACCTTTATAACGTTTATTATTCTTAAATTAAATCATTGTTTGACTTGTTAGTGCGCATTTGTTATGCGTGATCGTAACCATTTGGTTATCACATGAATTCAGACCTTTTGTCGAAGTTCTATTTCGTGACTGGGCTAGAGTCAAATACTAAATTGCACAGCGTTATCATCCAGTAACAATCCGGGAACATTTCGTAATAGGGGTTCTTTCCTTGAACGCCCATATTATATTCTCGCCCTTAAGCCAGAACTTGATCCAGAGCATGGGCGATTTGTTATATGCTCACACTCGGTTTTAAACTAATATTTTGTACTCATTTTTAAACTAAGATTAGGAACATAATGACCTGATCAAGGTCAATGTAACAACTCACCTCCATACTCCAGAAAAGAAATTTAGATGCATCGTTGTTGTGAGGGTTTTGTTTCCTCAGTTCCTTTTTGGCTTTGGCTCAACTACTAAGTTATGTAGAATCACCGTACTAGGTACCGAGTTCTCTGTAGAGAATTTCTCCATTGAATAACAAATTACTCACAGGATGATAGTCGACTTTAAAAGATTTCTCATAATCGATAAATCTTAAGTGAAACTTAATTTACTCAAATGGACTGGTCAACGTAGTCAGCTTTAGATAGTTCCAGAATTAAACTAAATTAAAGATTCTTAAAAAGAAACACAATTTTCCCAAATGGGTGGCCGACATAGTCAACTTTAAACAGTTCCGAAATGAAAAGAAATTGAATAAAACATAGCAATAAACTCGGCTTCCACTGGCATAAGCTCAGTTTATCCATAAACAATCACTTCGACGCAAGAGCCGGATTTAACTGTAATAGACTTTTAGTTTATCCGCGTTCCACGTCTGTTAGTTCTCTATCTGTTTTGATGATTAATAACAATTGTAAACAAGTACGAATGTTTTTAAAATGACAAAAGAGTCAAAATCATTCTGTCACCTCAAAACTCGAGCCTAAATAAGCAAACTCGAGTTTTCTGCAAACAGAGAGCTCATCGGGATATTTACGAAAGATAACGAACTCGAGCACGAGTAAATAGACTCGAGCCTAAACCCTCATGATATAATAATAAAGAGTTTACAAACAAGTAAACTCGAGCCTGTATAGACAAGCTCGAGTTTTCCCATGGCGGGAAGTTTTTCTAATTAAATTGTATCTCTTTAAACTCCAGAGTTTATTCTTTTTGAGTAGAGTTCACTTGTTTCTATGGCTATAATTTAATGAACACTCAAGCCCAAGTATATGGACTCAAGCCTAATGCCTTTGTGTAGAGTTTACTCTATGGTTTGACAAACGAAGAAGAGTTTACAAAATAGGTGTTCATTCGACAAAAAACTTAGAGAGTATTCGAACTCGAGCCTACCTTCGTGAACTCGAGTTCACATGGTGAAACAAAATATAAACTCCAGAGTTTACATCAAACTCCAGAGTTTGCTCTCACAGAAGATAAACCAGATACTCTAAAAAGCCTTACGAACTCGAGCCCCACTTGGAGAACTCGAGTTTAAGACGGAAGCAAATATGATCGTTACTGATTTCATCCTGATTCTTTTAAACTGCAAAACTTACCATGTTTATACGAATTGATTGCATTCATTTAGTATATTCAAACGTATTTAACTACTCTATATTGAGAATGTTTCAGGTATTAAATTGGATCAAACGAATCATTGAATAAACGCGAAGAATCGAAGGCAGAATGATTTCACGCGTCTAGGAATTGAATCGGCCGAAATTCAGGACCCAACGGCTATAATCCTCATCAAACTGAATTTCAAATGAAGAACATGCTAAGTTGAGAAGTAACGGTCACATAGCTACTCACCACTATATAAGGAGCTGATTACAAACTTCGAAAGATACGAAAGATTAAGCAGAAACGAAAAGCAAGCTCAAGAGTTCTTATACATTCAGTATTGTATTTTGATATACAAAGAGCCTCAGTGTTTATCATTATCTTCTCTGTGAGAGAGATTTTATACAAATTATTCATTCATTGTAAAAGATCTCAAGTCAAGGGGACTTGGAGATTGGGATTTGATTACAACTTGTAAGGGGAGTGTATCCTAGAGAGGATAATCCTTGAGTACGAGTGTGTATCCGAGTTAAGTGATAGTAGAAAAACCCGAGAGTCGGGACTGGACGTAGGTCAAGAATTTAGACCGAACCAGGATAAACTTTCTGTGTCAAGCTCTTCTTCCCTATCTCTTTACGTTTAGCTTCAGCTTGGGTGCAAAGTTATTATAAAAGTTTTAAAATCCCCAATTCACCCCCCTCTTGGTGATTTCCTTTCGTTTTCATTCCTCTTAATAGGCTACTTGTTGAGGCTCTCCAACTTGTAGACTCCTTCTCCAAGTCTTTCTATAACGCAGTACGGACCCTCCCAGTTTGCAGCGAGCTTGCTATCTTTGGCATTTCTATTGCCGATGTCAGCTCTTCGAAGAACAAAGTCTCCTTTCGCAAATGTTCGGGGTCACACCTTCTTATTATATCTAGCTGCGATGAGATGTTTTGTGGCCATGTCCCAGCAGTAGGCCGTGACTCTGACCTCGTCAATCAAGTCCAATTCCACTGCCAAGGCTTCATTGTTTGCCTCCTCATTTTCTTGAAGGGCCTTAGCTCTCCTCCAAGAGGGTCGACCTACCTCGACTGGGATCATCACCTCGCAACCATATGTCAAGCGGAATGGGGTTTCTTATGTTGAGGTTTGAACACTGGTTCTATAACCCCACAAAACATAATACAGCTGTTCTACCCAATTGGATTTAGCATCCTCCATCCGTTTCTTGAGCCCATCAAGGATTACTTTGTTCGCCGCTTCAGCTTGTCCATTTGATTGTGGGTGTTCCACCGAGGCAAAATGATGTCGGATGTGAAAGCTTGACATCATTTCTTGGAAACCCTTGTCGATGAATTGGGTTTTGTTATCAGTCACTATCTCGGCAGAGATCCCAAATTGGGATATGACGTTCCACTCAAAGAATCTTGGCACGCAAGCCGAGGTAATAGTGGTTAGGGGCTCAGCCTCTATCCACTTGGTGAAGTAATCGACGGCCACAATGAGCCACCGTAATTGTCCTGGAGCCGATTGGAAAGGTCCCAATAGATCCATACCCCACTTGTAAAAGGGCCATGAAGCCATGATGGATTTTAGTTCCGCTGGCGGGGACCAGATAACCCTGGCGTGTTTCTGGAAGCTATCACATCTTCTCACCATGTTTTTTTAGTCTGCCTCCATTGTTGGCCAATAGTATCATGTCCGTAGTGCTTTCCTTGCTAACGCCTTGGCGCCCATGTGTTGGCCGTTTATTCCTTCATGGATCTCAGCCAGAACGTAATCCGCCTCTCGATTGTTGACACATCGCAGCATTGAGGAGTGTAAGCCCTTTTGGTATAGTTGGTCTTCCACGATAGTGCACGCCGCATCATCTCAGATCAATTTTTTAGTTTCAGTGGAATCGTCTAGGATAACTCCTCGTTCGAGATAATCGACGATTGGTTTTTTCCAGTCCGTAGAGGCCGTGATGGCCATGACACAACTTGGCTCGCCTATGTTTTGTTGAACCATCGTTCTATGATTTCCCGGGTTCTTGGTACTTGCCAATTTCGACAATATATCGTCTCTCGTGTTGTCCCCTCTGGGAATGTGAGTGACGGTGGCCTCCTCAAACTCAGACATTACCTCCTTTACTTTGCTCAGATATTTCACCATCAGAGGACCTTTGGCCTGGTAGGACCCTCCGATTTACGCTACCATGAGTTGGGAGTCTGTGAAGGCCTTGATCCTCTTAGCTCCGTGATCCTTTGCCTAGATTAGCTCTTTCAATAAAGCTTCATATTCAGCCTAGTTATTTGACGTGGGAAAGTTTAGATTAAAGGAGTGTTCGATTGAGACCCCTTCAGGGCTCTCGATGATGACACCGGCCCCACTTCCCTTATCATTCAATAAGCCATCTACGTACACTTTCCAGGTTCCCTAATCCCCATTCGGTGTTTTATTAGCCGGGGTTAATTCCATCATGAAATCTGCTAAGGCCTGTGACTTGATAGCATGTCGGGCTTCGTACGCGATGTCAAACTCGGATAGTTCTATGGCTCAGCTGGTCATCCTGCCATCTAGGTCCGGTTTATGCAAGACCTTTCGGATTGGCTGGCTGGTTCTTACGATGATCTGGTGTCCATGAAAGTAGGGGCAAAGCCTCTTGGCCGCTGTGAGTAGAGCAAAAGCTACCTTCTCGAGCTTTTGGTACTAGAGTTCGGAATTTTGCAGAGCCTTGCTTACAAAATAGACCGATATTTGACCGTCCTTGGTTACTTTGACCAGCACCGCGCTCACGGCTTCTTCACCCACTGATAAATATATAAGGGATATGGGTCTTATTTACCCCGGAAGTTTTTGCTCAGGAGTACTCAGCACCCGGAAGATTTTTTGGAGCAGAAATGCCCTGAAAGTTTAAAAACGTAGCAATCTTGCCCTTCGGTTAATCTTGACCGTTAAATTGTTGCTCCAATTTGTAAACTTTCAGGGAAAAATTGCTCCTAAAAAACTTCTAGGGCAAAATTGCTCCTAAGAAAAACTTTCGGGGGCAAAATTGCTCTATTTTGTTAACTTCCGGGGATATTTTGCTCCAAAAAAAACTTCCGGGTGCTAAGTGCTCCTAAGCGAAAACTTCTGGGGAAAATAAGACCCTTATCCCAATATATAAATAACTCCTCGGCAGGTTCTGGTTTTGATAAAACCGGTGGAGTAGCCAGGCACTATTTAGTTTTTTCAAATGCTGCTTCGCACTCCGGGTTCCATCCTCCTCGCGCATCCTTTTTAAGAAGCTTGAAGAAAGGGAGAGCGTTCTCTGCTGACTTCGGCAAAAACCTGGTCAATGCGGCTAATCTCCCTGTGAGTTGTTGGACTTCCTTCTTATTTCTTAGTGCTTCCATGTCAAGGATGGTTTTGCACTTATCTGCATTAGCTTCAATTCCGTGGTTTGTCAACATGAAACCAAGGAACTTACCAGCCGAGACTCCAAATGCACACTTAGCCAAGTTCAAGCGAATATGGTATGCACGTAATTTTTCAAAGGTTTGCTCCAAGTCCCGAATGTGTTTGGATAGTTCAGCAGACTTTACGATCATATCGTCAATGTACACTTCTATGTTAGAGTAAATACCCTTTTTGGTCCCTGAAAAAAAAAGTCATTTTTTGGTCCCTAAAATGGAAAAATAATGTCCATTTTAGTCCTTTTGGACATTTTTTTTGGACATTTTAATCCCTCATAAATTCCCAAAAAGGTCATTTTTAGTCCCTAAAAATGACCAAAACGACATTTCCTTTACTCAGGGATCAAAAAGGGCATCCGTGTGTTTTCCAGGGACCAAAAAGGGTATTTACTCTCTATGTTATGACCTATTTGATCTTTAAACACCGTGTTCATCATCTGTTGGTATGTTGCCCCTGCATTTTTTAGTCCAAATGGCATCACATTGTAACAATAGTTGGCCTTTTCGGTGATAAAGGTCGTCTTATCTTGGTCTTCGGGATGCATTGCTATTTGGTTATATCCGGAGTAGGCGTCCATAAAGGATAATAGTTGGAAACCGGACGAAGTTTTGACTAATTGGTTGATGCTTGGCATTGGGTATGAGTCTTTTGGGCATACTTTATTCAAGTTGGTGTAGTCGGTGCACACTCTCCACTTGCCACTTGGTTCTTGACCATGACCACATTGGACAACCAAGTAGTGTATTGTACCTCATGAATGAACCCGGCCTCTAATAATTCATCTATATGTTCTGCGAGGGCCCGTTGCTTATCTTCTCCCAAGTTTCTCTTCTTCTAGGCCACCGGGGTTGATCCCGGCCGTATTGCCAACCTGTGACAACAAAATTTTGGGTTGATCCCAGGGAGCTCTGACGGCTTCCAGGCAAATACGTCTTGGTTTTCTTTTAGAAACTTTTCCAGCTCCGTTCTCTGTTCCGGGCACAACATCTTGCCAATTTTGGTAACATGTGAGGGCTTGCTTCCTAGTATCAAATCCTCCAATTCCCCCTCTGGTTCTGGTCGGTTGATCTCTGTCTCCTCTTCTCGAATGTCCAACTCCACCAAATTAATTGGCCGGTCATGTTGGTTCCCTGCTCCCTTCTGCACAATCTTGTCTCCTTTGCGAATCCGGGATGGGGAGGAAAATATGACCTCACCTTCCTTGACGGTCTCAAAATAGTATTGTCGAGATTCTTTCTGATCCTCTTTGACGGTCACAACTTCGTTTCTACTACTTACCATTTTTAACTTTTGGTGTTTCATGGAAACTAAAATATCCCAAGCGTGAATAGTTGGTTTGCTAAGTATGATGTTATACGGAGAGGGGAAGTCAACCACAATGAATCTTATCCGTTCAGATTTGAACGCCTCCTTAGTGCCCAAAGCTAGACGGAGATCAATGTATCCCTTAGGAGAGGATTGCTTTCCATTAAACCCAATAAGGGTCATTTTGCATGGCTTTAGATCCTCCTGGTCAAATTTCATCCTTTTGAAGGCATCCTATAGAATTATGTCTGCTGAGCTCCTTGCATCCACAAAAATCCTCTTAACCCGGCAGCGGACTAGAGTTGTTGTGACTACCCACCCATCCAGATTGTTGGGAACCACATCTGCTAGATCTTCACTAGTGAAAAATAGTGGAGGGGCTTCTAGTTTGCCTAGATATTCTTTGAGTTTCGGCTGATCTTTGATCGACAGGACTTGCTTCAAGTATTTCTTCCTTTGGCTTATCGTGTCCCTCCTCCTCCGAGTGCTCCACTAATGGCATTGCAATCAAATTCGGCCTCTGGGAACTCCTCGTTGTCGCTGTCTGTTTTCCAGCACTTTTCGTCTTTCTTGTTTTGTTCCTAGGCCAGACTTCCATCTCAGCCCCCCTGCTTGCGCTTCTGGTTATTCTTTCGTCCTTGAGTTTGTACGACATACTATCGTAACTTCCCTTCTCGGACAAATTTCTCTATCGTATCTCGGAGATCCCAGCATTGATCGGTAGTGTGTCCTGGTCTATCATGAAAAGCGCAAAGCTACCTCCTTCCAAACTTGGGCTTGCGAAACATTTAAAGGGGTATACTTTTCATATTTATTTTGTTTTCCCCCTTTATTGTTCAAGTTCCTTCCACGGGAGTCCTGTTTATGACTATCAGAATGTTCCTTTCCTCTTGGAGGTGTTCTTCTGTCTCGGTCCCTTTGGGGAACATTGACTATTCGCATCTGTTCCATCTCTAGATATTTCTTTGACCGAGTTATGAAATCACTCAGACTTTTGGCGGACTCTTTGAAGAACGACTGTGCCAGCCGAGATTCTCCATCTAGTCCGACAGCAAGCAGGTGTACATGTATGTCTTCCTCCAATCTTTGTACCTGCAAAGCAGCATCCTTAAATTGGTCCAGGTAACTCTGCAGCGTTTCTCCTTATTGCTGTCTAATTTTGTCCAAAGTGTACTGAGACTTTGGTTGTTTTTTGCTAGTTGCAAAATTCAATTCAAACTTTTCAACTAGATCTTCAAAACGTTGTATGGATTTTACTGGTAAGGTATGGAGCCATTTTAATGCTACTCCTTTAAAGGTTGCACCAAAGATCCGGGTGATGACGGGCTCCCGCAGTCTTCTCACGAACATGACTATCTCGAAATTTTTGAGATGAGATGTCGGGTCCTGGGTTCCGTCATATTTTGGTAGGCCTGCCAAATCAAAATCATCTAGATAAGGTGCGTTCGGGATGTCATCTGAGACAGGGTTGTTATTGTGCTGCCCAATATATTTCCTCATATGTGTTCCCAGTGCGTTACGCAGCGGTGGGCTTTCATCCCCTCCATTCAGGCTCCTCTCGACGAACGCGGGGTCCTGAGCTTCCATGTTTTGAGCGATGCTCAAGGAATCATGTGCTTGCTTATCATCCTTCTCTTTGTCACGTTCGCCATAATCTCGGTGTTGCTTGGGAGCCGCAGTCTCCATCTGTCTCAAGTGCTCTTCCAATACTTGCATTTAGAGGGTATTCCAGTGCTCCATCGTCTCTATCCAATTCAGTACTGAACCCAAGGTATTTTGTAAAAGGAGAAGTCCGGGTTCTCAATCAAAAAGGCCTCTGGAGTTGAGTGTTGCGGATCTTGTGGAGCATCTGCATGTTGAGGGTTCGCCACTGCTTTTGGGGCGAGGCTGTGTTCGATGCATCATCCTCCAACTGTCTGTCGTTAATGACTGGGGGAACCTGGTCCTCTAGCGGTTGCGGAACCTGGGGGAGGTGCACCTGATTTGGCAGTGGTTGACTCTCTTCCACCGGATTTGGTTTTCCGGTGGGAGGAATCTGACTTGTTCTTCTCATACTAACCCTCATTGGTCACGGGAATCGAAATTTATGGTCCCTACAGTCGGTGCCAATGTTCTGTATAAGAACAGCAATGATATAACCCAGTTGGACTAACGTTCTGATATAGAATCAGGTGTACTCAAGTTACTCTCCAAGAGATCTAATATATAGACTCCTAAGAGCGTGGTATTATCATTGTACACAGACCTTAGCCAATGGGGGGTGGTGTGTGTGCAGTGACAGCAAAATGTTAAATAGAGAATGAATGTGTACGTACCTCTAAGGTTTGTTCCCTATTTATAGAGTTTACTTGTTGGATATTGGGCTCCTGGGCCCTATATTTGTGATAGAGATTTCCCTTGATTATCTCCTTAATTGTAGGTTGGTTAAGATTATGATAGATCTGGTCGTTATTGGGCCATATCACCAGTGGGCCTTATTTCGCCTTATTTGGATCCATAACAAGTTGTTTGTTCAATGAAGTACACAAATAATCCATCATGAATGATATTGGAAAAAAGAAAAGAAAAGATTGGGTAGCAAATTCATGTTCGATGGTAATACAAGAGAGTCCAATAAAGCATTAGTCTGAACTCTGAAACCCTTCAATTGGCATTTCATAACTATGTAAGAACCACCGGCATAAAAGTCATATTCAAAATGGAGAATAAAAAATAACAATCAAAACCAAAATATGAGTATATTATGAACTCCCAGGAGTTAAACATTGAAATAAAGATACTTTACAGTTCATGACTGGTAAGCTGATTTATGTACCTCAAATTTCAACAAGCCGGGATAAAACACAAGGGGAAACTGGCACGAGATAGTGAAATACCATTAATTATCATAGAAAACATGGAAACCCTTTCTACTAGGGCTTTGATCAACAACAAAATGTGTACCAAAATAGAAAGCACGAGAAAATTTGGTTTTATCCCTCCTCTTAACCTCGCAAGACCTCAAAATCTATCACCCACTGTTGAACTTCAAATTGAGAATTTTAACAACAATAAGAGCACTTGCGGATTAGTAAACTCCAAGTTGCAGTCAGTAAACATACCATTGAAATGACAGACAAATGTCGTCACAAGAACAAGGGCTGCAGTGAAGAGCTTCCATGGAGACATTAGGAAGCAACCTGGGTGGAGCAATGCTACCATTAAAAATTTTTATAAATGGTATCCATGCCCTTATGACTATAAATACAGTGCCACTGCTAAAGCGGAGGAATATCTCAGAGAATTTGCATGCATACAAAAAGGTGTGGTTTATTCACAATAATAACTTAATGACCACATATCATGCAGATAGAAAGGGACAAAATGAATAGCCAAAGAGTAATATATCCTCTGGCTCTTATCCTTTATATGGTGTAAATTAGGGTTACAAATGAGTCTTAGCCATCCATGTGGCATATACAAATATATGACAGCTAGCATACCCACAATAGCTATTTACAGAATAATAATTAATTATTAACTCTAACATTCCCCCTCAAACAAGAGGGTGTGGGACACACACCAAGTTTGTTCCTAAAATAAGCAAACTGAGAATAAGATAGGGCTTTAGTAAAACAATCAGCTACTTGATGAGACGAAGGCACATATTTGACTTCAATAGATCCAAATAAAACTTGATCTATGATAAAATGAACATCTATCTCAATGTGTTTGCTTCTAGCATGATGTATAAGATTTGATGCAAGGGCTCGAGCACTCAAATTATCACACCATATCAATAAAGGTCGCCGAGAGTAGAAACTAATTTCTGCGATCAAAGATTTTAGCCATTTAAGTTCAGCAGCTCCATTGGATAGGGACCGATACTCAAATTCTGAACTTGACCTGGAGACTACCTTTTGTTTCTTGGAACACCAGGAGACAAGCGTACCCCCTAAATATGCACAATATCCACCCATGGATTTTCTATCATCAATATCTGTAGCCCAATCATCATCTGTAAAAGCCATTAAGCGAAAGGATCCTACTGGTTTGATGTGCAAGCCATAATGAAAAGTACCTTTTAGATATCTGAGAATTCTTTTCACCCCTTGAAAATGCACCTTAGTTGGATTAGCAAGAAATTGACTAAGTTTATTTACAGAATATGCTATATCCAGTCTAGAGGTTGTTAAATATTGTAGTGATCCAATTGCTTTCCTATATAAAGATGGATTTGTCATCAGCTGCCCATCCTTAGATGAAAAATATCTACCAATAACCATGGGTGTTGGTACAGGAGCACAATCATACATGTTAAATTTCCTCAGCAAATCTAAGATGTATTTGGTTTGATTCACTAAAAACCATAGCTATCTCGATGAATTTCTAATCCCAGAAAATAGTAAATGGGACCTAAGTCCTTGAGAGAGAAGACTTTGTTCAGTTTGACAATAAACTTCTGAACAAAAACTGAGTTATTTCCAGTAATAAGAATGTCATCAACATATATCAAAATAAATACCATGAGTCTTTTAGTTTTGAGAAAGAATAAAGAGACATCACTGCAAGCATTTTGAAATCCCCAACTAATTAGTACATGTCAAAGCCTTTCAAACCAAGCTTGTGGAGCTTGTTTTAGCCCATAAATTGCCTTGACGAGTTTGCAAATAAAATCTGATTTTTTAGAATCTTTGAACCCAAGTGGTTGATTCATAAATACCTCTTCTTTCAGGTACCCATTCAAGAAAGCATTATTGACATCTAATTGACGTATCTCCCATCGGTAAGGGACAACAATCGTAAGAATAAGGCGAATAGTTGTTGGTTTCACAACTAGGCTGAAAGTCTCACCATAGTCAATTCCAGCTGATTGTTGGAAACCTTTAGCAACCAATCTGGCTTTGTGCTTTAGGATGGAACCATCAGCTTTGAACTTGGTTTTAAAGACCCATTTACAATCCACAAGCTTCTGACCTCTGTAAGGCACCAAGACCTAAGTGTGATTGCAACAAAGTGCTTCATATTCAGTTGACATCGCATTTAGCCAGTGATAAAAGGCAAAAGCATCAGCAAGAATAGGTGGTTCAGCAGCCAGAGAGAGATGACAAGAAGTTTTTTTAGCACAGAGACCAACAAAGGGATATCTGGGTTTAGTAATACCGGTTTTGGCTCGGGTAAGCATAGGATGATTGTTAGCTGAAGAAAGACGATGTGGAGGTTGAAAATCAGACGACACAGAGGAAGTACCGAGACATGGATGTGGAGAGGATGAAGAAGAAAAAGACGAGTTGGGCGACGTGGTGGGGCTGGAGACTAAAGAAGAGAATTGAGAAGGTGGATTGAGAAATGTGGTGGACGGATTAGGCTAGAGAGAAATAGTGGAAGTTGGATTTGAAGGCTGTATAAGGATTGAAGAAGAGATGGGTCAAGATGAGGGAGTGGTGGGTTGAGATAAGGGAGTAGTGGGTTGAGAATAATTTATGATGGGCTGAGAAAAAGAAGTAACAATAGGGACTAATGTGGGCCGAAGGGAGGGATGACGTACCTGATGAGTGAAAGTGGGAGTTGTGGGCTAAGATTGTGATTGGGCCATGAGAGGAAGAGCAGCGTTGAGATTAGGCAGATTTGGATTATCGAGTTGGTATGCAATGTCAATAGAGTGAGAATCAAATGCCTCTTCTAATGGGTTATCCTTGTTCATAGGGCCTGTATGAAAAGGAAACATGAGTGGATCAAAAATTACATGTTTAGAAATGTAAATACGTCCACTTGGGCTTAGACACCTAAAACCCTTTCGATTTGGGGCTGGGCCAAGATAGACACATCTTTTACTATGATATTCCAACTTGTGAGAGTTGTAGGGCTTCAAACAAGGATAGCAAGTGCACCCAAAAGACTTTAAAGATTGATAATTAGGTTCCTTTTTGTGCAAACAAGCCAAAGGAGATTTTCCTTGTAAAATTGGAGTTAGGAGGTGATTAATTAAATAAATAGTTGTTTGAAAAGCTTCAGTCCAATAAGTGAGAGGAACTTGAGCTTGAGCTAAAAGTGTCAGTCTCATTTCCACTATATGTCGATGTTTCCTTTCCGCTCTACCATTCTGAGAGGAGGTATAAGGACATGTGAATCTCATAATAATACCAGAATTTGCAACAATGGGAAAAATGGGCTTGTACTTTGTGCCATTGTCCAACAGATTTCTTGTATATAAGCCACATCCTGGAGTTTTCTCTTTTATGAGAAAACTTTGAAATAGTTTGTTTGAATGATAAATGAAGTTCTCACAAGGTCAGAGACGAGCATTGTTCTCAGGTGATGTAAACTCGAGTTTTCAATCTTTAACTCGAGTTTCCATAAAAACGTTGGAAACTTGGAGAACTCTCTGGATGACCTAAACTCGAGTTTCCAAATGGAAACTAGAGTTTTGGTATCTTTGAAAAACTTGGTTGCTCTTCGCTAATGGCAAACTCGAGTTTGCAATCGCAAACTCGAGTTTACATGATTTGTAAACTCTTGTAGATTTTCAACAAATAGCAAACTCTACTCAAAAATAAATACCGTAGAGTTTAAGAAATAGTTTCATTTTGAAAAGGCTTCGCTTGAGGCAAACTCGAGTTTGCAACCACAAACTCGAGTTTACACATTTGTAAACTCTTTGAAGATTTTCTCTGGAGTTTCCAAACTGGAGTTTAAAGATCTCAGGCTCGGGTTTAAAATCCAAAATAGTCTATCTTGCTCTCTGTTAGTAGCAAACTCGAGTTCACATATCTAGGCTCGAGTTTGGCGCTGACAGAATGTTTTTGGGTTGAAATCAAATCATTTAACTTGTCAAAAACATCCACATTTGTTTACAATTATCAGTTATCATCAAAACACATAGAGAACTAACACATCTCACCACCGAGGATTTGACCATGTGACTCTTGGAACAACTAAATAAGATCATGAGTAGGCTCAAGGAAGAGGATGACATTGCTGCTGAGGATTTGATCATGTGGCTCTTGGGACAATGGTGCTTGAGCTCGTTCAATCTACAATAAGCCATGATGCTATATCACAAAGAACACAAGAGAACATAAGAGGGGATAAAATTTTTTTAAAACAAAAAACAAAAAACTTTTAGGACCGGTTGTTTGTAACAACAGGTCCTAAAAGTAATAGACTTGTCACTTTTTAGACCGGATCCCCTATAATCCGGTTTTAAAAGTGTCCTTTATATTTACGAAACTGTCATCGGTCATATTTTTTTAATTGGATCCTCTTTAATCCAACCTAAAAAGTTTCATTATATTTACGAAACTGACACCAGTCATACTTTTTAGACCTGATCCTCTATAATCCGATCCAAAAAGTTCATTATATTTACGAAATTGTCACTGGTCATACTTTTTAGACTTGATTCTCTATAATCCGGTCTAAATGAGACAGTCTAAAAAGCCTTTTTTGTACTAGTGTAATCTTCATTTCGATGTTTCTGCTTTGGATTATGAGAGTGCTGGCTTACCACATTTACTGCAAACGCAATGTTAGGACTAGTATGATATATATATATATATATATATATATAATTTCCAACCATCCATTAATACCTTCCCATATCTACCACCTTACCTAGATCTTCATTATCACTAATCTTGTCAACTCGTATGGGTGTTTCACTTGGCCTACATCCTAGCATCCACGTTTCTTTCAATATGTCTAGGATGTATTTCCTTTTAGAAATATAGATTCCACTTTTTGATCTTCCAACTTCCTTCCCAAGAAAGTATTTCATCTCTCCAAGATCTTTCATTTGGAATTCTTGAGCCATAGTAGTCTTGATTCGACCAATTTCTTCTATGTCATCTCATGTAAGAACAATATCATCAACATCTATAGCCAAGATAGTTATCTTACCCTTTCGGTGTTTGAAGAAAAGAGTATGATTACTCTACCCTTGGGTATACCCTTCCATATTCAAGACGCAGGTGAAACTTTCAAACCATGCACGAGGTGATTGTTTTAACCCATATAATGATCTTTTCAACTTGCATACTTGACTTTCTCTCTTCCCAGGGAACCCTGGAAGTAGCTTCATATAATTCTATTCCTTGAGTTCTCTATTCAAAAAGGCATTTTCATATCTAGCTAGTGTAAGGGCCCATCCTAATTGGTAGCCAATGATAGCAAAATTCTAACTGTATTGAGTTTTGCAACCAGCCTCGTCTTGTATATATCAAGGCCTCCATATGCTTTATACTTAGGAGTGAACACCCATTTGAAACCTATTGGCTTCTTTCCTTAAGGGAGATCAACTACATCCCATATGCCATTTCTTTTTCATGCTTCAATTTCCTCCATAATAGCATGTCTCTATTCGAGTATGGCCATAACATCATCAATATTGTCGACTACCTTGATATTGTCAAGATAGGAGACATACACATGGTATTTATAGGAGAGAGATTTATATGAGACAAACCTCTTAATGGGATGTCGGGAAAATAGTCTGTGGTGCATTACCTGTATTTTGCTTCCATGTATAGGTCTTGCCATATTTGTCTGTGTCTCCCCCTGGAATAGACTAGTAATAGAATGTGACTACCTCATGGAATGTGAGATCACATGTCACATAAAGGGGTTTATAAATAGGACCAAAGCACTTTTAGCCCTTTTGAGAGGTGGAATAGCCAAGGAAGATACAAATGCGTTTAGGTCTAGTTTATTGGTGTAGTGGAGATGAACATAAGTGGTACACTCGAATACCTTAAGTGGTAAGGTATTTTCAAGATACAGGAGATTGTAGTGTTGGTGAAGAGTTTGAAGTAGGGTTTTGTAGGATAAGGGTTGGCTGGGCATACAGTTTATGAAGAAGGCGGCGATGAGAACAATGTTATCTCAGTGAAATTTTGAAACATGGCTACTAAACATGATGGCTCGAGCTGTTTGAAGGATATGACGATTCTTTCATTTGGCAATGTTGTTTTGTTGTAGTGTATTTGGACATAAGTTTTTATGAACAGTGTCGTTATTAACAAGAAATGTGGACATAGCATGATTAAGGTATTCAATGTCATTATCAGAATGGATAATTTGGATGGATGTTTGAAATTGGGTGCAAATCATATTGTAAAATTTGACAAAAGTTTGATAAACCATAGTTTTGACTTTAAGTAAATAGACCCAACAAACATTAGTGTGGTCATCAATGGAGGTGATGAACCATTTGGAATGCATTTGATTGGATGTATAAGAAGGGCCCTATAAGTTACTGTGAATAGTGGAAAATGGTTTAGATGCATGATATGGAATTTGGGAAAAAGATGTGCAATGATATTTAGCCTTTTCACAAGAATGACAATAAAATTCAGAGACATTTTTATTTGAACAAATGAAAGGAAACTATTGAGACATGTAATGGAAATTTGGGTAACCTAATCGTTTGTGCCATAACTCCAAATCACTAGTCATAGGGGGAGAGACTTTATAAAAAGACTAAACTAATAGAGTAGGACTTTCATCCAAGAAATAAAGACCATCAAACTCTTTCAAACTGCCAATTGTCACCCCCATTAGTAGGTCTTGAAAACAACAATGAGCAGCAAAAAAATTAGCATGACATCTCTCATCACTGGTCTATTGGATCACAGATAACAGGTTGCATTGAAGTTTGGAACATGCAATACAAACTGAAGAGTGAGTGTAGCGGAAAGCTTAACAATACCAATACCAGCAACTATAGCATCAGAATTATCACAAATTTTAGCTGTAAGTCGTTTCTTAACAGGAGTATACATAGAGACAGTGGCGGACCCACACTAGGGCCCATGTGGGCAAGTGCAGACACAAAGTTTTTATAAAATATATATAATGTGAAAGAACTTAATGACAACATGTGTGGGTGGCATAGTTGGTTCATGCTTTTCAGCTTTGGTCCTCAGCTCGCGGGTTCGATCCTCCCCCATTCCTTTTATCCCTTTTTCTTTTTCCCCAATTTCATTGTTGTTCTCTTTTCACATTTTCATCTCATCTCTCACTCTCCCCTCTTGTCTGCCAACTCTCCCTGCGTCTCACTCTCCCCTCTCGTCTGCCAACTCTCCCTGCGTCCACCTCTCACCGTGCTTCCAGATCCACCACCTCTTCCTCTCTCTGCCTTCTCCGTTCCAGGTCCAGCGGCTATGACGACGAGGTGGCTGGCGGCTGTTTCTGTGTTCTCGACTGAACAAAGGTCGAATGTATCGAGTCTCTCCTCGCAGGCTCGCATGAACAGTGCCGCCGGAGGAATAGAGTCTGATTCTTGGTCCCTGTTTAATTTGCTGCCTTTGTATCTCTAACCCACTGAATCAACACCGTAGAAAAATTAAACTTCGGCTATTTTTCTTCAACATTTTTTTTCTGCTTCTTCTCCTCGAAAATTTTATTGCAGAGACACAGAAGGTGTCGACGACACGGAAGGTGGAGATGATGGAAGGAATAGCATCAATAGCATTGTTACCCACAAGAGGAATTTATGGACCTCTGATATCTGCCATATCAGTAGATCCGAGTAAGTTATTATAATGGTTTAAATCTTTATGATTATGTTTTTCTTTGCTTGACCAAAGTCACTAACTGTGGTTTTAGATTGAAGTTACTGAATTTTTTATGCTATAAAGAGACTATAATTGTAAAAAAGAACCATCATATCGATGTGTACCCAGATCTCAAATTAGCTATGGATTGACCAAAGACAGTGTTTAAGACAAATGTGTGTTGCTTAGCTTGCTGAAAAGATATCAAGTGTTCCATTTTTTTCCTGGGTTCTTGCAAGGCTGAATCCTACGTCCAGTGATTTTTTTCACCTTAATTAACTAATATGTAGATAATTTATGCTGACAAATTATAGAGAAGGAAAGCATAAGACATCACAATTAAATGAAAATGAAAAGAAATATAAAAACTGCAAGATGGGTATAAAATTTATCCCTAATATCTTTGTTCTTGCTGCAGTTTGCTATTTGTTTGGTTCCCAAACCTGTTAGGCAAATGACGTATCTTGTATATTATTTCCCAGCATTATAACTTGAATTGAATGATCATCTTTTGCATCCATGTGAGTTGAGAAAATATATGCATTAGAAAAATTAAATATGTAGGGAAAAGGAAAAGATTGGATTTTATGCTTTTGCTTCCCATGAAAGTTACAAGTGCTTCTTTTGCACAGATTTTAAACCTCCACCACCGAGGATTGGAAAGAGAACGTTTATTATAGTGGCGGTTGCTATGTCAGCTGCTCTTGTGCTTCTTGTTCTGATGCTCCTAGGAATCATGAGGTGGAAGGGCTGGTTAGGAGGCCAAGACTCTGTGTATAAAGGTATGTGATGTATCTTCCAAAAAGTAATTAATAACAACGTTTTCATTTGGATTTTCTTCCTTTAAGAAAAACATCTGGTTTCGGTACTACTTCCTCTGGTTCTCAATGTAAAACTTCTGTGGCATTATAAGTTGTGACATGTTCCCTAGTCAGTTATTTTATAATGCATTTAAAACTTTCATTAAAAAAATTGGGGCACCGCCCCGAACCCCCGAATCCCTCCATGAATTGCGCACCCACAAACTTAAAATCCTAGGTCCGCCACTGCATAGAGAACAAGGTTTTGTCCTCCGTCAAATGATTCAAAGCACCTGAATCAACTATCTAGCAACAACCAGAGCAAAATCCTTTGATGACAGCTAGAGCTTTAAAGAAATTACCTCTTCAAACCATAGTTGCAATAGGTTGCTTATGGCTGCTTTCAAGTGCTGCCAAGTGGTCAAGAATTTGACTCAACGCATCATTTAAGTGAGAAACAAGATCTATATCATTATGTTTCTCAACAACATAGGCACGATCCTGAGCTTTCTTAGACTTCCAATCAAGAGGCTTACTATGTAGATCCCAACAAGTATCCTTGGTGTGTCCTTGTTTTATGCAATGGTCAAAAGTGGGTCTGCCTTTAAAGGTCTTGGAATCCATAGAATGAACAACAAAGGCAGAGGTCTCAGGAACAGCGGCTCGAGTGGTATAACTATCTTTAAGTATGGTCTTTTTACAAGATTCTTCATTACGCAATATGGCGAATGCTTCATGCACAGATGGTAGGGGGTTTGACTTAGAATACGGGTGCACATATCATTATAGACTAGGTTGAGGCCCACAAGAAGTTCAAATAGATGTTCGGAGTTGATAAATCCCTAATTTTACATATTTTATCCCACCTTATTCATTTATTTTGGGGACTATTTTAGGTTAATTTGGATATATTTGATAATATTTAGATTGTTAGCCAATTTTAGGAAATAATATAAATCTGAATTAATTATGAGATTATTGGGCCTAATCTATTAATATTCTAATTAATATCTTGTGATTAAATAATAATTCTAATATATGATAGATCATGATTTTATCATATTTAGATCCTATGGTGCAGAATTTTTCAGGGAAACTAAAAGGAAATCCAACGGTGGAATTTTATTGGACTCAAGTTGGTACCCAAAAGCCCTCTCTTCCTCTTATAAATTAACCTAATCTAGCAACATACAAAAGAGGGGAGCTGGCTGCCAAACTCAATCATGAAAGACGCAGGACGCAGCCGCAAGACTCACAGGAAAAAAGCTGATTCATTGCTTATTCATTCATCAATTCTTTCATTCTTTCACTCGCGGGCCCACCTCCATAAATCCATCAGCATCTCAACTCTTCTCTTATATTTGTATAGCAACGCAAGATTCAAGGATTGAATCATTGATCATTCATTCACAACCTGCCTTTCCGAATGGGCGTGGTTCATTGTGTGAAGCAGTTTGAGGAGGAGATTTTCATGGTAGCTTAAACTCTTTAGGAGGCAACTTGGGAGGAGCATGGAGGGAGCTAAAGCCTAAGAGCTTACACTTGAAGACCACATGAGAGTGTTTTTCCTTTTATCGATTTGTTTCAAGACTTTAAAATTATTTAGTTTTAGATAATTTTGAGTCGTTTTATTGAGAACAATCTAGTTTTAGATTGTAGACATATTATTTGATTTAGATTAAATTGATAATTTGGATTTGAATTGTGCTAAGATATTTGTTGGGATTTTTATTTGCAAACCGTTTGATTGTCAATTATATTAATAATTGAGTTTTTATTATTGATTTAATTGTCAATTTAGGTTTATCTTCTTGGTTGTTTAATTAGGTTGGTTAATTGTCTAGTTGTTTAATTAGGAAATTGTGAACTTGATTCCCAAAAATATCTTGAAACTATTTTAACTAGTTTTAGTGGGTTTAATTAACTAGCGCTCATTCCATTATGAGTTTTCTAGTGGATTAGGTGTTGTTGAACTTGAGGGTTTCCCATGATTCAATTAGTTAATTAAATTCATTAATTCCAATCTCATTAATCTCCCTTTAGTCTAATTAATTAATTTGGGCAAAGAAAGTTAACTCCATGTGAATCCTAAGTTGTCCCTTTTATCACTCATAATTGAACTAGATCTTTGTTGTTTGATTTGCTTTTGACTAATCTTTTTCTTAGGATTTTAATTATTCTCTCATAACAAAACCCCCTAAAAATTGCATTCAAAATCATATAGATTAGTTTCACTTTCATTTAGGTTTAGATTAAATTTTCATCTTGCATTTAGTTAGTTTAGTTTCATTTCATTGCATTTTTCATCACCTAAATTCAACCTAAAGAAAACCCACAGCTTGCTCCTTGGGAGAATGACCTAGGTTGACCCTAAACTGCATAATAATTTAGAACCTAGTTTAATTGACTGCTTTAGCGACAAAAGCAGCTCATCAATCTTTTTTTCTTTTCGATCATCATCAGCATCAGCGGAGCAATGACGAGTCTTATTTTGAAGAGAATCAAGTTCCTGTTGTAGATTAGATTTCTCAAGGAAATAATCATTTAATGATTTTTAATCTTGTTTGACCTACCATAATAGACCAAATATCAAATATCTGAGACATATTTCCTGTGTTACCATAACCTTCACGTACTACCTCTCATATGTCACATGCCGAAGGAAGGAACATAAAGATTCTCTTAATGGATGAAGCCATCACATTAACTTGCCACGAGGATACCAAGGAATTTATATGAATTCTATACCTCTAGTGCCTTGGCATCCAGTGATGAAGCAGCGGTGGTTTCGCCGGTGATATACCCTAATTTCCTTCTGTCCGTTGAGAGCGAGAATCATGTATTGTGCCCATTATTGGTAGTTGTCACTGGTGAGCTTCTCTGGGACAATCAGGACCGTTGACGTATCAAAGGCTTCGAGGTCAGAGGAAGTAGTCGACACACTGACTGAGCTTTCAAAATCCAATTAGTGTGAGAACGTGAACTAGCGAGAAAGAAAACTTTCGAGAATGTGACCTAAGAGCAATCGGGAATTGTCGAGAGCGTTGATAGGGATGATCAGGAACTGAGAAGAACTTTGACTATTTCTTCAATTCTATGATACATGATGAAATTGGAGGTTTGAATATATTCTTTGTATTATTCTCGATTGATAGTTACAATGTTATATACAAGAGAAGTGAATCAGCTAAGTTAAGAGGAGGCAGAATTTCACGGGGGAGAGAGATATGCGGGGGTAAGTGGGATACACGAAGATGAGATAACAATCAAACTATAGTCAGAATAAAATCAAAGAATTAAATCTTATATGATCCTGTTACGGACCTGTATAAGGCCCATATTCAATATATTCCCCAATAAGGGGCAATTCACGTGGCACCGCGTAAACACAAAAGTACTGTACGGGTTTTTTTGAAAAGATTAGGTTCTGAATTATTGGAAGAATTCTTTACAGAGGAAGAAGATATTTTTTCTTTGATCTTCTCAAGAGCTTCTTCTACTTTGCAGAAGTTATACACCTTAAAGGTATGCACACTCTCTCTGGCTATTTACAATTCAGCCGTCATTGTGCACACACACCACCCTGTTTGGCGAAAGCCTATTTGTGTACAGTGATCAATTATCCTCATAGGCATCTATTCCATAGATACCTATGAGAGAGAGTTAAATGATCTTATATCAACATACTAGTCCATTAGGGCTAGACATCTGCTGTTCTTGAACAAAACATTGGCGCCGACCGTGGAGAACCATTAATTTTGATTCCCGCGACCAAAGATGGTTAAACTTCCCAAATCCCAACTGCCAAACGAACAATCAAGGAGTTTTATAGTTAGGGTTTGGAATGTCAACGTAGCAAAAATTTGGACGATAAGCGTTCGTGAATGCTTTTGATAGAAGCGGCAAATTCAGATTTGGATCAATTCAGTGTTACGAGGTGCCCACTAAGGACACAATCCTGCTCGCAACCCAATAAATGGAGAAGATGGAGTTCAAATTGCTTTATCTGGATTCTACGCAGGGGCACATGTTCAACACACCCGTTGGTTGAACACCCTTCTTTTGCAAGAAACTGAGAAGCAATTCAAGAATGAAGTTAATGTCATTGGTCAGACCCATCCAAGAATTTAGTTTGGTTGCTTGGGTTCTGAGGATGGAACAGAAAGGATGTTTGTTTATGAGTATATGAGCAATGGCACATTAGTTAGCTTTCTTTTCAGTGACTCAAAACTCAACGTCCTTATATCATCTCCTTCGAAATATGTGAAAGGACTGGCTAATGAATTGCTTTATCTGTTGGAGAAGCTCCTTGTTAAAATATTTGTGGCACCACAAAAGGCTGAGGGAATTCATTACCTCAATACTCCATGAATTATTATTTCAAAAATGCATTAAAGTTAATCATATCTGCAGTAATGAATGCATTAACGAAGGAATGATAATGTATAGTTTCTTTCTCTGGTCACTTGTCTTCAGTGGCATGGTGGTGATAATGAGTTCTTATTTGCACTCCCAAAGCAGTTGTTGTTCTCTGTACAGAGGGATCATGTTCTGACATGTCTTCCTAGTCTGTCATCAACTATGGTATCATTATGGACTATCCTCGTTCAATCAGAACTTGAACATGTTCAAATTTCTATTCTGAAACTCATTTCTACAATCAGAAGAATTTCTTCAACTGGAATAGATACCTATGAGTTGAAGATGGGTTGCAGATTTCAAAGTTAATCATATCTGCAGTCCAAAGGCTTCGGGGGGAAAGGGAAGTATCAATGAAGGTGGAGACTAAATTTTCTATTAACAGTCACAGTTAATTGCAAGAATTAGTTGTTTCAGAAGATGAAGCATGCACATTTATTTTTGAGTAAATACCCTTTTGGTCCCTGACAAAAAACACGGACCCCATTTTGGTCCCTGACAAAAAAAATGTCATTTTTAGTCCATAAAAAGGACGAATAAGGGTCGATTGGTGGACATTTTGTGAAAGTGGAGCTTGAATCACCAAGAGGGGGTGAATTGGGGATTCTCAAAAATCTTTTCGATAGGCTCTGTTTTCAGATAGAAAATGAAAGAAAAACAGAGTATAAGGAGAAGAAGCAAGACACAAGAATTTATACTGGTTCGGTCGAACAACTTGACCTACGTCCGGTACCGGACTCTCGGGATTTCTCACTATCAAGATTGATTACACACTCGCATTTCAAGAGTAATTCTCTCTAGAACTTACTCCCCTTACAAGTTGTAATCAATGACCCCAATCTCCAAGTCCCCTTGACTTGAGATAACTTACAAGAATGATTTACAATCAAGAAAAACTCTCTCTAAGAGTAGATATGATAATCATGAAGAATAAATGTATCAACGAGATACTTTCACAAGAAAACTCAAAGAGTAAATGAAACTATCTTAATTTTCGTTCTTGCACAGGTTGGTTGTTGAGAAGACTTGAATGCATCTCTATTTATAGGTAGAGAACATTAATTGACCGTTGTAATCCCTCAGATAACCGTTGGTGATGTTGGGAGTTGATTACATGAAGCTTTGGTCTTCTTCTCTCTCTACTCTTTGGTTAATCCAGCTTTGCAGATGATCAGAGTTGACTCTCTGATTATTAATCCGTTGGAAGAGCAGTTTACTGGATGTAGAAGGCAAGCATTAACTTCTCCAAAACGTGTGGAGAATGTTTTCCCAAAAGCATGCAAGTTTCTGCACCTTTGCATTTAATGTGCTGACATGCTTTATGCTTTTTGCCTAATCTCCATTTAATCCGGTCTTTAACCATCTGAAACTCACTAACAAACTGATTAAACATAGTTAAGAATAGTTATGAGTAATGGTAAAGAGTATTGAGATCAAACAGAAACATTTCATGAAATCGTTCAAATCGAAATTCAAATTTTGCGATCGAAACTCGAGTTGGTTCTTCGAAACTCGAGTTTTCATGTTTTAGAGGATTTTTAACAAAAGACCGAAACTCGAGTTTTCTCTTTACAGAGACAAACATCGCGATTTGGCATTTTTGGACATGTTGGTGAACAGTGCAAAACTCGAGTCAATTAATGACTAACTCGAGTTTTGGACTCTTAAATGAAAAATCATGTTTTAGTCCAAAAGCTTAAAACTGGAGTTTCCAAAACATAACTCGAGTTTTCACATTGATTGAAAACTTTGGAAACTTCTCTTTAGTGACGAAACTCAAGTTTCAAAAAAGAAACTCGAGTTTTCTCTTTTATGAGAAAACGTTGAAAACTTTGGTCGATTCAATCATGGAAGTTTTCACAAGGTCAGAGGCGAGCATTGTTCTCAGATGAGGAAAACTTGAGTTTTCAAACAGAACTAGAGTTTCCAGAAAACGTTGGAAACATAGAGAACTCTCTGTATGACCCAAACTCGAGTTTCCAAATGGAAACTGGAGTTTTGGTTTCTTCGAAAAACTTGGTTGCTCTCTGTCTTGTCAAAACTCGAGTTTTCAAAATCAAACTCGAGTTTGCTTTGAAACTCGAGTTTGCCTTAGACAGTAAGTTTTTCAACTTACAAAGACAAACTTCTTCTGTGTTTACAATTGTCCGTTATCATCAAAACCAATTGAGAACTAACATTTTGATCCCTCCCAAATTTCCAAAAGGTCCTTTTTAGTTCCATAAAAATGACGAATAAGGGTCGTTTTCTTTGTCAGTGACAAAAATGGGGTCCGTGTTTTTTGTCAAGGATCAGAAAGGGTATTTACTCTTTATTTTTATATTTCCCTGCTATTGATCTTCTAATTGATTAATGGTTTGACTTGATAATTCCAAACATTAACCTTCTCTTGAAGACAAGTTATACAGAAATTGTAAGTGGTAATTGTTCACGCAATTCCAATCACATGATTTGAGCATTATTAATATTGCATAACTGACATGTTTCTTGAAAAGCTATATTGGCTTCATCAAAAAAGGTATTTGAACAACAACTACCTTAGTTAGTCAGTGAGAGAAAGGAGTAAGATATCAACAATACATTTTTCAGCTCAGACATCAAGCAGCACACACCATGTTGATAATTCTTGCTTCCATTGTCTGTGTCAAGAGTGGCGATACTCAGCAGAGTTGCCGCCACATGCTCTTTGCCAACATGAAGAGTTATACAAATATCATTTGATCGCTAGTTGGGGTTACTAAGGATGCTTTTGTCTGCAATTTGAACCAGAACAGTTTATTAAGCATTCTGGACTCTTTTTTTGGAAGAGTGGTATTGGCAGACTTGGGATATGCTCTCTTGGTATTATCCCCTTCATTAACGTCCAGATTGTGTTTCAACTTCTTGCACAAGTATATCCCAAGCTATAAGATCTTCAAAATAGAGAAGGAGAGTCAGGAAGAAAGAAAGTTCTTGAGCACACTCGATATGCCTCAGTCGAATTCGCTATTGTACAGGAAATTGGTCAAGTATTCTACCTACAACCTTATGTCAATAACTTCAGTGCACAATGGGTTTTGTATTCTGTCATCTTATTGACTCTTGGATCTGTATTTACAACATATATTGGTGAGAGAATTTCAAACCTAAAAACTTGGGAATGGAACATCGCTTTTGATATTCACAAACATCATCCTACTTGCCTGCCTCATTTGGAAGGACATTTGTCGAAGCATTTAACGATGCTAATTATGTTGGACTCATCACCTTGATTGTGCCCTTCCTTTTGTTGTTTCCTGGTATTGTTTACGTTCAGGAAGCATAAATGGTCAAAATATTCCTTCAACAACTAAAGTAAGTGTTAGTATTTAGCATGTCTATTGCAAGTTGCCAACAGAATATTTATCCATCATCATTGGGTACTTTTCATTGTCTGATTGTTTGGCCATTCAGCTGATGAGCTCCTCAACAACGTGCCATTCAATTTTCGAAGATTGAATTACCACAGCTTTACTGTAGTTTTATTGATAATTCTCATTCAGATGATGAAGTAAAGGACATTCCTCTGGACCATGCGTTTCCAATTGATAAACTTACCCAGGAAAATCATTGTTTGAATATGTTTAGTAGAGACTTGTTCCTATCATTTCTACAATTTAGGAATGACAAAATAGGTTCATCCACTAAACAAAATACTAAATGTGTGAATGCTGCTTTAATTGCATCTATAAATGCTAATGTTTGGGTCAAAATTCCAATTGGAAATGAATCCAATTGCCAAAACTCTTATCCGGTGACAAGCTTCATGACAATCATAAGAAGCTGTCAAATTATTGCTGAAGATAGCTACATCTTTGAGGGATTGGCAGTCTTGGTAGATGTCATTGATAGGTTCTCTCAGTTGGTGACCAATCCAATTATTTCAAATCAGATGTTTTGCAGGTTATCCATTCAAAGAGAAGTTCAAAGGAGATCATAGCAGTTTCTCCAACAGCATCTTCCATTACATATACAGAAATGAATTGTTGCATTCAATCTTTGTTGATAAGCTTCTTTCATACAAAAGAAGATTCTATGGAGTTGATATTCAAAACTAATATGCAATTTCATTGCTCTGTATCATTGATGAATGATGATCTAGTGAGGCCACACTTGGGTTTCTCTTCGCTAGCACTACATTCTTTTCAGGATTCACAGGTGTTAGCAAAGTGAACATATCCACTCGCTCATCCACGACAGTGCTTCACATCACTTTCTCCAAATCAATTGAGGGTGACAGTGAACTCTTTGTTTGTCTTCCATCACTTAGTATCTGGCTACATTTTTCTATGTGGATGGAGGTTATCAATTTTGTCAACATTTTACAAAAGTTGTGCCCATGGAAGCATCATTGAATTGTTTCCCACACAATACTATTGCTCCTGTAAAAGACACAGCGGTTAGCGATCATTTCAGTTTCCATCATTCTGAAAACACCTCGGCACATTTTGCCTCAGAAGAGATGAAGGATACTGTTTTACTGGCTTTGAAGCCTGATGTGGTTGGTGTGACGTTTCACATTCCTATATCAGTTACTGATGAATCTTCTCTTGATCTTCAATTTGGTGAAGATCTTAGGTTGACATCCTCGAGTGCATCTTTTGAAACAGATGAAGAAATAAACTTGAAACATCTTTCTTTTTCTTTCAACATGAGTTGGTTTGAATTATTAGTACATAGCAAGGCATGACAATGTCTGGTCTGAGGCCAACTCCTCGGAGTCTGTTGAAAGGCTATTAAAATATGTTCAGATTGGAACCCGGATAAGCAGACCATGTTCCGTGATTGGAACCCGGATAAACAGACCGTGTTCTGTGATTGGAACGAGGATAAACTGACCGAGTTCTGTGATTGGAACCCGGACAAACTGAATGTGTTCCGTGATTGGAACCCGAACAAACTGAAAGTATAGTACAGTTAAGTCCATGTTAACTCCAGATCACAAACTGAAAATAAATGAAGAAATTTTCAGTAGAGAATTATGTTTCAGACTGTCCAAATTGCGACAGTTATGGATGAATAAATAAAGCCAGGGTAATTCTAATACCCCTGATTAATAATAGAAATAATAATAATAATAATAGATTAAAATAATAATAATAATAATAATAATAATAATAATAATAATAATAATAATAATAATAATAATAATAATAATAATAATAATGAAAGAATTAAGGTCTGCGTCTTCTTTCTATTGATTTATTCATCCAATATATATGTACATATATAGAGGGAAATAATCTAAATTGATTCCTAGAGTTTCTCCTAGAATATAAGAACAATAATTTGAAATTTAAAAAAACAGTTAAGATCACATAATCGGATCTGATTAGACTGGGTCATATAACAGATTAGGGTTTAAGTGATAAAGGCCCATAGTTGGCAATAATTAATCATGTTTGTAGTGTTAATTTATTAATTGGCAATAATTAAAGAGCCTAGCCCATAGCTAAAACCCTAGATTTTAATTATAAACTTAGGTCTAGCCGCCTAAACCTAGAAAACGCTCGACACTTTTTCTCCGCTACTGCATCCTCCTCCCGTACTCTCATCAAATCATTTTTTCTAGAAGGCAAGCAAAAACGGAGATCAGGTAATCCTAATTCCCATATAGCTTAGGTTAATTCATATTATATGTAATCCTAATTCTCATATAGCTTAGGTTAATTCATATTATATGTAATCCTAATCCGATGAGTCTTAGGTTAATAGGAATCTTGATAGACAATCCTAATCCCCAGAACAATAGGAATCCATTGCTATAAAATGTAATTCTTTTTAAATCCCCAAAACCGTCGTCTCGTTCTTTTTCGTGATTTCCATTCGGTACCATTAATTTTGTCTTTGCCTTCCTCTGTGAGAAAATTATCTTCTTCATGTGATATGATTCTGTTTTGATTTCTACTAGCGTGAGTTATTGATTATATGCGCTTCTGGATGTGTGTTGTGGGACGAATCGGTGGTATCATCTTCATCAGTTTCGAACTTGCGGTTGTCCTCTGAAAAATAACGTTAATTTGAATGCCCACATAACCTATTATTGGACTTATTATTGGCATGTACAGTTATTCACATTGAGTGTTTCTTACATATATATGGTTGCTCTCTCTTCAATAATTAGCATCCATGACAATTGCTTTGGGTCCACGCCTACTTTTCATCAATTACCATATATTATAGATAATAGGCTAAAGTATACTTTTAGTCCTTTAAGTTTATATGAGATATACTTTTGGTCCCTTAACTTTATAAAGTATACTTTTAGTCCTATAATTCTAACACCGTTAATTTTGCTAACGGAAAATGCAAACTCAAATGATAACGATGTAAATTTAAATGATGACCGTGTAATTAAATGTTGTTATACTTAAATTTAAAATATGGTTAAATTAAAGAATATATAAAATTTGTGCAATTATATGCTATTAGTCATCACTTAAGTTCGCTGAGTCAGTATTTTCCGTTAGCAACATTAACGGTATTAGAATTTTAGGACTAAAAGTATAGTTTATGAAGTTAAGGGACCAAAAGTATACCTTATATAAAACTTAAAGTACTAAAAATATACTTTAGCCTAGATAATATAATATACTATATTAATGTAGAGGCTATATCTATGCCTATTATTTGATTCCTTTTTATTTCTTTCTTCATATAATATCTCCTACACAATAAAATAGAATACGAATAGATTTTATATCAAAATATCTTTGTATCCCATATTTAACTAAATAATAGAAAGTATATAAAAAGGTAATTAAATAATAGAAATAATTAGGGATTTAAATGATGGTCATGAGAACTTCTCAGGACAACCTTATAGGAAACCCATGAGAAAAAGGGATAATGAGTAGAGCCAGAGATTTAAATGATGGTCATGAGAACTTCTCATAACAACCTTATAGGAACCCATGAGTAAAATGGATAATGAGTAGAGCCAGAGATTTGAATGATGGTCATGAGAACTTCTCATAACAACCTTATAGGAACCCATGAGTAAAATGGATAATGAGTAGAGCCAGAGATTTAAATGATGGTCATGAGAACTTCTCATAACAACCTTATAGGAACCCATGAGTAAAATGGATAATGAGTAGAGTCAGAGATTTAAATGATGGTCATGAGAACTTCTCATAACAACCTTATAGGAACCCATGAGTAAAATGGATAATGAGTAGAGCCATGGATTTAAATGATGGTCATGAGAATTTCTCATGACGACCTTATAGGAATCCATGAGTATATACTTAATAGTTTAATTTAGGAAATCTCATGATAAAATAGAGACAAAATTTCAATGATTAATACCACTAATCCTAATACCCATGAGTCTTAGGTTAATTTTATATATGTGTGTACGTGGCTGCTTGGTGGTTTGATTTTCAAAATTGAAACATATGTATAGATTGATTAATTACCTTTGAAGATGCATACCTCACGTGTTGCTCTGGTCGCTCCGGATTTCGTGATTGAATTTTATAAATATTTTGATATATATATATATATATATATATATATATATATATATATATAGTGAGAAATTCATTTTTGTATGTATTGATTAGTGAAGGTTTTGGTCTTCTTCTCTCTCTACTCTTTGGTTAATCCAGCTTTGCAGAAGTTCAGGGTTGACTTCCTGAAAATTAATCCGTTGGAATAGCAGATGCTGGATGAGGAAAGGAAACATTAATTCCTACAAAACGTGTGGAGAATGATTGTCCAGAAGTATGCAAGCTTTTCTGTACTTTGCATTTAATGTTCTAACTTTTACTTTATGCTTTTTGCTAATTCTCCATTTAATCCTGTCTAAATCATCTGAAACTCATTAACAAACTGATTAAACATAGTTAGGAATAGTAATGAGTGATGATATAAAGTATTAGGATCAAACACACACATCTCGCAAATTCGTGTAACTTGAAATTCGAATTCAGCGACGCAAACTCGAGTTTTCATGTTTCAGTAAAAGGCCTAAACTCGAGTTTCAAAATCTTAACTCGAGTTTTCTCATTACAGAGGAAAACATCACTATTTTGGCATTTGGACAAGTTTAGTGCACAGTGCAAAACTCGAGTCATTAAGTGACTAACTCGAGTTTTGGACTTTCGATGAAAAATCATGTTTTAGTCCAAAAGCTCAAAACTGGAGTTTTCATTTCAAAACTGGAGTTTTCAAATTTTCAAAACTAGCGGAGCTCTCTGCCTGACTAAAACTCGAGTTTTCACATTCTTTGAAAACTATGGAAACTTCTCTGTAAGGCCGAAACTCGAGTTTCCAAAAGTAAACTCGAGTTTCCAAAAGTAAACTCGAGTTTCCTCATTTATGAGAAAACATTGAAAAGCTTTGTCGAAATGAACAATAGAGTTTTCACAAGTTCAGAATCGAGCATTGTTCTCTGTAGGATGAAAACTCGAGTTTCCAACAAAGTGTGGAAACTTAGAGAACTCTCTGTGTAGCCAAAACTTGATTTTCCAAAAGTGAACTAGAGTTTTGCTAACTTTGAAAATGTTGATAGTTCTCTGTCTTGTCAAAACTCGAGTTTGTTAATTTTAACTCGAGTTTGCTTTGTCTGTGGAAAAACTCAAAAGCTCTCTGTATGGTCAAAACTCGAGTTTTCATTTCTTAACTCGAGTTTGCCTTTCATTGTAAAAACTAGAGCTTTTCTCTGTCAAGTCAAAACTCGAATTTCCAAAGTGAAACTCGAGTTTGCCTTTGACAGTGAGTTTTTCAACTTACAAAGACAAACTTCATCTGTGTTTACAATTGTCCGTTATCATCAAAACCAATTATGGAACTAACATCTGTTCCATAGATACCTATGAGAGAGAGTTAAACGATCCTATATCAACATACTAGTCTATTAGGGCTAGACATTTGTTGTTCTTGAATAGAACATATCCCTAATATCTCAGTGGGGATATTCTACAAATACATATGGCTTCTTCAGAGATTATATTCTATCTGACTATTTCAAGTTTGTGTGTTCAAGGAAGTGTTCATTCATGATCTCTTTAGGGTTATCAAAGTGTTAGGAAAAATGGGCTTGTATTCAAGTGGATGATCCAGTTTTCAAGCGAATTTGGACAGAGGAAGTGTCCCTTTCTTCTTCTTCTCAGCGGGTCTTACAGGATTGTATTTTTCTTTTAACTTTATTATTACTTACAAACTTTTTTAGTTTTTCCTTTGTCTCTTTTTTAAGATGTAATTAGTATGTTCTCATCTTTTTATTGTAATATAATTATAAAAAAATCGGTACTCTTCATTGTCTCTTGCATGTAGAGTTTGATATACTATGGATACTCCAATAATCTCATAAAGAAGCAACACATAATATAATAATGTGATTATACGTTAAACACAACAATAAAAGTTTATTGAAGTAAATTATAATAACGGTGAGTCTGCAGATGATTATATCTCCATAATTTTATTTTTATAAATGAAATATATTAACACAAACTATATATTGTACATTTATAAAAATAACAAGTCCAGTATTAAATGTATGGCCTAGTTTATACTCCTCCGGTCCTATATGTAGGACAAATTTTATAGTGTAAATTGTACTACAAACTTTGTTCTATATTTAGGACGGGAGGTAGTAGTATAATTTACACTACAAAATATATCCTCAATTTATTTTCAGGGTAGTGTTTCTATGATTGGATTGGTTAAGGGGTTAAAACTTATGGGCTACTTCAACTCTCAATGTGAGAAGTTAATTTAGTCCTGTTAAGAATTTTTGTTGGTGAGTGAAATGAGCCGGCACGTGTTTTAATTTCTCTAATTACAGATAAAATTATGTAATTTAAAGAATCATTAAGAAATTTGTTCTTGGATTCAAAAAAGGAACAATTTTTTTTATAAAAAAAAAAAACAAAAGAAAAAAACTTTAAGCACCAGATAAATTAAAAATAATAAATTGAAAAAGATGTTCTTGGAACTCAAGGCCTTATAGATATACCAAGCATAACTTGCATAAGGGGGGAGTCCAAACAAACAACAGATAAATCACAGGCCCGGGATTCCACTATGGAAAACCACCCTAAGACTACAGCAGTTTGTCATAGTTACAGACTAAAGGCATGTTTGAATTAGCATATATTTAAGTAAGTCGAGACAAAACTCCTCTCACATACTTATCTTGTATATTGTAGATCACATTAAAAAAGCAGCCTCCAGATACATAGATAGTTAGAAACTAATCATCTTGAGACGTAGAGATCACCAAAGTGAGTTTTACCTTAATTCACCCCAAATGAGAGAGAAATATTAATTTTAGGAAGCATTTTCCCAGATATGTTATCAAATGTTTACATTATCATATCAACCTATCCTGGTTCATGTTGAAGCATATAGGGGGCCGGTGTGGGCAACTAATTAATTAATTTAGTTATTTATTTATTTTTAATATACAATAAAGATGGAGGATATATTATTGTTCTGTATCACGGCGCACACACATATACATAGGGGTGAACATTCGGTTTTTCGGTTAAAACTAAAAAAACCGAAAAACCGAAATATGCACATGTTAAAAACCGAACCGAAAAAACCGAATTATTTCGGTTCGGTTTTACGGTTAATTCGGTTTAACCGAATTTTACATAAAGTTATGAAATTTTACATGAATAAAGTAGACATATAGGGCTTTCTAAATATATAATTTATGTAGCATTTTGAGTTCTACACAAGTAGTAACATATTTTTGAAGTTAAGCCTTATTTATGAAATTATAAACTGGCAGCGTTGAGAAAATATTAAACTGGGAATGATCCATGACTTTCTTGCTTCTGGGAATATTTTTCCTTGAAAATAGGTATGTCAAGGGTCATGAGGAATTTTGAAGCACTCAAAAACGATTTTTGTAGAACTAATTATGATTTTTTTTTAAAAAAAAAAAAATCGGTTTTTCGGTTTTAACCGATTTTTTTTGCAAAAACCGAACTAAGCTAGTTTAAAAAACCGAACCGAAAAACCGAACACCGAATTATTCGGTTCGGTTTTCGGTTTTGATTTGCTCACCCCTACAATATATACCAATCTGTGATTCGATCAATTTTCCATCCCACGTTCAATCAAATAACTTGGCAAACAACAGTGCAATTGATCAAACTTTTCTGCCATATTTTTCCACAAAAGAGATATCCACAAAATCAAATTATATGCTAAGCATCTTGAAAGAAACATATTTCTTGAGCCATTTGCTTTCCAAAATAGAAGAAACAAATACTCGGAAATTAAGCTAAAAACTCCAGCACAGAAGAGGAGGATAAGATCATAGTTACAAAATTTGACAAAATAAACAAGCACACGTTGTGCAAAGTGGATAAGGAGGATAAAGGTCATAAAAGTTGCAAAACCCAACTTAGTTTTCAGCCTGCCCAAAGTACCTGCCTGAAATTGCAGCTAGTATATTCAACATCACGACTTCATCATCGAGTTCCGTCTTCATAGCTCGTAAGCTGGCACACTTCCGTAGCAGACTCCTTAAAGCAGCACAAGAGTCAGCATCCAGTGGAGCATCAACTGTTGCACAGAGAGCAAACAGCCACATGCAATCATCTCTTGTGATTGCGTCCATTGGCTCCAGCGAGCGAATCCGTTTACGCAACATCGACACCCGGGCTACAGGATTCATTCCTAAAATTTTCGAGAGCAAAGGACAGTTACTGGAAGTATCCTTACCTTCTGAAGTCAAGGCAGTTTGATCGGTGGTCACCCCAATATTCTCACGGCTATGATGCTGGGTTTCCGCGGTCATTACAACACTACTTGCGACAGCTTTGTTCACAGTTAGTTCTATGGAATTCATATGTTGCACACTAGAAACATCGAGCTGCGACAGTTTCTGGCATCGCAAGTATGCGAACAATTAGATAAATAGGGTTAGTTAATTCATGAACTGAAACATTATAGTTAAACTAACTAGCAATGACATCGTGTTGAATTCTTTCATTAGAAGAAAATCAAATTCCCTGTAACGAAGAGTATCAAAACATTATTACTTATGGAAGAGCCAAAAAAGAATACTCCGTACAATATATTGTAACTAGCATTGTCAGTATAATTCATGATGCATTGTCTTCTATTTTATAACAAAAGATACCATGGGTAAAACTTCCATTCTGAGATTAAACATCAGAAAGCCCGAGTGAAGGCCAAAAAAAAATGGCTTCAGTCATATCATTAAAATGTATTTCATTATCATTCACTCAACAAAATATATATTTTACCACAAAATGATCCAAGGAAAGGTTCGCGAGTCTGACAAAGAAGTGTCGGGTCAGGGAGTCCCAAACTTCTTTAACCATAGCAATCGCCCAATCCATCCAAAGTTTTCTTTCATTATTAACCTTGCAGTCGAACAGCTATTAAGTTGGAAAGTAGATTGGGACAAAATGGGGCCAGTATATTTTTCCTCCTTTCATTTTTCATGCTTTAAACTATGGCAAGCTGTGAATACATATTCAACACATTAAAAAAAAAAAAAACAAAATAGTTGCTCTTCAAAAAGACAATAACATACCGCTCTGAGGTCTGAAAATTCAGCAAGAAATGCATTCTCCCACTGCTTTAATGGCAAGAGATGTTCAGGACATTGGGCAATATCAGGAATCTTGGGCATGTAAGCACTCTGTTCCTTGTTAAGTTTACTTCTATTAAGTTTGGCTACCTTCACTTTGGGAATTTGAGCAGCTTCCCATCTGAGGAAGCAGGGTTCAGTTTACAATCCAAACTACTTTTCTTCCATGCTCTAAACAAAAGCTTAATGATAGCAAACTATTTCAAAAGTAATATCATTGGAGTAGAAACTATAGTAAATAGTTACCATATAGAGAAAAATGAAACCAGAGGAGCAGCCAGTAGCGCAGTACAGAGTGATATGCATTAATTAAAGGAAATAAAAACAGGAAACCCAATAACATAGACCCTAAAATTTGCAGAACGTAGGTTTCTCCCTCATAGGTCCCTGCCACGTTTTTCCATATAGAAGGACCAAAAATCTCTAGAGTGTAGCTTATAAAAAGGACAAAACCCGTTCAAAAAATTGAAGCTTATAAAAGGGACCGGAGGGAGTATGTTCTTTCAGATACCCAAAACTCATGAAATATCTATAAGGCAAAAATACACTTTAACCTACCCAATACGCCTACTTTCTTCTCACATACACCTTGGCATTATTGGGCTCAAATTGATTTCTCTCAATTGGCTCATCACTTAGTGTCAGAAATCATTGTTGCTCCTGCTCATCTTATGCTCAAAATTACAGCTTGACTTCCGAACAATGAGTTAATGGATGTATAGATAGTACTCCCTCTGGTCTTAATTATAGGACAATATTTGGGAGTTGGTTTTGGTCCTAATTATAGGACAACATTATACTTTTTCTCAATTTCTTGATAAAATACCCCTATTGATACTTTCTCAATAATAATTATACATAATAATAATTTAATAACGTACCTATACATTCTATAAAGTAAGTAATACTTGCAACTCATTAATGCCACATACACCTTAGTTCTACTTTTTTTTCAATAAAAAAATTGAGCAATTTTTGTCATATTTTTCCCATACAATTTTAGCAGTGATGGTTCTAAATTGATATATGAAGTACGTCATAGGATGGTGATATATGAAATTATGAAGTTTATAAAGCACAGTTCAAATATGAATGAGGGATTATATGAAATCAATAAGGTAATTGAAGTGCAAAATTTATACATGGGCATTTTAGGAAAATGACTACAATTAACTAATTTGACTCCTATCATTAATCCCTCCAAAATCGGCTAAATATGTCCTATAATTAGGACCGGAGGTAGTAATAGTTAATAAGAAAAAAAAAAGCTTAATATATAGCTAGCTGTGCATGGGGCTGCATTCTGACTATAATATCTCTGTAACTTGGATTGTAACATCTCTTGAACTATTGTAATCTATGTTAAAAAAGACTGCAAAGTATGATAAGGGTGGCCAGAAGGGAATGGAGAATTGTATTCTCTTGACTAGGACTCTAATACTTCTACAAGACTGAGGGCCTCTATTTGTAGGCGAGAAAAAGGAAGGGACAATCCAAACTTGGAATATTTCCCTTGGGAAATATGCACATTTGCATTTACAATTACAATGACCAATAATAATTTAGGAAAAAAATTAAGCCACCTATTACTTCTACACCCCACCTCATAGCATGTCAATCATACCCAGCTTGGATAAGTGAACATCAATCTGAGTTTCAGAGAACATTTCTGTTATGATAGACTATCAGTTATACTTATATCCATTTGGTAAACATTCTCAAGTTTAGAATCCTAAAAATTTTGATGTCTAGTTTCTATTATTGAGTTCTGTTTGAGTTTAGTTGTGTTCTCTTCAATTGGTTGGTTGTAACAACTCAAACTTCATCTTGAGAGGGTGCAGAGAATCCCATCAAAATCCAAAAAGGAATAATTATTTCGTTCAAGGAGTCATGCAGTTTATTATTGTCGAGGACTCTTAATTTATTTATGTTGAAGAATAGAAAGTTTACTATTAAATTAAGTATTTATTATTATTATTATTAGGGATATCGTTTAGTATTTATTAGGATTAGATTTGAATATTTTATCAATATGATTTGATTTGACTTGATTTGATTAGTTAAGATAGATTATAGAGTTAGGGTTAGTCTATTAGTTTGCCTATGTAAAGGCCTCTTTGTACCCTTTTTATTCTTAAGGATCAATAATAATATTAGTATTTTCATTGTGCTTATTGTGATTCTTTAATCTCAACAATTTAGAAGTTCATTCGTAGTCTGTGTTTATTTTCAAGTATCATTATAATAATAATAATAAAATAAAAAATAAAAAAAGCAGAACACCGCCATAACATGTGTATGATGCAATTGACATGGTGCAAATCTTCCCTTTCACCGTAATTTTTTATTTTTTATCCATCATTTTATTTTACAAGTAAGTTCTTTACCAGAAAAGTAACTACTGAAAGGCAAAGAATAGGATTTTAATTACATTAAAGGTCCACTACCTCAATCAATGGAAGCCCCAAATAAGGACGGGAATGGGCTGTTTTGTATATTCTCAAAGCCTTTTAAGAGTCAGAGTCCCCAATATTTTTAAAAATCAATATTTGAAGAGTAAAGCAATAAAAGAGATTAAAAAAAATAACCAGAGCATGAATGAATCACAGAACCAGCAATCGGCAGTTGTGAGCAATCAGAATAATACCTGACACGCCTAAGATATTCCCATCCATCCTCAGGTGGACCCGACTCAAAATTTGGTTCTCCATCAACCAAAAAGGCAGGTTTCTGAATGCTATCATAATCACTGTCACTATCTTCATCTTCATACAACTCCCCTTCAGAAACTGTGCCTCCATTCTCCTCACCCAGATTATTGCTACAAGGGTCCATATGATTCACGTTTTCGTTACTGTTTATTTGTGGTAATTCATTATCCATATTTTCAGAACACACTGCACCAAAAAGCAATTTCAAAAACTTTCAGCATTAGCATGTACAATTAGAAAATGATTAAGCGTTTGAGAATGAATATGTATCTAAATGCAATCCCGATAAAAAGCAACACCAGCCAAATAAAGAATGTCCTTCTCAGACAAGAACAACGTGGAAAAGAAACTGAACCTTTTATTGAACAACCATAACACTTTCAATGTACAATGATGAATGTAAACGTCCAATCATCCCCATTAGGGCATGACAACAATGCTAGTATTTTGCACATGATTTTTCATTTACAAGGATTTTATACAAGTAATCAAGCACATTGCAACTAGAGTCAGAGCCTAAAAGTGATTGAAAACTAGTCAAAAAATGTTGCAGATTATATCAATCCCATGTTCCTTTTGCTCTTTCCTCAATGCACATAGACATTCATATATCTCCATCTTCCATAAGCAGCACCCACACCTGTTCATAACAGAAATTGGAAATATCAAATTGATACAATCTGAACCAGCAGAAAAGGGGGGAAAATAGGTGCTTCAAGGGGGAAAAATAACTATTTGTGTTCAAGCTTCATCAAATATATGTGTGTGTGTGTGCGTACACACACACATATCTGTCTATTTTCACAGAACAAAATAAGTTGAAAACTCAACTCCCAACCCCAAAATTATTCTTTTGCAAAAAAAAAAAAAAAAAAAAGAAAAGAAAAGAAAAGAAAAGAAATAATGGTCATAGGTGAGTAAAGATCAAAAAAAGTAACTGGATAATTATTACAATCTCACTGAAATTGAAAATTAAAAAATGAGCATAAATCAATCAACAATAGTTACCATGAGAACTACAACAAAAAAAGCAAGGGGAAAGGCATGTTGAGAGAACGAACACGTAACAACAATACCCACCATAATCATCTGTTCTTTGTAATTACAAACTAAACTATAGCACATTCAACCATTGAACAGCCAAAGAACTGCAAATTTACTCAAATATATGAACCACCATGAGAGTGAGTTTCTTAGAACAAGATATATCTTATCTCCTTTTGTCAAGGTAAAATAGATGAATAGCATATAAGGTTCTGCATAAAAACAACACTGAATAAAAATGCATAATGAACACAAGAGTAACCAGCATATCTTCAATTCCTTCCACGTTTGACAAGACAAACTAAGAAGAGTACCTAAAACAAAGTGATTAGGTAATCAGCAATGTCTACTCGAATAAGAAATTAAAAAACATGAGTTGTGCAATGTTCTGATCCTGCTTACTATATTCACATCTTAACACCCGGCCCTGATTGGAAATGGTTATACTTTAAAAGGTAAAATACTTCTAACTTTTAATTGCATGTACCGTGGACATCCAATTTTCAATGTACTAACATTCTAACAATATGTACCTTAGTTCAGGTCAATTCATATACTACAAAAAAAGATCTTACTATTCTTACTGAAACTCACCTCCCAACCCCAAAAACATTTTTAAGGAAAAAAGGAAAGAAAGAAAGACAATAAAATTCTTTCAGAAATAATAACTGGGTAATTATTACAACCACTCTGAAATTGAAAATTCAAAAAAAGGAGCATAACTTCAATCAAGATGTGTTTGTGTGTGTGTGTGTGTGTGTGTTCAAATCATAATGCAACGTTCATATCTTAATACCAGGCCCTAATCTGAAATGCTTATAGTTTCAATAGGTCAGATACTTGCAAGTAATGCAGACATCCAACTTTCAATGTAGTAACAGTATTTAGCTTAGTTCATGTCATTGTCTATAATCAATTATAGAAAGACAAGCAAGAAAAAAAAAATTGATGTCCGATTACCTAATAATAATGCAAGTGGTCGCACAAATTACTGTCAATAAAGTCATTTTAACACCAGTTGACATATTTCCAAAATCAAGCATTGTATTTATAGCTGTTTTGCAGAATATGAGATAAATAAGACGAAGTATAAACTATTAACTATCCATATCTATAAATAGGCCAAGAAAAGTATCCATATCAATACATAGATTGCACTAGAACATTTTCAAGATCATCTGTAGGTTATACTCCATATATAACCATTCACCACAAACACTACAGTGAGAAAGGATTTCCTCAAAACAACAGTGATGTAGGTAGGACTTCCCATTGTTGGGCAAGAATACAGCCATTCTCTATCTGTAGACCAAATAAATATACTGCCAATACCAATCCAAAGCTAAAGTATAATGTTGGCACTCGAAATCCATATTAGTAATGAAATTTCCACCATTATTTTTAGGGACAAGGAAACATGCATAAATAGTTCTTTTAATGAACTATTATTAAATTGAACAAAACCTACCTGAGCTAGAATATGCTTAGCACTATTAAAAAGAATAAGCCACTGAACCACGAGCAGAAACAAATAGAAGTCTCACAACTCAACTACGTCAAATAAATCTAGAAAAAGTTTGCTGCAATCAAAATTATTAAATTTTTTAGATCTCCCTCCACACCGGAAATGACTTGCATTTCAAGCTTGTTTGCATAGACTACTCTCATTGATTCCAAGAAACTACAAAAGTAGTAAAAAATATGCAGCCACAACCCATAAAGCAGACCATATAGGATTAAATCCGTTAAAATACATAGAGGCCTGATCAGCCTTCAAGTGACAGAGTTATAAATATATTGTATACATCACAGGTTGATTCATGTTGAGAAATGCAAGAAATAAGTGACACGTAGTATAGTAGAATAAGCTTATTTACTACAAACATTAATCTTAGCATTCATCATGCAGCAGAGGATTCAACAAGACACTACATGCTATTAGACCTGATCAAGCAAAGATGGATCAGAACAACGATTAAGCCTTAACTCTTATTAGTAGTCAATCGATGTTTTGCATTTTCCTTATATCATTTGAATTTACAAGACACTTGATGAGTTATTTCTGAACAAACGTCAGTGTACTTGGGCATGATTCACAAACATATACGCATTAAATGAATGAAGAGCTTATAAAACACAAAAGATTACAATTTTGAATAATACAGTAATACTCACTGAGAATTGCCGGAGCTTCCTTCTTCTTTGTAAGGCATTGCTGAGGATCATAGTTCAAACGTATATTTTTCTGATGCTCATTGCTCACCAAGCTGTCATACTCATTTGCCACAGCAGTGGCAAGCCCAGTGTATATTGCTTTCCAAAGCCTCCGCTGCGCTGCCTTATTTACAAACCTCACGGCCTCAATCTCCTTTCTTGTGTATTTTCTCTTCGCTCCTTCCTTCCTATCAACAGAAGGATTTTGAGCTTCTTCCACTCGAGTATCAATCTTGGTTTTTCCATCCATCCCCAGACCATTCTTTGCTCCTTTTGCTTTTCTTCTTGATCTTTTACCATTCTTTGCATCTATTTCTTTTATTGCATCCTTTCCAGTACTTTTCCTAATTCCCAAAACATCCATTTTCCTTCCTATTGCAGGAGCAGGAATGGTCTCAATCAACGCTGTATCATCAATAACTTCAATTCCAAATGAACGTGGAATTGTAAAGTCTTCTTGCATGAGTTTCACACAAGCTAATTTCTCAGCCGCAAGGTCGCCTTCTGGCCGAAGAACAGCTTCTAGATCCTCAAGCAGTAGTTTCTTCTTGAATTCCAAGGCGTTCTCTGATAGCGAATCTTCGTTTAGCATATGAGTAGAATTAGGCTCTAAGGCGGCTTTTTCATGGAGCACTCTGCATTCTTGGATTCCAGAAGGATGATTGCGTTGTTCCAACAAACAACTCTCTTGCATCTTATCACCGTTCACAGTTCCTTTTTGAAGCTTTAGCTTCTCAGAATCACAAGTCTGCCTCGTCCCTTCGACAGTTGAGACAATACGCACATCGCCATTTTCTGCTAACAGGGCTCCTTCGACCAAATTATGACCTTCTCTTGAAAAAACAACTTTTCCGTCGCACCAAGAAGAATCAAACCCCAATACACATGCATCAATCTTAACGTTTGAAGAAGCAAAAGAACTCTCGTCTACTTGGGCAGCGGAAGTAAGACACGGTGCTTGCGTCTCTTCAATAGTTCTCTGGAATTCATCGTCTTGCTTGGCAGCTGAGACAATATCCACATCGCGCTTTTCAGCTAATAGGAGTCCTTCGACCATATTCTGACCTTCCCTGGAAAAATCTTCAACTTTTCCGCCACAACAAGAAGGAGCGAAACCAAATGCACATGCATCGATCTTGACGTTTGAAGAAGCAGAACAATTATTGCCTACCTCGGCAGCGGAAGCGCGAACCGGTTCTTGTGTCCCTCCAATAGTGCTCTGGAATTCATCGTCTTGCTGGGCAACCGAGTCGATGATTGCAGGCGAATCTTGGTTTTCTTGAGCCGCCATTGAGAGAATCGAAGTGTGGTAATCTTGATAACTGAGTAGTCGTTGAGTAACGATTATTCAGAAGCGCAAACAAATTTGGAACTGTGAAGTGTGAACTGTGAGACCTGTGAAGTTCCTTCTTATAAGCTAGGGCGCTGGGCGGTAGATGCTAATGCAAATTTCGTGCACCGCTCCCCAGGAAAAATTAAACCCCATATTACGAACGTTTTTTAGGGTAAATATAATTCCAGCTTGCACTTATTTTAATTTTTTTCTCAAATTTCAAATCAGCGTTAAGGTGAAAATTTTAAAGTAATCTTTTTTAAATGTGCGTCATACACAATAAAGTTTTTGTTGGATGCAAAATAACATAAACTTTTTAGGATAAAGTATGCAATATTGTCAGGGAAGTTTTTTCAAGTTCAATATTATCTTCGAAGTTTTAAAACGTAACTTATACGATTAAAAAACTAACATTCGCCATTAAAAAATTGATGTTGATCATTAATTTTTTAACGGTAAGGAGCAATTGCTATATTTTTAACTTCTGTGACAACATTACTCTTATAAAAAACTTCCAAAATAAATTTACACATTAACCCAACTTTTTAGATAGGAGCAAAAATAATAACACCTTAATTCATGTAAGAACTTTAGTTATTTATTTATTTTTGACCAGATACTTTGCTTATTTGTTGGCAAACAAAGTCAGGAAAAAATTTGGGAAAATCATACTCAAATCCCAAAAATTAAAAAGATTTTAAAAAAAAGTTCTATAGCAAATCCCTCCATCAAAGAGTTCCCTAAGGACTTCATTAATATTAATTTTGATTGTGAAATTATATTCTTGCCCTTAGTAAAATGGCAAATGCATATGTCTATTGTGACAAGTTTTTGTACTTCTTTGACAAGTTATAAGATGGCAAATGTATGTGCCTATTGTGATAAGTTTATATTCTTACTTGCAAGTTTATGTGTATATTTTGACAACTTATAAAATGGCAAGTGTAGTGACTATTGTAACAAGTTTATGTGCCTACCTCGACAAGTTTATATGACTATTTTAACAAGTTTATGTACATACTTTGGTAAGTTTATGTATCTATTTTGACAAGTTTATATACCTACTTTGACAAGTTATAAATTGGCAAATATGTGGCTTTATTTTGATAAGTTTATATACCTTGTTACACCCCTACCGGCCTCGCCCTTTCGGGTGGCGGGTTAGAGGGATTCCTTTTATTAGTTATCTTCTTATCGTTATTAGATCTATTTAATATGTATCCGAGTGAGCGCAACAGAGCATATAACCGGTTTGGACAATCTACTATACTAGCAAAAGTAAAATAAACAGAAAGTAAAAATCCCCGGAGGGTTAAGGGTACAGTCATCCAAAATAAATATCAAAACATATACATTCATCCTCAAAATATAAGTACAAAGTATAATAGAGCATCCTCTATTCTTCAACTGTACTGTAATACCTTACCTTTCCAAAAAGGATCTTCAATCTTCAGGCACGACTCCCTGTAACTACAGAAGCGTCTGGAGTCCAATAATGGCCCCCCAGAGTAACCATCAATACTCATGCACTAAATGTGTAAGGCGTATGCATGCAACCATGTAAGTACAAATAACATGCCAAATATACCACCTATGCAAACAAAAACATATACAACAACACGTCTTCGAACCGTTGAGCCGCCTTACCAAGGCAAGCCCCGGAATTACCGGAATCACAAGCCAGTCCCGTTGGGCCCCCACATAGGCAGACCCCGGCAGGCATCCTCACCACTGGAACACAATCACAAACATTGTTCTGTATGCATATTTGGCCAACACACAAACAAAAACACATATGGCAAGCAACACATACAACAAAACACATAAAAGTGCCGGAGTAAAGTGGTTACTACCTATGGGTTTTATTCTGCCTTAATATTTTATCTTGCCTAATAGCTTTCCCAAGTATGAATTAACCCTAAATAACATCAAAATACCTTATTTTATCACTTTCCAAAAATACCCTTGCATTTATCACAAAATCCGAGCCCTTCACAATATTTTCCAGAAAATCCTGCGTTTTTGGCCCAACTTCAAACATTTTTAATAAATTACAAAAAAAAAAAATCATATTTACATGAAATCAGCGCAATTTGAAAAATTAGGATGTATATTTTCCAGGAAAAATAATTCCAGAAACCAAAAGTACATATATTGTTTCGTGTGGCCAGTGTTTCACCCCTTGGCCAAGATTCTCCTGATTGTTTCCTGGTCCAACTTTAGCAACTTTTATCTCTTTGTAGAAAAATCCAAATAATACAAAATTATACATCATGGTGAACCTTAAGATGTCTAATTTCTTCCTGAAAAATTTCAGCTTAATCCAAGTTCATTTACTATTTTTAAGACCGTGTTGAAGACTCACTGCCCAGAATTCCAGAATTGACGGCAAGCTTGTTCCTAAGACTTTTTCAGTGATTTTGAGTTCAAAAACTTAAACCATAACTTAAACCCATACAAAAACATGTTTTAGACCCAGTGGAACCCCCCAAAACACCAAAATCAAACCACAACACCAAGCCCTATCCTTGTAACTCTTAAGCATTGAATTTAGGGGGGTAGGTGGCGTCATCTCGGGCCCACAAATCTGATCCCATGATTTTTATTTTATTTTTCCCAATTTATCTACTTTATTCCCTTTTTATCCAAAAAGTGGGATCCGCGCTTTGACTTTTGGACTGATTTTGCTTTTCTTTTCCTCCAAGTAAATTTTTAATCATTATAAGGGCTAGGTGGCACCATTTGGGCCCCACAAAATCTGCCCTCATGCTTTTCCTCTGTCTTTTCCACTGTATCCGGTCCAGTCTCCTTTCACCGGTCCATGCTGGGCCCCGCTAGTTAACAGGGTGCTTTCTTTTGTACTTTTCTTCAACTTTTTCAGACATTCTCTCTTGAATGGACATACATATGGGACTCCTTTTCACTTTCCAATATGGCCCCACATTTGTCACATTTAGTCCAAAAGAAGGCCCTAACTGGTCCTTATCGGTTCCCTCTTCATTAGATAACATCCTGTGGGACCCGTATTTTGTGTTTAGGCTTGAATATGGATAAAATCATCTGATTTTTCTCTCTCTCTCTCTTGGGTGGACGAAATTCAATGCTTAAGAGGTAAAGATTTGACTTTTCTACCCCTGTAATCAATACTTACTTTTTGCTTTCCAATCCTGTAGTGACACGTGTCCCAATGTAATCATTACTCTGACTTTTCCTCTTAAAAAACGTAGGGGATCTTCATTTGTCCAGGAAATGTCATGTGCATATTTATTTTAGCATATTTATGCTCATCTAATTGTCCCAGACCTTAGGACATAGCTACTTGACATTTTTATCAACCGATTAACACCGTATAAGTGTTTTTATGCCTTCTGCACTGTTACTTAACTTCTACAGCCTTGAGCTCTTGGTCAAAATACTCATAGGATATCAATGTTTTATTTCCAAATTTAATATCACGCTTTCTGAACAGGGTCTAGTCGTATGCCTGATACAGGCTTATTCTCAAGTCTCTAGGTTCAAAATTCAAGATATTACATACCTACTATGACAACTTATAAAATGGCAAGTGTATGTGCCTATTTTGATAAGTTTATATTCTCATTTTTATAAGCATATGTATCTATTTTGATAAGTCATAAAGTAGCGATTGACAAACTCATTTATGTTAAGTAAAATAGCTATTGTTGACAAATATATGTGTCTATTTTGACAACGCATAGAGTGGTGATTGATAAGTACACGGGTGGAAAAAAGGATTTTAAGACCGGACAAAACAGGTATATTAGGACCGGACCCGCGACCAGTCTTGTTCCAAGCGGTATTAAAAGTCTCTCGTTAAGACCGGACTTGTAAACGGTCTTAAAGAGTTTCTTTTAGACTGGACATTTTAAACCTTCGGTCTTAAAAGTCGTACTAAATAAATCTGAAATATTTTTTGTTCGGTCCTAAAACTCAAACTTTAAGACCGGACATAAACTCGACCGCTCTTAAAAGATTCAAATATTAAGACCGGACAAATATCAATCCGGTCCAAAAGATAGAGGACTCTAAGACCAGAGGACTAATTACCCGATCTTAAAAGACAGACTTTCAAGACCGGATGTTATAAATGGACCGGTCTTAAAAGACCAACTTTTAAGACCGGCTTAATATCTTTAAGAGCGGTCATAGAAGTACATCCGGTCTTAACATTTGAACATTTAAGACCGTCTTTTTAATTTGCGGTCTAAATTTTCCTGAATTTTTTCCCTGTTCTGTTCTTCCTGATCATATATATACACAAATCCACCATCCAAAACAGCACATAAAAGTCGATATACTTTAAGCTACAAGCTATGAACATGAATAAATTGAATTGGGAAAAAGAATACAAATATTATCCACCATGAGTTATGTGGCCTCTTAAGTCTACAACAACTAAAGTAATTTATACAATAAGCTAAGATATAACTAATTACAATCACAATGAGTTACAATACATGCAGCACGTAAATCAACATACATGTAGTCCAATATATTATTCACCATGCCTTCATCTAATTCCACCCAACAACGTAACATGCATCCTCTTTTATAACATGCCCCTTTGAATCGGATCCTGCCACAAAAACAAAACAAGAACAAATTCATAGTCAATGATGACATTGTTTAATTAAGAACATAGAAGGAATATAATATAGTTAAAACCTTAAAGTTTTCTAAGAATTATGCATATGAATATTACCTTATGAATTGACTCTTTTATAAAGTGATATCCTCCCATATCCCTTCTTGATGATCATTTCTTATGCCGGGTTCATTATCCGCTTCATCTTCTTCGTTCATGTCCGGTAAACCCCTTGGAAAAGGAGTACTCTCAGGAAGACCATAATTTGAATGACTTTCCTCATCAATATCAATGACCCTCTTTCCTTGGAGAGCTACAGACCACATTTTATTTTCTTGATCGGTGATATAGAACACTTGTTTTGCATGCTCTGCCATAATAAAAGGTTAATCTCCAAAACTTCTACTATTGACATCGACTAAAGTGAATCCTAGCCGATTGATCTGAACACCATTATTGACATTAACTCACTTGCATTTGAAGATGAGAAATCTAACTTTGACATAGTCCACCTCCCAAATCTCTTCAATAACCCCATAATATGGCATGACTACCAATTTAGGCCTCTTGTCTTTCGAACTGGAGAAGTGCATAGATTCAGCCTCTAACATAACACCACATTCGGACTATGTTCATATCATCTAGGGACTTCGTGTAAAATGTATAACCATTGATCACATACGAATTCCAACTTATGACATCAACCTCAGGACCACGTGCTAACCATTTCATTGTATCAGAAACACATTCAGATCCCTCGACCTTTTGTTTGAACCACTTTATGTGCAGATATGCTGGCTTGAACTTCATCAACATTATTCAGGATGTATAAGTGGACTTGTGACAATTCATCAGGATCCACACTATTTACCGAAGCCCCTCGTTTACCCCCTTCACCGGTGACGTTTTGGAAGCCCAATATGTCTTACTTTGGCCAAATAATTTTGACAAAATTCCATGGCCTCTTCGAAACATATTTCGAACAATTGATGCTTCGGCCGGTACGCGTTCTTCACATACCCTTTTAGGAATTTCATAGATCTTTCAATAGGGTACATCCACCGTAAATGGATAGGGCTGCACAACCTTATCTCCTCACTAGATGAACAATCGGATGAACCATGATGTCAAAAATGTAGGAACAAATTGCTTCTCAAGTGGCACGAGATAAGATATCCTTCATTCTCCAATTCATCCAACTTTTCAATCTCGAAGACTTTACTACAAACCGCATTGAAGAAGAAACAAAGTCTAGTCAAAACGACCCGAAGATCATAAAAAGCTTCGTTTCTCATCCTTAGACAAAGTATGAGAAGCCGGGGGACAATAAGTTCTCTTCCCATATGGCCTTGGATGCAAGTCTTCGCGTATTCCCATTGCTTGCAAATCCAATCTTGCCTTCACACCATCCTTCGAACTACCTTGTATGTTGAGAAGCGTGCCAACAATACTATCACATACGTTCTTCTCCACATGCATGACATCAATACAGTGTCTCACATCAAGATTGCGCCAATATGGAAGATCGAAGAATACAGATCTCTTCTTCCATATATTTGTTTCTTTTCTACTCTTTCCAATATTACCGAAGATGACACTGATATTTTTAACCTTTTCATACACTTGCTCCCACCAATGCCACCGAGCTTCTTCATACTCTTGGCCACCAAAAAATGCCTTCTTTAATCGACGATATGGGTGGCCCCGTCTAAGAAATCTCCTATGTCCAAGATACACCGTCTTTCTTCCATGTTGAAGTTGATGGTAGCGTGTGCCTTCTTCACAAACCGGACATGCTTTATGGCCTTTTACACTATACTCGACAAGTTCCCATATCTTTGGGAAGTCGTTTATAGTACAAAATATCATGGCTCTCATTTTAAAGACCTCCTTCTTGAAAGAGTCAAAAACATCGACACCTTCTTCCCACAACTCCTTCAAGTCTTCGATCAAGGGCTCAAGGTAAACATCTATGTCATTTCCGGGTTGTTTTGGTCCCGAAATCAACATAAACAGCATGATGTACTTTCGTTTCATGCATAACATAGGAGATAAGTTGTAAACAATCAGGAGTACAGGCCATGAACTATGTATGCTGCTAAGGCTTCCATAGGGATTCATGCCATCCGTGCTAAGGGCAAGCCTGAGGTTCCTAGGTTCTTCGCCGAAGTTCGGAAATAATTGATCGATCTTCTTCCATTGAGAAGAATCGGCCGATGTCGAAGTCTTATCCGACTTGTACCGTGGGGTTTCACATATCGGACAACTCGCTTCTCTTCAAACTCTTTTCTATACAATACGCAATCATTCGGGCATGCATGGATCTTTTTGTACTCCATCCCCAGTGGACAAAGTATTTTCTTAGCATCATAGTAGCGATGCGGCAACACATTATCATCCGGAAGCATGTCCTTCAAAGCCTCAAGCAATTCGAAAAACTCTTGTCGCTCCATCCATGACGTGCCTTCAAGCTTACCAATTTCAATACGGCGTTCAACAATTGGTAATTTTTACACCCACGGTATAGCGGTGTCTCTGCATCACTGCACATATTACCATATGCATGTGATCGCTCAAAAGCCTCTTCTCCTACATCACGGATAATGTCCTCTATGCGATCATCCATATCCATGTCATTATCATCAAAGGCCACTTCCCCATGTTTTTTCCCACTTGGCACTTTTTCACCATGCCATACCCATACTGTATAAGTCTTACAAAATCCGTGACAAATTAAATGTGTGTGTATAACTTCAGGACTTAGTCGACTCTCATTCAAACATTTTACACAAGGGCAATAAAACTTCCCCCCATCATCATGGGCATTTTTTTAGCAAATTCTATAAATTTCCTCACCCCATTCTGATATTCAACACTCGTTTGTAAAGCATTTATCCAACTGTGGTCCATAGTAGAATTCCTATATATAGACGGAAAATCATTGATCATACATAATCCAAAAAAATTGAAACTTGCATAAAAAATAAGCCAACATCCAAATGCAAATATACGCTCAAAGAATCACTTTTACGGAGGAACGAACTTGCCCATTAAATGCATAACAAATAATCACTTTTGGTCATAAATGCATCACAGTGAATCCAAGAACCCAAATAAATGCAAGACGAGGAAATTAAATGCATGGGATGAAGGTCTTGTGGACTCACCTGTAGCATATAAATTCAAATGCGTTTGTTGATGAGTCTTACTTCTCCGGCCACGATCGGTGATGTTGCAGACAAGACAACAAGAGTAACCTAAAAACACTTGTTGGTCAGTTTGGTAGGTCTAAGTGCAAATATAATCCTCAAAAAACAATATTCATTAACAACAGATAATACCCATAAGAACATTTCACCGATTTCATTAAACGCATGAAAAACCCAGAACGATAAGTTGGAAAATAATAAAGTTATATAACCGAAACACCTCTTACAGCTTCGTCTATAGACGTTTAGCTAAGGAACCAGAGAGTGATTGTCGAGAGAGGTACGCGAAGCAGCGAAGCAGCGACGAAGCAACCCACAAACACCGGAGTCGGAACCTGAGTAATCACTTTCGGCGCGACAAGAGATATTCAGAGTGGGAAATTTAATTTTTCGCGCGACATCGACACCTTATTTAGCTTTTTGGATTTTATTAAAACCGCTTAATTATTAAATGTCCGGTCCTAAAGTTATAACTAACTTTTTAAGACCGGAGTTCTAAGAGTATCCGGTCCTAAAGTTTTATTAGTCATTTAAGTTTAAGACCGGAGTTTTATAAAACATCCGGTCCTAAAATTCAAATTCTTTTAGACCGTTACTTATAAAATGTCCGGTCTTAATGCCTTGGTGAATGAATAAAATAAAGGAATTTTTTTGGACAAAAATAAAGGAAAATTATCATCCACAAGATACAAACAAAAAGAAAATATCAAGAACGGCCAAAAAAATATCAAAGGGTTATGTTCTTAATATGGTCTTACATTCTTGGAGAATGCACGTACACAAGAAAAAAAAACAAAAGAAAAAAGTTGAAAATTATCATCCACAAGAATCGATGAACATGCTTGGCGATATCGGCATGAAGAGCATTAATTTCCCACGGATATCAGCAAGTTCTGTCTTAGTTGCTCCACCTCAATATGAATCTCTCATTAGAGGAAAGCGGAGAGGGGTCGAGGTAGGCGCGCCGGGGCCAACAGTTGGAGTGGGGAGCACGAACCTCTCGCATGGTCCGAAGGCCGGGAGGGCCGGCAATCTCGGGACGGGGTCGGCGAAGGATCGAGGGGGTGCGGAAATCTCTTCATCATCGGAAATAACAATGGGTCCAACGACCCGAGACCCTTCAGCCACAATAGGACGCACTCGCCGGAGGAGGCGCACCGTATAACGATCTAACCATGTCACGAGCTTGAGGTGTAAGAGTACCCCTACGAGCGTTTGCTTGTATCTAACCATTGTTTGAGGCTTTGAGCGGTTGGGGCAGAGAGCTAGGTAGTGAGGAGTTACGAGGTAGTGAGGAGTTAATAAGGACAGAGAGTTCGTGTTAGGAGTTAATAAGGATAGAGAGCTGGAGAGATACGCATCTGGTGATGATAAAGTTAATTGGTACAAATGAATTTAGTGTTTCTACTTTAAGAGCGTATTTATATAAATATCCGGTCCTAAAAGTCATTTATTTTTTCAAATCAATTCAATTACTTTTAAGACCGACCTTTTATCTTGTATCCGGTCCTAAAACTCATTTTTTTCAATTCAATTACTTTTAAGACTGAACTTTTATCTTGTATCCGGTCCTAAAACTCATTTGTTTCAATTCACTTACTTTTAAGACCGAGTTTTTATATTTTATCCGGTCCTAAAACTCATTTCTTTCAATTCAATTACTTTTAAGACTGAGTTTTTATCTTTTATCCGGCCCTAAAACTCATTTCTTTTTTAATTCAATTTCTTTTCAATGAATGATTCAGAGAGTCTCTTTGGCTTCCACACAAACTTCACAACTAGGCGTCTCCTCGTATTCTGAGGAACTATGCGTCTCCTCATTAATGTTTCCAGCGTATCACATTGTTCAGTATGGGTTCTCTATTTAAACCCGTTGTTACTTTACTTTCTTCACATTCATCTCCATCTCCTCACGCTGCCTCTCAAGGCAGAAAAAAAAATAGAAAAAAAATAAAATGTTTAGATCCCAATCGCTTTCCTTGTACTTGTCTTTATGATGTTCTTTTCTTTTTTCCGACAAAAAGGAAACAAACAAAACATTGTCCTCTTCGTGGTGATCAACATTAAAAATTTGGAGAATAAAGTTAACAGTTACGACCATACAAAAAAAAAAAAACATTGTTTACCTTATTCGAACAAAAACAAACAGAGTGACGATTCTTCTCAAGTTTGGACCATCGTTGTCGTCCTCTTTACTTACCCTGGTGTGAACATTTTCAGTGTCCTTTTCGTTATCTTCTTTCTTTTTTCGACAAAAAGAAAAGGGACACCGATGATGATTTACACATCCGGGTTAAGTAAAAACGAGGACAATGAAGCACAAAGCTTGAGAAGAACGCCAGAAACTCGATTGTCTTGAACCCTAATGATTTGTCTGAAAACCAAGTCACCAACTCTATTGAAAGGAACACTATTAGGACTGGACATATAACAAATCCGAGGTCCTAAAAGTTAAGCCATATTTTAAAAATAAATGAAAATTTGAAGTTAGGAGCGGAAACTTAATAAATATACGGTCCTAAAAGTTTCGGAAATATTAAAAATAAACGAAGACTTTTAAGACCTAGCTCCTAACAAATACACGGTCCTAAATGTCTAGCCACATTCTTTGGAATTTTACGAAGACTTTTAGCACCTGATATTAATTAAATATACGGTCCTAAAATTCTAGCCGTATATTTTAGAGACATTTAGGACCAGATATGTGACATATATACGGTCCTAAAAGTCTACCCATATTTTTTTAGAAGACGAAGACTTTTAGGACTGGATATTTGACGTATATACGGTCCTAAAAGTCTACCCATACTTTTTAGAATTAGATGAAGACTTTTAGGATCGGATATTTGTTAAATATACGGTCTTAAAATGGACGAAGACCTTTAGGACTAGACTTTTAACAAATATACAGTCCTAAAAGTCGCGAATAATTTTCAGAGTCTCTTATGGCTCATTTACAACATCCGCCTGTATCTCAAATTTCAAGCACTAATTAAATAGCTTTATCCATCATCCCATTCATTCAGAAACCCAAAATGGACACACACAAATTGTTCGAAAAAATAAACAAATTTATTATTGAATTGCATTGCGTTATATTTACAAATGAATGAATTAGCTAGTCGAAAAAATAAACAAATGTATGTATGTAAGGCTATTGTTGCTACAACATATATTATTTACAAATGAATTAATTTAGGACATTAATTATTGTCCTGACTTAAAAAAAGAACAAGAAATATATAAGAGCATATATAGCTTACTGACCAAGTTCACAAGACAGTTATGCCATGTCCAAATATGTACTAACCTTTGGTTGGTACCATTTAGGGTCTTTGAGATCAAACCCAACACGCCTTTTTTTTACCGTTCTTTGGAAGGTCGTCATGCCACTATCATCAAAATCACAAATTTATCAGTAATGTTCACTGAAAATTCACAACAGAGATTTCAGACAAGACAATCAAAATGACATTCTTACTTGTTGATGATCTCGCTTCAACGTAGGAGATGGATCGCCGTGAGTGGAGCATAAGAAGATAACAAAATGCGACTCCATGTTCATGACGACCAACCGATAGTGGTTGCTGAAATTTCAATACAAAGAAAAGTACTCGGATATATATATATATATATATATATATATATATATATATATATATATATATATATATATATATATATATATATATGTTGCAGAATTAAGTGAATTGCAGAAAGAATTGTGATATATATGTACCCGAGCCAGTGTGGAAACAAGTACACCTTTCTTGGCACTTCACACACCCTCTTTGATATGTACTCCTGTCTCATTTCCTTGGATGTTGTACTTGCATACACTGGGCACAAGAATCCAAAATCCTCGATTCTGCCCTGTTCAACAAGTTTCTCATGCATGCACCTACAAGAATGACATCGATCGGGAATTAGTATATATGTATGTGTGTCTAAACGGTGCATTTAAATTATGTAATCAAGGAAGAAGATACTTACTTCATAAATACTTGAACACATGCACTAGTAACCTGCTGTCCAAGAAGCAGCATGGACTCTACATCTTCATTATCAACTAAAAGCGGTTGAGGATGATTGACATGCCACGATTTATCTTTAAACCATCCGTTGGCTACCAAATCAGATATTTTTTCCTTGGCTGTCAAGTTAGCAGTAGGGGATGGAACTTGAGGAGGGGGTGAAGCTTGATGAGGGAGTGGATCTTGAGGAGGGGATGAAGCTTGATGAGGGGGTGGAGCTTGAGGAGGGGGTGGAGCTTGAGGAGGGGATGGAGCTTGACGAGGGGATGGAGCTTGACGAGGAGTAGAGACATCTACAAGCTTCACTGGCCAAGAGATGAAGGTTCCCTTGACATCACTCACAATCTTCAGCTCATCAGTTGGGAGAGGGACATGTGCATCAAAGATCACCTCTTCAACTGACACTCTGACTTCATCATCATCCATTTGTTGGTGGTGTACAGTTGATCCGAAGTTGTGGACAGTCCCTTTAGCAACCAATTGTCTATGACTATCACTATCCTCCACATACAGATGACAAGGTTGCTCTGACTGTCCAACAATGTAACTCCCTCTAGTGCTCGCTTTGCATATGTGCAGCTGAAGGTGTCAAGGGAACACTGGTCTCTGGAAGAGAGCTCAGGAGACACTTTATTTTTTGATCCATCTCCTCCTTCATCTTGCTCATCTCAGCTTGAAACATTGCCCTCAATGTAGCTTCTATGGCCGCAAGCATTTGATCCATCTCCTCCCGGGTAACCATACTTTGTCTGTGGCGTTTGGATATACCGAAGTATTGCTTTAGGCCTACCCGTCCTCCAATCCCCCTTACACGCCCCGAGTGATTTGCTTTTCCGGTCGCAACGGTCAGAACATCATTCCTCCCGTCCGACGCAAAAGATCCCTCTGCCTCTTTCTTTTTAAGATCTTCCTGTAAGATACAGATAACGAGAAGCTTAGTAATGAAACATGTTTAGTAAGTAAAAAATAACAATATCGATACTTACAATTCGTTCAGCAACTACACGAGTTTGTTCACTCGTGTAGGCGCCGCTTGGCTTTTGCCGAATATACAACCACAACTCCTCGCGACGTATTGGAGATGGCGGGCGGTCAACTACCGCGGAAGGATTGGATTCAGCTTCATCTTCCAATCTCTTCCGCTTGGCTGCCATCAAATCTTTTTCGGCCTTTTCATATCCGTCGCGAGAAGCCCTGTGTGGGCAATCATTCTTTCTCCCGATCTCTTGGTATTTTTCCCTTCTTTTCTGTGAATCAGATTGAAAACAACTATCAATTATGAATTCCACCATGTCACTAACAGAAATTAGAGAACTTCGCTTGATATGAACGTCAAACATTAGTCAAATTCACTTCATCAAGATTCAACATTTTACTTAAGGAAGATGTAGCATTGTAGAAGAAATTGGGAGAACCAAAGGAAAGGGAGTTGCGTAATTGCTGCCAACTCAGTCAATTCATTCATTCATCATAATTGGTTCCTACACACATATTAGAATAACTAACTAACTACTTGCACCGAAACCATTACACAGTTAACATACTAACTAACTAACAGCAACGTCTAACCATATTACACGATTTACATATCAGACTTGCATGGAATTAGGACATGCTCCTCTGATGCAGGACAAAGGCAAGAAATGTATACTTCTATTCACACACCAAACCATTTAACTAACAGGATTAGATGTACACAATAACATTCACATATCCGTACAGGTTAATAAGCAAACAAGAGTGCAAACAAAACTAAATATAAACTCAACAGAGCTTCAGGAGTGGTCCGCAGCTGAACAAATTGTTGCCAAATTTGTTCATCAATAAATTTGTACTTGTGCCAGGGTTTATGGTCAGGCTTCAACTCGGCAAAAATATACGTGTTAGCTAGAAAGGTCTTAAACTTCCTGAACCGCTTAGCACAATAAGACAATGTTGAGTCTTTCAACTTCTCAGAGTCAGGGACGGTGTATGTAAGCCGGATAGTGTCCCAAATAGGATCCTTTATTGTGCTTTGGTCCACATTTTTCCACTCATCAATCAAGATGCTAACCTTGCTGCGTACTAGAGCGCCGACAAAACTAGTATATGTGGTTTTATTAGGACCGAAAGGTTTCAAATTTTCGTCAAACTGAATCTCGAGCTTCGTCCCGGAATTCCGACTAAGGGAAACCTCCCTCATTCGTGTACCGCTTCTACCACGGCGTGCACGGCGCTGAGGAGGCTCATTGTGAGATGAAGAGGGTTCGTTCTTCTGACCCACACCAGTCAAAGCAGTATCTAGAGTTCTAGGAACACGAGTGGAATCGTTTTAACCGTTCATTTTCAAGAAAGTGAGAGGAATGCCTGAGCAAATGAGGGAGTAACAGAGGCTAACGGTACGTGGGGCGAGGAAGAGAGGTAATGCAACAGGAAGGGTTTCGCAACGTGAACAGGGGTTCTTCAGTGAGTGTGACAAAAGCTTCCGCGCGAAGAAATATTTGGCACCTCATTTTTAAGACCGAACAAATGAGTATATACGGTCTTAAAAGCTAACCTTTAAGACCGGTATTTATATAACTCCGGTCTTAAAATTAATTAATTTTTTATTTAAACTTTAGTACCTGCCTGATTTTAAGTCCGGTCTTAAAAGTCTAACTTTTAAGACCGGTCATTCTGTAACTCTGGTCTTATCATTAATTAATTTTTTATTGAAACTTTAGTACCAGCCGTGATTTATGTCCGGTCTCAAAGGTCTAACTTTTAAGACCGTCTATTATATATGTTCGGTCTTAAAACTTTAATACCTTTATATTTTAATTTTTCCGTATTAATTTTGGAGTGTAGAAAATATAAGTCTGGCTGTATGAGATTTCTCCAAAATTAATTGTGAAAGACTTGGTTATCACCCAAGAGGGGGGGTGAATTGGGTGTTTGATTAAAAACTTAGAACTTTAAAAACTTTCTGTATGATTACTGAAGGTAGTTTGAATGACAATAATAATTTAGAAGGTGATAAGCAATCATTCAAACATATATGCTATAATGTAAGAGATAAGGAAGAGAGTATGCAAACTGTGATTTATCCTGGTTCGGCCCAATCCTTGACCTACGTCCAGTCCTCAAGTTCCACTTGAGATTTTCAATCCACTATCCTTTTGAGAAAAATTACACACTTTGTAAACGAAGGATGGTCCTCTCACTCTCAGACTCCACTCCCCCTTACAAGTAGTAATTGATACACCCGCTTGATTACACACTCTGTAACTCTTGGAGCAATTCCTCTCTTTTAAATGACCCAGTCTCAAAGTCCCAATACTTTGAGTTCCTTACAAGAAATAATAATAGATTAATGACTCTCTCTAAGAGCAGATAAACATAAGCACTGAAGAACAAGTTGTGACACAGTCTCAAAAAGTATTCGAAAGTATTGCAGAAGGTATTTCAGAAAGTATCACTCAAGAGATTGGCGAAACCAAGCTCAGGAGAGTATCTTTCTTTGATCGTTTGTTCTGCTGCATGTGTGTGTGTTCTTTGAGCACCCATGGCTTCATATTTATACTGGTTTGCTTAGTTGACCGTTTGAGGGAGCCTCTGTTTGAATTCAAAAGAAACTATTCCATTCTTGCAATCAAATCAGAATTCAATCGCTTGTAGAATTTGGAAGTTTGTTGATGGCCATAATGACAGCAATGAATTCGTTTTTCTGGGTATAACTTCTACGCGTCTTGCATTCTCATTTCGCTTCAATTTGAAAGTATATTCCATTTTTAACAGAGAACGCGTCGATCACATTTGCCCAATCTGATTCCTCATTATCCCGCACTTTAACTACAATATTCATGATCCTCTGTGGTCAATGGTTAGTAATCAATTCATTAAAGATTGTATTAAACTGAATTGAATAGCAAAATCATCGTCTGAGCTTTCGACAGTGCGAACAGCTGTTTTCCGTCAATACTCGAGTATGTGAATGCTCATACTCGGGTATAACTTATCCTGGGTGAGTGTCCACTTTCAAAGATCATAACTTCCTGGTATGAACTCCGATTTGATTGGTTCAAGTCTTGTTGTAAAGCCATTTGAGTCTACTTTCAAATGGCACCGGTTTCAGCTTCATTGGACTTCTATTTTGTGAGATATACTCAAAACATTGAGGCTTGGTCAGCAGTGTGACGGTGATGTCACTTTCATCTTCAAAAATTCATAGCTCTCTCATATGATCTCCGTTGGACTTGAATCTTGTCGACTATAACCGTTTGGAAGTCTAGTTTCCAAAAAAATTGGTTTCACCTTAATCCGATCTCTGGTTTGGGAGATATTGTCGATTTACCAAAGGTCGCCCGAAGCTGAACGTAGAACAGAGCTGAACAGAGTGTGTCATACTCGAGTATTGTTAATCCATACTCGGGTATTGTTGGGATTTAAGTGCAGAAGGAGCTGTTTGTGCACCATACTCGAGTAGCCAAGTACCATACTCGAGTATTGGAGTTTCATACTGAAGAATTGAAGCATGATACTCGAGTAGTGACGATATTCAAATACAAGGAAGAGCTATTCATGCACAGGATCGTAGCAATTGAATTGTAGCAACTTCTATTCATCGGGAAGCTTGAATTTCCTTATTTTAACTCTGAATTTAGCCATTCCAACTTCCATATCACCGTGGAGACTTCTAGTATTAATATTGGAACATGAATAATGATATTCTCATTATATTCAACGAGTTCTTCATTTTTCCAAATCTTATCTTGATTAATCTCCATTATTAAACTTCACATCATTAATCTCTTCACATGGAGCAAGTTCTTCTTTCTTTCTTCTCCTTTCTTGATTAATCTCTATAATTAATCTTGGACTAATCTACATCAAATATATCGTAGTTAGTCGATAAGTATAATATACAATCTTTTTGCTCTCAAGGACATCTATACAAGACATCATCAAAACTAATCAGAACCAACAAATTGATATTTCAATTTTTTTAATAACATTTTTAAGACCGGTTGTTATTTTAACAGGTCTGGATAAGACCTATGAAAAAATGATCCAGTATAAGAAGTTCTTTATATTTACAAATCTGCCACCTGTCATAGTTTTAGGAGCGGTCCTTCGTTAGTCTGGTCTAAATGAGGCGGTCTTAAAGCACTTTAGCGTATAGGAAGTTCTTTTTATTTACAAAACTGCCACCGGTCACACCTTTAAGAGCGGGGCGTCGATGATCCGCTCTAAATGAGGCGGTCTTAAATCCCTTTTTTGCACTAGTGGTACATGCATCTAAACGTATAACTTAATATTATATTATATCTAAAGATCACATATTAAGGGCAAAAAGGTAATTTCCCGTTCAAAATTATTATCAATGATTGAGGAATTTGCTATGAGACTTTTTTGTGATTTTTTTCTGATCATTGGACGCTGAGTGTGATTTTCCCAAAGTTTTTTCTGTCTTATCTCTAACTCTCATCCTCTCAACCTTCCACTCACTCCCTCTCTTCTCTCCTCTCCTTGCTACCCTTCCTCTCCTTTTCGAGCTGCTTGGTTTTCTATCTGACCCTCCTATTCTGGAACCAAATAGCCATCTGCCTTGGCTAAAGTCCCAGAGCCTCGGTCAACTGGATTTTGCATTCTGGCTCAAGCTTGTTCTCTAACTCGAAGCCCTTTTCCAATGCCTTTACTTGTTATATGCTCACTTTCCTCCTTACCCATAAGCTGAGATCCAAAGTTTGGAAGCTCTTTGTCCTCATGCTTGTTCTCCATCCCTGAAAATGCAATGGATCTCTTCAACATCAAAGGTACTGCAACCCCAATGTACGATTAGCAAGTACATAAATATGTTACTAATAATTAAATTAAACGAACACTTTGAGAGAGAGAGAGAGTGTGTGTGTGTGTGTGTGTGTGTTAATATGCAAGTATGACCTTCGAAGAGCTTGGGTTTGAAGGAGGTGTAGGCATTGATGGAGGTGCAAGGGAGGGACTTATGACATCAATTCTGAATCTGTTTTTTTTAGAAACTGAGTGCAAATTTTTTTTTTTTTAGAAAGCAACATATAATTTAATCTAAATAAATAATATTAAAAAAAAAAGTCGCCTCCCTCTAATTAGAGGAACAAGCATGTAACAAGCATATAAGGACAAACACCTAATGTGAACCCGGGAAGGGTGAGAGGGAGACAAAGGTTGAGACTTGAGAATATACCTTGTTGAAGTCTTTGTAGTCCGTGCAGACCCTCCACTTGTCGTTCGCCTTTTTTACCATAACCACATTGGACAACCAGGTGGTGTACTGCACCTTTCGGATGAAGCCGGCTTCTAGCAGCTCCTTCACATGCTCCTCCAAAGCTTTCCCTCTCTCTGGGTCGAGCTTCCTCTTCATCTGAGCCACTGGAACTGATCCGGGATGAATTGCCAACTTATGGCAACAAAATTTAGGGTCCACATCAGGTATCTTAGGTGGTCTCCAAGTAAACACATCCTTGTTCCTCTTTAGAAAGTCCTCCAGCTCAGTACGAACCACAGGTCCAGTGCTTTGCCGATTTTTGCAACCTGTCTCGGCTCAGTACCCTGGACGAGATCTTCCAATTCTACATTTGGCTCAGCTCTCTAGATTTTGTCTTCTTCTCGCAAATCCAACTCCACCAAATTGACTGATTTTTCTAAAGGCTTTTCCACCTGCTCAAAATTTCTCCTTTCTAAATCTGAGATGAAGAGCATGGACCAGTCCAACCTTCTTTGACAATTTCAAAGTAGCACTGTCGGGATTCCTTCTGGTCGCCTTTAACTGTGACAACCTCGTTCTTGCTACTCACCAACCTCAACTTCTGATGCTTGGTAGACACCAACATATCCCAATTGTGTATTGTTGGTTGTCCCAAAATGATGTTGTAAGAGAACGGGAAGTCGACCACAACAAATCTTACTCGTTCTGATTTGAACGCCTCTTTAGTCCCTAGTGTTAAGTTGAGGTTTATATACCCTTTAAGGCGAGTATCCTGTCCGTTGAAAGCTGTCAACGTCGTCTTGTAGGACTTCAGATCCTCTGGGTCAAGTTTCATTTGCTTAAATGCGTCCCATAAAAGAATATCATCTGTACTTCCGTTGTCGACAAAAAATTTCTTAACCTGGCAGTTTACCACCGTTCCAGTGATCACCAAACCATCATGATGGCCTGAAGCTACATCCTCTAAATCCTCCTTGGTAAAGCAAAGTATGGGAGGTTCCAGCTTCGTCGAGTCTTTCTTGAATTCCGGGCAATCCCTAATGGAGAGGACCTCCCTCAGGTATTTCTTCCTTTGGCTTACTGAGTCTCCTCCCCCTCCAAATGCTTCGCTAATTGTAACACCCCAAATCCAACACCAAAAATCTTGGCCAAACCACTTGAAATATCTCTAACAAGGATGATCAACATCCAAATCATTAAAATACATAACTAATTCAAATCAAATATATTTTTAGAGTCAATATAAATTCCCAAAATATTTCATAATAAAAATACAAGCGGAAGTCTTAAAGTCATGGCAAATAAAATGACATAACATAAGTTCTAGGAGCACAACCGAGCCTTCAAGGCTTACTCCATAGGTTCTTTCCCCTGCTCCCTACTAGAAGAATCACCTGAAAATTGTTAATATAGAGTGAGATTGACATCTCAATAACTACTGAAAGTTTCTACCGTACCCAAGTAAGTCACATATGACAAAGAAAGCAAGAGCTAATTTCATATATATTTGTATATACCATAATCTCATACAAAATTAATTATCTTTATGTCATTGTGAACCGTACAATTATACAATATGCAATATGTACCCTTCCTTATATCACCGCCCATCCTCATACCGCTGACTGGAGCCATAGGCTAACACATAATCCAATAGCAACTCATCCATTTGACTGGATTGTCCCAAGCTCACCAAAACTTAAGATACACTCGGCTAAAGGTATAGAGTTTAAGTATGGACTATGGCTCCCCTCCTTAAAACAATACAACTAAGGAAGTGTCACATGTCCCACAGTTCCAATGCAATCCCAGCCAAAGGAAAACATGGAAGAATGGGCCCTGAAAAGTGTCATCCACTGTGCACAGAGTGATGACGTACCACATGGTAAAAGATCTCAACATACAAATCCCTCCTTACTCCAACCCATCATAAATACAGCCGCCATGACAAATATGCTCAGTAACAATAAATCATGCTTCAATTCATATCAAATATCAATTTACAATACATACACATATACATATGATTCAGTCCTTTAATTTTTAAATAAAAGATAGTTACTCACAATCACATACAATTTACAAGTATATGGAAGAATATTCAAAGTTACCTGTTACTCTCTAGTGTACAGGCAATCACACAAGTGTCACATCAAAACTCTCCATGTGAGTATACAAAGTCACAAATATAAATACTTATCAATATATTACTCACATTACTCTAGGCTTACTTTAAAGATACTCTAAATACTTGGAGCTACCCTCCACACCCATATTATATACAAATATATAATGTATGGCTTTATACAAATTCAATAGCTTTATACACAAATATATATATGTATGGCTGCGAGCTTGTTACGTTGAAAAGAGGGGGGAAATATTGAAGGAAACGAACAATTTGATAAAATGTGCATTCCCAGCCAAGCATTAATGGAAGAGAATGGTTTTGACTTTTGAATGAGATATATTTATTATCATTAACCTTTTTATTTATTTATAGAAAACACTTCCCAAAGTCTGACACTACAAGATGAATGTATTGAAGAAAAAGAAGACCAAAAAGGTAGAGTCTTGACCTTGGAGATAGCAAACCCACAAGATAAACAAATAAAATAAAATAAATAAAAAGAAAAGAAGGTTGTAGCTCAACACAGGTCATGAAATGAGAGAATAGATGCATCTCACTCACATGGTGGAAAAAGAAAGAAGTAAAGAACAAAAAGAAAAATGTTTATCCTATAGCCATGTGACAGAAAGGGAAGAAATGAAGATGAGTGAATATATACACACCCACGCAAGGACAAGATGAATAGTATGAGAGAGTGAATAAACCATTAAAAAAATAGGGAAAATTACGTTTAGGTCCCAAGGAAAGAAACAAATTACAAAAAAGTCCCTTGAAATTACAAAATTACCCAGAAGCCCCAAGAGAATTTTTGTTGTAAATACATACATTTCCTGTTGTAAATACATACATTTCCTGTTGTAAATGGTTTGAGACTTTTTTTTATATTATTTGTACGGAATTTTTTAAATGTTGTTGTAAATACATACATTTTTTGTTGTAAATACATACATTTCCTGTTGTAAATGGTCAGGTGTTTAAATGTTGTTGTAAATATATACATTTCTTGTTGTAAATGGTTTGGGACTTTTTTTATATTATTTGTACGGAATTAACTATAGCCATGGGACAAGATGTTGGTCAGGCGGATTCATTAAATATAATCCCTCATTTGTTATTCTTTGATTTTTTATGGTGTGTTGCGAGTTTGAAGAAATGAAAGAAAATAAAGACAAGATACACACAACAAGACAAAATAGGAAGCCATGGAAAGAGAGTGGATGAACAGTGAAAAAACTTTGACAAGACTGAAGCCACAGAACACGTTGAACCAGAAGAAGTAATGAGAAGAAGAGAAATATACCTACAACAATGAGAAGTGACGGCCAAGAGTGGAGAAAAGTGAAGACAAGAAAAAGCTGAGAACCTAGGTGTGGCGTCGAGGGCTCATAAAGGATCAAGGCACCAGATCATATATATATGAAGGTATTAGGGTTAGGGTTTTAATAATATTTTTTAAAAAATAAAAAATAAATAAATAAAATACTAATATCTGACAACTTTTTTTTGTTTTATATTATTAATTCTCATACTTAGGTATATTTACGTACACAACCATATATTTAGAAGAATTATTTTAAGGACGTATTTTCTTTTTTTCTTTTTGAACTTGATTCTTCATTTTAAATTATAAATTTATTCTAACCTTTGACTAAATAAAACTTAAGCTACAATTAACTCTAAGCCTTAAAATTTAAGGATGTTGCACTAATGACACTACACTCGTACTTAGCCTCGAGAAACTCGTCATTACTATCTTATGCTTTCTTCTTTTGATATTTTCTTTTCTTCTCTGAGGGCAAGCTCTTGCTTCGATCCCCATATTGACGCTTATTGCTTTGTCGCCCTTGAGTTTTAATAACAAATCGTCGGAGTTTTCCTTCGCGGATGAATTTCTCTATTGCGTCTCTTAAATCCCAGCATTGCTCGATTGTATGCCCGTGTTGGTCATAGAACTCGCAATACCGAGACTTATCCAAAGTGGCCTTATGATGAAGTGGCGAGGTCGTTCAACCTTCTTCATCTCAGTCAAAGATACTTCCTTCAGAGTTGCTCCCGAGATACATTCAGAGGAGTATATTTCTCGTACTTTCCTTCTGCCTTGCCTCCTCGGGACTTACTGTCCGGGATATGCCCACAAAAATCTTGTCTGAATCCGCCATGCTGTTCTTTTCCTTTCGGAGGTGGCTTTTAGCCCTTTCTTTGGTCACACAGATTGCAACCTCCATATGTTCTAGCTCCAGGTATTGTTTGGACCGATCTCAGAAATTCGTCAAGGTCTTGACAGGACGTTTCATGAGCGATTTCTTCAACCGGGATGAAATGTCCAGGCCGACTATAGCCAGATGTAGATGCACATCTTTCAGCAACCCCGATACTTGTAGCGTTGTATCTTTGAAGCGATCTAAATACTTCTGCAGCGTTTCCCCAAGTAATTGTTCCACCTAGCCGAGAGCAAACTCAGTTTTTGGCTATTTTCTGCTCGTTGCAAAATTCAGCAAGAACTTCTGCTCCAGGCTATCTATATCCTGGATCAAATTTGGTTGCAACGAGTGAAACCATATCTGTGCAGCTCCTCGCAAAGTCCCCGCAAACAGCCGAGGTATGATATGTCCTTCAAATCCTTTCACCATTATCTCCATGGCAAAATTGTTGAGATGGACATGCGAGTCTTGGCTCCCGTCATATTTCGGCAAGTCCCTTGAGTCAAACCCTTTGGGATACGGAGCGCTTATGATTTCGTCCGAGAAAGGGCTTCGGTTTCTCTCTCCGCCATACCTTTTTGTATACATCCTGAGCATGCTCTATGACGAGGGTACTGTATCTTCCTTGCCGGGATTTTGGCTTTCAACCGTTTGCTTATCCTTCACACGTCTTGAGTCTGAGATTCGAACCTCTAGGATTCGAGCCTGGTCCTGTCGGCATTATTAACCCGTGGGCCACCAGTGTCAACTCGAGCGGCAATTTTGATACTAACCCGGCTAGGTCTATTAGCATCTCGGTCGGTATTTCGGGTAGGGTTCTCGAGCAGTCTAATGTGTTCCTCCAACAATTGCATTCTTTGCATCTCTCCTTCAGTAGTCCTAACCTGGTCTCTGTGAGACAAGTTTCTTCCACATAATTTACACATGGTTTTTCATCATCTCGATGAACAGAAACTACAACATCAGCCCAACTTGGGCCAGCAGCATCCCAATCCATATTACGAGCAGGGATATTAGTCCGGCTGGGGCCACAACATTCCGATTTATATGATGAACAAGGTTTCCCCTCGCCTGAAACACTCTTCCGCTAGCAACTGCATTCGGCGATCCATGTCCTCCTGCATAAGTCAGATATCTTCTTGCCTCTGGAGTCGGTTACAAGTCTCCATCTCCTCCATCCGCCTGAACAATGCCCCCATCGTATTCTACATTAAGCGAATGTTCGGGTCCATAATCTAAAACTGCTGAGGAGGATCTTGCAACTGAACTAGTGGCTGAACTTGCTAGATAACCCGGTTATGAAGGGATGGAGAGGTTGCAGTGTTGGTTGTCTCCGCCTTAGTCTCCTCCATAACTTGGTTGTGATTTGGAGCAACCGAATCCTCATATTGAATCGTCCTCTCCTGATTCTGCTGTTGTCGTCCCTCTAGCAACTGGTCCTGCCGAGGTATTTGGATATGGCTTCTGGTATTTGCAACCATTTTTAGTGGTTTGGGAATCGAAGTTTATCTCTCCCTACGGTTGGCGCCAATGTTCTGTTGTATAGAACACAGATGTCTAACCTTAGAGGGTTAGTATGTCATTTGTATTGGATCACATGGTCTCTCCAAGATAACTATAATTCAATTACCAAAGAAATGATGATTACCCAGTGATATCTATAAGGGAGATATCAACGAATATCAAAGGATCACTGTGCATGAGAGTATGGCCGGTAGCCAAAATGGGTGGGGTGTGTGCACAGTGTGATTGAATAATAGAATAGATGAATAGGGATCGTGCACCTGATGAGTAATCTCCTATTTATAGAGATTAACTTTAAGGTTTCAGCCCAAGGGCCCTGCGTGCCTCTAGCCTCTTGTGCCTACTCCACTACCTGTGCATGTTTGCTCCACTACCTGTACTATCCATAATTATAGCTGGGATTACAGGGTGATTAGCGTTTTACCTAATTATGAAAGGATACTGCCATAAAGTGTCATTGTTGGGCCGCATAACATTGGTCCCAATATGCTAGTCCATAACAGTTACTAATAATTAAATTAAACCAACACTTTGAGAGAGAGAGAGAGTGAGAGAGAGAGAGAGTTAATATGTAAGTATGACCTTCGAAGAGCTTGGGTTTGAAGGAGGTGTAGGCGTTGATGGAGGTGCAAGGGAGGGACTTATGACATAAATTCTGAATTTGTTTTTTTTAATGAAATTGAGTGTAAAAAAATTTTAGAAAGCAACATATAATTTAATATAAATAAATAAAAAGTCTCATCCCTCTAATTAGAGGAACAAGCATGTAACAAGCATATAAGGACAAACACCTAATGTGAACCCGAGAAGGGTGAGAGGGAGACAAAGGTTGAGACTTGAGAATATGGGGTTCACATTAGGTGCATATCCCTTATGTGCGTTTTATGTGTTCATCCCTCTAACTTTAGGGTGAACACATTTTGTTGTTTTTTTTATAGATTTTATTTATTTAGATTAAATTATATGTTGCATCCTAAAATATTTTTTACATCTAGTATCCCAAATCAATTAATTTCCAGAATACTAGTGTTAGAGGAAAAATATTTCTAAATGTAGGATTGAAAATTAATTAATTTGAGATACTAATGCACATAAGGTACACATAAGAGATGTACTCCTAATGTGAACCTGTAATGGAAGTTTTATTGAATCAATGGTGTTGTTATTTTTTTCCCCTTTAAAAAGTTATATGTAATTTTATACCCAATAAAATTTTATTGTGCTAGACCCATTAACCCTTTCAAACCATTAGTTTTGGTCTCTTAAAAGAAAAAATAATCTATATTTTTATTAAATTATAGGGATTCAAGTTTTAAACGAATTGAAACTTAAGAATCAAAATTTATTATTTGTAACTTGAATGACCAAACCCAAAATTTGAGTAAATTTGATAAAACAAAATTGTATTAACCTTTCTTTTCTAAAAAAAGGATTAAGAAGCATGTCTACCAATAAACTTTTTCCGAGAGAGCTACAAGCACAGTAAACATTTTTTGGGTGCAAAAGTATACCCATCAACATTGACCATGAGCATTAAATGTTTGACAATTTATGTTGACATGTATGGTGAGCTGGTGAAAATGGTTTGAAAAAGTTGACCAATGACGTTGATGTTAGTTCAAGCCTTTCACCCAAAATAAAAATTTTAAACTTCAATACAAACTAAATGAAGATAGAAGAGTTAGAGAGATATCACCGAAGGTGGACACAAACAATTTATACTGGTTCGATTCAATCCACTTGACCTACGTCTAGTCCTCATAAAACCTTTCTGAGAATTCCACTATATTTCTAAGATTCACAAGACTTTTGGTGTCTCAGTACAATCAAATTCCTTTTAAAGAAATGATCGCTCCGCCTTGCACTTTGTAATCAAATGCTCTTTCAAAGTCTCACTACTTTGAGTAACTTAACCTTAATAAATGCTAAGTATAATCTTTCTCAAAAGTAAATAGATTATGACTGAAGTACAAAAATCACAAATATAATGAGCTTTAAGACTTAGCATTGAATGTAATAGTAATTGTGCACCTTGTTGGGTGTTGCTTCGCTTTTATACTCTTCTATTTATTGTGTGAGTATGTTTGATGATTGTGTTCTTCAATATAGTGGTTGGAATATTAGGTCATTGCTACTAGTCATTGAGAATGTCAAATTGTTCCTTTTGTCCTTTGATTTAGCCATTGGCCGGAGAAAAATGAAATTTGAAGCGTTTGAGACTAAAAAGACCTTTTTTTTTTTTTACAATCAACAATTTTCCATAATGATTTCACAAAATCTAATTAACAAGTGATAATCGAAAACCATTTCTTATTCCAAGAAGACACATCGGGGTTTAAGGTACAAAACCCGACCACAGACCCATTATAAGAAATCCATTACTCTGGACACAAACAACAATAGGAGACATTATAGCCTACGAGTTTTAAAACACTGAAGCCCACAATAAAAGGCCTACACAAAACAATTTTTAACATAAGATATGATTGTAGATCCACCAAAACATCAGATATACAAAATAAGGCCTCAGGTCCAACAATGTTTAAACAATTATCCAAAGCAATCAGTATAGTATTTCAAAAACAAAACATGAGAGTATTAGAATGACAATATAGAAATCGATACAACACCAATACCAAAAAGGGCCTATAAAGCTCACAACGCCTATGTCTCTGGCTGCTTCCCTTAATTTCTAGAAAAATTAGAGGCCTTGCCTGATATTAACAATGACGAGGTGAGACATAAAGTCCCAGTAACCAAAATCAATTTACAAAGTATGTGAGAAAGGATTGCAAGTTAGAGAAATAGGTTTAACTATCATAATAATAACATTTTTAATAGTAGAACACAAATTTAATATTAACCAACAACCGTCAACCCACCCATCCACTATACTAGACCTTATCTCCTCTGGACTTGGGCTCAGCACATCAGTGTTAAATCAACCCGACCATAGGATACTTAGCTACCTCAGATCCAACTAACCCCCTCCCATACCACATGTATCAGCTTGAGGCAAGGAGGTGTCCACCCACACCAACTCAACTCAAATCTAGTCCAGGAATAAGAGGGAATTAAGGGTCACAATAATTCGCCATCTCCTCATAACCCAACACATTCTCATCACAATAAAAAGAGAGAGTGTGTGTGTGTTTTCAAAAGTATTTCACATGACTTCCATTCCATATACATCATTGCATCACATCCATCACAATAATAACAATCTTCAATCATAATCTCAAATCATAATACAAGTTGAAAATACATTGCTTCACTTCACTGAACTAAGTTCATATTCAAACATACACTTGATTGTACAAAGCACATACAAGTAGTAATATGAAAGTAACGTTTAGAATTCATCTTACAGGCCAAAGCATGCATATAAAATAAATTAGCCCAATTATTTCAACTCTAAGCTTAAATTTAACTTGAGGAGCAAAGCACGAGCAATCATCAGTCACAAGAAAGATCTACATTAACAATGTAAATACCAATCAACTACAAGCAACAATAGAATAAATGAGTTATATAATTCAACTTCCAAAAACCTAATTTCCTCTATAGTCATTATTCTTGAGATCCTAATTTCCTTAACAATAACAATCCAAGGTCATAGATCACTTCTCATAAGCCCAAATCTCTCATTAAAATCCTTAGGTAACCTCTACACCATCGTATTACATCAATTACTCAATTTCATAAATTAAAGTTTCACCTCCAACACACCCATAGTCATAAAATTATCAATATTGATATTCTAGACCAATTAAATCTTTTTTCTAACTTATATGAGTATAACCTAATTATTAAAAAACTCTTCAAACCTCCATATAATCAAAATCATATCAAACCTTAACTAAAATACCAAATCCTAACTTATAATTTCATATAGCTCGAAATCTAATAAAATTAAACCAATTAAAATTTCAATAGTATCTCCAATAACCTATATAAATTGCTTAACCCAAATCTAATAAGCAAAAACGTCCTAAAAAATAGTTTATAATATGTTTTTAGAATATATTAATTACAAAATCATAAAACTCCCAAATAAAAATCTAAAATGATAAAAATTAACTATTATCCTTCCTCTACATATATAATCATCCATTATAAAACTCTCCCAAAATCCTAACCCAAAAATTACTCTAATCAGTACAATATCACCATCAATAGAAAGAGAAAAATATGTCGAGCAACTTTCATGAGGGAAATTTTTCAAAAAAAAAGAAAGTTTTGTTATCTAAATGATCACATAAGATTGCCCCTAACCTCTGAAATGGTGTTATTATGTGCGAAGAAGACGAACCTGAAACCCCCGCCGCGTCACCGTTCATTCGTTCAAATGAATGATGAACAAGGGGGACTTTTTGACCAATTTTCCCTTAATTAAATAAATAATTATCAAAATGCCCTTGTCTGGAAACATTTCACCTATCTAGGGATGGAAATAGGCCAGGCCCCTATCAGGCGGCCTACAGCCTGGCCTGTTTAGGGCCTGGTCAGGCCTGGCCTGTTTGTTAAAAAGGCCAGGCCAAGGCCTATTTAAAGGCCTAAATGTGTAAATAGGCCAGGCCTATGTTATTAAGGCCTGACCTGTAAGCCTTCAGGCCTGGCCTATTTACACATTAAATAAATATATTTATATTATATAAATAATATAATATTTTTTATTTTTTATTCTTATATTCTACTAAAACTTTATATTTATATAGTTTTGATAGGCTCAAAGTGTACAAAAGCCTATTTATGGCCTCCAAGGCCTACAATATGAGGCCTTTTAAAGGCCTACATTGTAAGTAGGCCTTTAAAAGGCTTCAGCTCGACCGTGCCTTATGAAGGCTCAGGCCTGAGCTTAAAAAAAAGCCTGCATTCAGGCTCAGGCCCAGGCTCAGGCCTTCTACCACCATTACAGGCTCAGGCCTATTTAGCCAAAGCCTAGCTTGGCCTGGCCTATTTCCATCCCTACACCTATCTGCCCCTATTTAGTCGATTACACCCCGCAATGTAACCGACTAAACAACAACGATTATTTTTATTTTTTTGAATAAACCTGCGATGTAATCGACTAAGCTACAGTGCTTAGTCGATTACATCACGACATAGGGGATTTTTAAAAACCCCCAATTGCGGCAGACGAACCCTAATCGACTATTAAACCTCCCCAAACCTCTACCCCTCTGATTTTTTGGCCAAAACGTTGTTGAATCCGTTGGTGGGGTGCGAAGGAATCTTCAATCTAGTGCCATTTACGTCGATTTAGGTATGTTCTCATATCCATTTCAATTTCCACCATCGTTTTTGCGTTTATGCGAATCCCCATTTGCGTTTTTGCGTTTTTGCGTTTTGTGCTTTCATTGGGTGGTTTTGTTGTGTATCTTTGATTGATTTGAGTATTTCATTCCTATTTATGGATGAAAAGGATGAATGTACATGTGAAAGTGAAAATATTTACATCGGTTGAAATTTTTTTGATTTTTGGACGAATTTCACTTCAGTTTTGTTGAATTTTTTGGTTGTTGATTGTGTTTTTTTGTTAAAATGATGAATGTTTGTTGTTTATACTGATTAATGTTTGTTTATGTTGCTTAGATGTTAAGTTTTTTGAATAAATCATCTCCTTGAATGTTTGTTGTTTATGTTGATTGTGTTGGTTTAGTGAAAATGATGAATGTATATTGGAAAGTGATAATAATGAATGTTTCTTGTTTGTTGATGGTTTGTAATGTCCCTTTGTAGGTCTTTGTTGTTATAATGCGTCGTAGAGAAGCTCCCACTAACACCGGCAATGAGGGTGCGAGGCGAATGAAGCAACGAGCAAACCGTGGGGCATCCTCCTCTAGGCCACAGCAGCATGAGCCCATTGTTGATCTCCCTTTTGGATATCTAGTTGAAAATGACGCAGAAAAACATGCACGATGTTGGAAACTATGCCCTAGGGGCAAGTCATTGTACTTTAAATGTGAATGTCATTTAAAGTATTCTTCATTTAGTTATCATTTTCATTTGCATGTTTATAGTGATAACTGTATCCTTGGATATATCTTATTGATTATCCTAAATGTCCTTGGTCAGTCATCTATGTGGGAGTGAAGATGAAATAAAACCAATATGACTTTGATGAGGTATGGAGATACGAATCAAAGTCATAGGCACTTATAAGAGTACAAGGTGCTGGACCGACCCACTATAAGAAAGCTGCATGGATTAAGTCATAAGCTTTTCTCATGTATAATCGTGTCACAATGCCCTTTGACCTGAGATCATCATGGATTCCTACATGATGAGTCGCTGATCTTTGACCTAGTTAAAGGTCACCTTTGACCGGGTGATGATAAAGGCTTGGATCGGGATCAATGGTTTTCATGCAGAGGAATGTGAATGGTCAAGATGGAATTTGTCCCTCACATTTGTAGAGAGATAATAATGGGCCCCTCGATGAGCGAGTCTGAGAAATGTATGGTCATACTACGATGGAAAGGAGTTTTCATTTCAATTGTTAGATTACTCAAGAATCGAGAAAGTAATGGTCAAAAACAGGAAGTTGACATTATCCATGCCTCATCCTTGGCCAAGTTATCACGTGACAAAAGGGACGTGACATGGTTGTATGATAGGTTGTATCGTATCATCGATCCCCATATGAATTGGGTAGTCACAATGTCTTGCTAGAGGTCGATTGTGACTTGTGGGCTGATACAGTATTGGCCCACTACCAATCTCATGTGGGCCTGCAAGATCACACACAAGAATAGCCCAACACGAGTAAAAGTGTCCAGATTCATTGAATCTTATATATGTCTAAGATTTAATGAATTCTATATTTAATCTAGGATATATATATATATATATATATATATATATATATATATATATATATATATATATATATATATAAAATTAAAATTCGAAAATAATAATGATATTATTTATAGATAATATTATTATTATATAGTATTTAATTTATTTGATAAATTAAATAACTATAATAAATTGAGATATTGTATCTGAGATTTAATTTTCGAATAAAGATATAGTATCTCAGATTTAATTAAATTGAGATATAGTATCTCAGGTTTAATTTATAGAAATAAATTAAACCAGCATGCTTTTAATTCGGATTAAATAAATGGATTAGATTAGATCTGTTGGACAGATTTAATTAATGATATTTATATCTAAAATTCAAATTCAAGATTAATTGAGATTAATCTTGAATATTTAATACGGCCCAATTAGGGTTTTAGAAACTCTATAAAAGATAATGATCTAGTCGTAATAAAATAAGGAACTGTCGCGAAAAACCTTAGAGAGAAAAGACGCGAGACGAAAAGTAAGAAGGTGCTAGCACGCTGCCTATGTGTTGGAGAGCTGTTCGGTGTGGATACCGGTAGAGGGAGTGGATTCGTAGAGTCGACTCCTAGAGATTGATCGAGCAAGAAGGTGTTAGCCCATGTGTTCGAGAAAGGACGCATACAAGCTTGTATAGGTACGGTTTCTCTAACGAACCTTGATTTAAACGTCATTGATAGATCCTCTCTATGGGATTCGTAAAATTTTAATGGATGAGAATCCTTCCACTGCATGTACGGATCCCAACAGATTCATGGCTTCATTTGCTAGGAGACCCATTTACAAGCTGAAGTCATTAGATATGGCATTCTTTGTGAGGGAGGGATTTGAGATAGTGCCATTGTTGGATGGTTCCCACTTGAGAGTCTTAGCGAAGATGGTATATCCATACTCAGAGGTTATGGTGAGAGCTTTCACCATAACCTCAGCTACATAAATGGTGATCTGCAGTCTCACGTCTGCAGTGTGGACATATTGATGACGGCTCCCATCTGGACGGAGTTACTAGGATATGATTTTGATGTGCATGATACAGTTCAGTATGATGGGGATAGCAATGCCCCTATTCATGATGGATTTTTTCGAGAGGATGCTATGCATGAGGCCAGAAGGTCATAGGGCTATATTTACTGTGAGCCAGCTGATTGTTAATGTCTGTATCCTCTACTACGTCATCACCCACATATTGTTCCCTCGGCCTTACAATCATTTGAGGGTGTTAGAGGGTGACATTCCTATTATGTGGGCTATTTGTCATGGCATACAGGTGAATTGGAGGCACTACATTTTTTGGATGATGTATAAGGCCAAACATAAGGATAATGCTACACTCCCATACGCTTATCTAGTTCAGAAGATATTGGAGCATTTTGGTATTCCTATGCACACTGAGCAAATGGTGAGTCAGAGAACGTGGAATGCTAGGTTTGGACAGCGTCTATTGGAGCAGTGCAAGATCTCCAAGGGGCCAAATGGTGTGTGGCAATACACTACTGTCGAGGAGGATGTACCTGATGCTGGCCCGATTCCACCCATTGTTCCTCCTGAGGTCCATGATGATGATGACGAGATGATGTTGATATGGAGGACATAGTTGAACCGGATGGTGGATTCTCCTTTCGTTATGTCATGAAAGGCATCAATGCTACTATGAAAAAGATCTCGAAGATGGAACTGAAACAGAAAAAGAGGTGGAAGAACCACATTGAAAAAGAGAATGAAAGGTGGAGGTGGATGCAGGGTTAGAGGATAGGCTTGGTCATTTGTAGCTTGGACGAGAGCAGGAGGCAGCCGGTGACGATGACCAGGGAGCTGATCTTTCTGAGGAGGAGGAGGATACTGATGCATCTGAAGATTAGATTCAGGTTTTTTTGTTTGTATTTGCATTGGTGTTCTTTTTTACTTGATGTTTCTTTTGGCTTGATGTATTTTTTGTTTCTCAGGTTAAACTTTGTCAAGTTGTATTGAAATTAGTGTTTCTTTTTTCAATGAATGTTGATCCTTTCGGTTTATGTGGTTTAAGTTTTTCCATTTCGGTAATGACGGTTTATAGACCTACAAAGCTAATTTCGGGACATTGGTGGACCAAACCTATGCAACATCATTGATTGATGCTAAAAATATCTTCCCCAAGTCACATTGATATGTAAAATTGAGTTGGAAATGGTTTAGTGCAAGAAGCAAATCGAAATCAGGAAATGAGGGTGCCTCTGGACCTAGTTTAGTCGACTAAACCATTATGGTGTACTCAACTAAACTAGTCACCCTCATTTCCTGATTTTGATTTGCTTCTTAAACTAAACCATTTCCCACTCATTTTTACATATCAATGTGACTTGGGGAAGGTATTTTTAGCATCAATCAATGATGTTGCATAGGTTTGGTCCACCAATGTCCCGAAATTAGTCAATGGTTAATTACAACATAACAATTAGTCAATGGTTCAAATTTTGAAGTCATTACCAAAACAAATCAACATAAGCTCACTACAAAACACGTTACATATAATTCAAGCTTGTCTAATCCTTGTTGGACATATACGCATAATATGACCGACTTGGTTGCAACTCCTACATCTTTGCTGACTGCTTGAGGGTTGAGACTGTAAGTGGAATATCACCTAGAGGGGGGGTGAATAGGTGATCTCAAATTCTTTTTCGAAGATACACACAATGACTGATTTTAATCGAAGACAGAAAGAATGAATGGACACTGAGCGATTTATACTGGTTCGGTCTAATACTTCGACCTACGTCCAGTCCCCAAGCACACCTTGGGATTTCCACTAACCTTTTTAAATACGATTACAACTCAAAGGATTATCCTTTCTCACTTGGACTCACTCCCCCTTACTGGTTGCAAACGTACACCCACTCTTAAAGTTCCACAACCTTAAGTTTTACCAACTAAACTATAATCAAATAAATGTTTAAGAGAACTCCTCACTGAGTAGATAAGTGATAATCACTGAAGTGCTAAATTTCTGAAGATATTAATGAAACAGTTGAAACAATAAATACAATAAACTCGAATTGAATGCGCAAGGTGTTTTTCGGTAGTTGGCGGAATTGAATGTGATGAGCTTTTATAGTGAGCGCCATTAATGCCGTTGTGAAGCTTCAAGAAATAGCCGTTGTGACTCTTTGTATTTCCGATAGACACAGAAGCAAAATGACTGGGAATATTCGACCGTTGCTTCATTAAATGCTCTCGGCGGTGACGACCTTGTGCAGAGAGATAATCAGAGTGCAAGCTGGAATAAGTGTTCCTTGAAAGAATGTTTTCGTCTGCTGCAATCTTTAATTCCTAATGTTGCTCTGTTTCTCTGTCTTGCATTTAATGTACTGCCACGTTGGATCGCCTTTCGCTCGAATTCAAATATAGCCTGGTTAATCACTTTAAAACTCAAACAAATAATGATTAGATATGATATAAGTGAGTTTGAAGATGATTAATAAGTATTGGAGAATAACCCATGAAATTCCAGAAGAATTTTATGTTGCGTAAATTCATTGTATGTTTTTAGAAAAACATTCTCGAGAATTGATCTAAGTATTCTCGAGAATCAACCTCAAGGCATGGAGTTAAGAAAAACAAACCTTTAAGAGTTCTCGAGAATTGGTTATCTCATTCTCGAGAATCCTGTGTCCAGAAGCCTATCGTGAAGTTTTATGATGCCATTCTCGATAATTGAAATACTATTATCGAGAATCAGACGTCAATGAGTTTTCGTAAATGGAAGGCATTCTCGAGAATTGATTTTGTATTCTCGAGAATTGCTTCCATTCTCGAGAATCATGTAATAAGAAATAAATGTTCATCACACATTCACTGAGCATTCTCGAGAATCATGGATGTATTCTCGAGAATTGATTCCATTCTCGAGAATTAGTTTGTCATTCTCGAGAATCATATGTCAGAAAGCAATTTAATCATTATTCATTTACTGAGCATTCTCGAGAGTCTTTAACTCATTCTCGAGAATTGCTTACTCATTCTCGAGAATGAATGTTATGTTCAGAAGTGATCATTATGACAGACAATGCCTATTCTCAAGAACCAACTGTGAGTACTCGAGAATTGGTCCAATTCTCGAGAATTTAATCTAATTCTCGAGAATCAAAATAACATGAATTCATTTGTTTTGCCATGCCATTCTCGAGAATTATAAGTATTCTCGAGAATCATAAGATCATTCTCGAGAATCAGAATTGCATTCTCGAGAGTGTTTACTTATTTAGTTATTATCACTTTCTATTTTGAAGCCTTTAAATCTTTTGTTACCATCAAAACACTTGGGATCTAACAGAGACTCCACCCAATCCATCTCATTTTGTATCCTTGTAGGCTTTGGTCTTCCCTTTCTGCGTGACAAAGTTGCATCCAGGATAACGGTTGGGCCATTATCTTTGTTGAATCAACAATTCATTGCCTATCGGATACCAGTATGCGGCATACACCAGACTAATGTATGAGATAGTGAACACCGGGTCAACATAATCATAACGGTTCAAATTTTCCATCTTGCATACTGCTAATACGTGGCTGCAGGGATACCTTCTAGCTGTGAACCTCCCACATTGACATTTGCGATTGATCAAGTCAACCCTCATTATGTCATCGACCTCATGTGTAGATTGGTTGTATGCGTCCTCAACCTCAAATAATTGTAAATCTCTGTCATAGAGTCGTACATGGTACGTGACTGTCAACTGGTCCATCTTTTGCATCGCTTCTTCAACCTGTTTTGTGACTATCCTACCTGCAGCCATATGTTTGTTAATCTCAACACGCCTCGTGACGAAATATTTGACAAGTCTACTACAAGTCATCTTCATCAATGTCGTTATCGGCAGATTACGGGCATCCCTGAGGACCTTGTTGACACACTCGGCTAGGTTAGTCGTCATGAGACCAAACCTCCGTCCGTCTTCATCATAGGACCTGCACCATTTCTCCTTTGGAAGCTTATCAAACCAGGAGGCAACCTGTGGGTTTGTATCAAACTGGATCTTTGAACTCATATACCCTGCATAACAGCGAATGTAAACTCATAACAATGGAAAAAAATCAATGATTACAAATATGTGCAAGAAGTACATAAAATGTGAAATTTCATACCTAGTTTCATAACTGTTTTCTTCAGTTGCATATCCTTAAATTTAGTATTAAAGTTGCTCCCGGCATTGTTGGATATGATCAGTTTTGATGATGTCTTATATAGATGCCATTATAAAGAGCAAAAATATTGTATAATATATTTATCTCATAGATTGACTAACTACTATGTATTTAATGTAGATTAGTTCAAGTTGAATTATAGAGATTAATCAAGAAAGAGATAAGAGATTACAGAAAGAAGAAATTGCAGAGAATGTAAAGGAAGCAAGAAGTTATCAAATGATTTTGGGAATGATCAAGAGAAAAGAAGAAAGAGAGAGTTAAATTATGGAGAATGTTGAAGACAAGAGAAGAAAGAAGGAAGAACTTGTTTAATGGATTGAGAAAATATTATTCAAGCTTTTAGATTAATCTTGAAGTCTCCATGATGATATGGAAGTTAGAATGGCTCAATTCGGAGTTAAAATAAGTTACAGTTCCATTCCTGCAGTCATTCTCGAGTATGGTACTTCAATTCTCGAGTATGGTACATAAACAGCTCCTTCTGCACACAAATTCTGTCAATTCTCGAGAATGGAACATCAATTCTCGAGAATGACACATCAATTCTCGAGAATGAGCGTGCTTCAGCAACTCTGTTCAGCTCTGTTTCACGATTCCCTCAGGCGGCGTCTAGTAATTCAATGATATCTCCTAAAAAAGAGATCGGATTGTGGTGAAACCAATTTTTTTGGAAACTAGACTCCCAATGCATCATTTTGACATAAAATTCAAGCCCAAAGAAGGTCATATGAGAGAGATATGAATTTTGGAAGATGACAGTGAAATCAACGTCACACAGCAGACCAAGCTTCAGTATTTTGAGTGTATCTCACAAAAAAAAAATCCAAATGAGCTGAAACCAGTGCCATTTGAAACTAGGCTCAAATACATTTTCAGAAACATCAAGATCACAGAAAACGAAGATCAATTGAAGGAGATATGATTTTTTGAAATTGACAGTCAGTTCAGGATGTTACAAAAAACGCTGGTCAAGAACAACCTCCATTCATCTGATGATAATGGACAAAATACAACGAATTTGGAGCTTATTATTCTTGAATTGCAAAGAATACTTGAAGAGATTTCTAATCATGAGTGGTTTAACAAATTTTCTATCAACTTCTGATACGATTCTCGAGAATGGACTTGAGATTGTCGAGAATGTGCCAATGGTTCTCGAGAATTAATGATGAATTACTCTGGCTATGTTTCTCTTCAGTATTAACTTAAAATGTGATTCTCGAGAATGGTTCCATGATTATCGAGAATGAGCGTGATTGTTTCAATACCAAATTCTCGATCAGATCTATTCTCGAGAATGCTAGCTAATTCTCGAGATGAGTGTGGCTATCCTGTTTCTATAACCATTCTTGATCAGAGCAATTCTCGAGAATGGCTAGATGATTCTCGAGAATGCACAGTTAACATTCGCTGATCCATATGCTCTCAAGTAATTACACTTTTCTGATTCTCGAGAATATGAACATGATTCTCAAGTATGGTCAGTTCAATTCTTTCAATTAGCTTTCTAGTCATAGCATTCTCAAGAATGACTGAAGCAATTCTCGAGAATGAGTTCTTCTCAATTTTGTGATTTTTCCAGTGTTGCTTATCGATTTCATAAAATCAATGGGTCATTATGTATTATCTATTAATCATATCTGAACTTATATATATCATGTTTAATCATCTTTTTGATTGAGTTTCAGTTGATTAACTCTGTTTAAATTGAGATTGGCCGAAAAGTGATCCGACGTGGAAAATTGATTAAATGCAACTCAAAAACAGAGCCAACAATCGGAACTAAAGTTCTGGCAGATGAAATCATTCCTTCAAGGCATACTTAATCCGGCTATCATTCTGAGTCACCTTCCACAAGTACAATCAACGGTAAAATCTCTCTGTTGATTAAACTTGCTTAATTTGAATTTGAGTAAAAAGGCGATCCAACGTGGCAACGCACTTACTGAAGCAACGGTCGACTACTCACAACGGATTATATCTGTGCCTAACAGAAAAACGAAGAGACTCAACGACTAGTTTGCAAAGCTTCTCAACGGTCATTAGTGTCGATCAACTATAAAAGGAGAAGGATTCAAAATAGACAGAGAGACAAGAGTTTGCACTGTCGAAATGCCAACGTTATGAATCCATCGCTCAATTCATATACTCTTTGTTTCACAATGTTTATATAGTTTTCAATAGAGAGTGTGATGATCAATTATGTACTTCAGTGATTATTATTCATCTTCTCTGTGAGAGAGTCTAAACACCTATTTGATTTTCCATTTAGTGATTAAAGCTCAAGGTTGTAGAACCTTTGAGTGTGGGTGTACAGTTACAGCTTGTAAGGGGGAGAGAGTCCGAGTGTGAAAGGATCGTCCTGAGTACAGAGCATGTAATTGTATCCTTACAGTGTGTAAAGGGGAGTATCTCGGTAAGAGATTGTAAAGGCTGCAAAAGTGTCCGACTAAACTTGTGAGGTTGTAAAGGCTTTTCTCTTGTGCCCGGTTAAACAAGAAGATAGTGGATTGAAAATCTCAAGTGGAGCTTGGGGACTGGAATAGGTCAAGGATTGAGCCAAACCAGTATAAATCTCAGTTTGCATATTCTCTTCCCTTATCTCTTATATTTCCAGCATATAAGTTTGAATGACTGTTTACTATTTTATAAATCCTTACTGTCATACAAACTACTTTCATTAAGTTTCCAAAAGATTTTCAAAGTTATCCAAAGTTTTTATCAGACACCCAATTCACCCCCCTCTTGGGTGATAGCCAGGTCTAACAGACATGACGTAGGCAATACACATGATAGGCATATGGAGGCTGCCAAGTAGGGTAATCTTTAACAGCCTTTATGACACTGGCGTGACGATCAGATATCAAACAAATACCCCGCCTCTGCGTCACATGATCACTTAGGAGACAAATAAACCACCGCCAATCATCGTACTTTCCACTAGGAGGAACAACAGCAAAGGCGATGGGCAGGACCTTCCCATCTCCATCCTGTGAAGTCGCAATCAAAAGGGTACCTTTGTATTTTCCATACAAGTAGGTGCCATCAATTTGCAGTATGAGCTTACAGTATTTGAAGGCTTCAATGATCTGGTGAAATGTCCAAAAACCCTATGAAAGACGCGTTAGTCTAGTACCACACGACGTTGGTTATAACACTCATCAATTTCAAGCTTGAAAAAAGAACCCGCGTTACATTGCATCATGTATGTCAACCAATTAGGCAAGAATGCATATGATTCCTCCCAATCACCAAATAACTTCACAATGGCCTTCATTTTCGCCTTCCAAGCCTTCTTGTATGTTACATTACATCCATACAGACATTGTATCCTCTCTTATATCAGTACTGGTTTTTGAAGATGGAATATCACCTAGAGGGGGTGAATAGGTGATCTCAATTTTTTTTTTTTTGCAAGACAAATAAACAAAGATAAATAAGCAAGGACACGAGGCAATTTATACTAGTTCGGTCTAATACTTTGACCTACGTCCAGTCCCCAAGCACACCTTGGAATTTCCACTAACTTTTCAAATGAACACAATTACACACACTGTATAGGACGATCCTCATTCTCGGACTCTCCCCCCCTTACAAGTTGTAATTGTACACCCACACTTAAGGTTCCACAACCTTAAGATTTCAACTAAGATAATGAAATAGTGTTTAGCTCCTCACTGAGTAAATATATGATAATCACTGAAGTACAGAAATATCCAAAGATATAAAGAAGTTTAATGAAACAGTAAATAGTAGTTGAGACTAATTGAATGCACAAAGTTTCGGTGGTTTGAACTTTCAATGCTTCTAGTATTTATAGATGGTAGCATTTATGACCGTTGAGAAGCTTGAACAAATATCCGTTGTGATTCTCGTATATAGCCATTAGAGAGTAGAGAAGCAGAATCATCAATGCTTCCAATATTCTTTCATTCTTTTATTCTTGCGTTTTTGACCGTTGGAGAGCACAACAAGAATAATGATCTAAACGTCTTTTTGTTGCCCAGAGTATGTCCGTTGTAGAGTGTCTCGAAATAGGCAAGAACATTAAATGCTCTGACACGTCAGACTGCTTTATTCATTGTTCACTCTTAATTTGCAATTTAATCTCTGTAACTTGATAACAAACTAGTTAAACATATTTAGGAAATGAATTATAGATAATAATGAAGAACACAAAAGATTTCCAGAGACATACAGATTGAAATTTGATATTTCTCAAAAACAGAGAGAAGCCTGACTCGAGGCAATTTGGTCTCTGCCTCGAGCTTAAGCAACGGCTGGGACAAAGGCATAATTTGAATTTTCCTTCTACCTCGAGGCAGTTTAAACATAGCCTCAAGTGTTGCCCTTACCTCGAGGCAACTAATATCCTGACTCGAGGTAACAACAGATAATCATTAAACTATATAAAAGCAACTTGACTCGAGGTACAATTCATGGCTTGAGTCAGCTTCCAACCTCGAGGCAAGTATTCCAGCTCGAGGTAATTGCGAATGAAGGGACCTTGTGGCATGTGATAGACAATCAACTGACTCGAGGCATTATGTGTTGCCTCGAGGCACACAAGATTTCTAAAACATAACGGTCAAGAGTTTAACTTGAGGTAAAGTTTACTGCCTCGAGCCTATACTCAAACTCGAGGCAACCTTGTAGCCACCTCAAGGTAAAATGAAAATTTGCAAACTCAGGCTATCTGTTTAACTCGAGGCTGCAACTGAGACTCGAGGTAATTTGATAGCAACCTGATTTTTCTGATAGAATCTTATTTTGACTGTCTGTTTAAATCGAGGCTGCATCTGAGACTCGAGGTAATTTGACAGCAACCTGATTTTTCTGATAAAGTCTTATTTTGACTGTTTTTAAGTTATTTTGCTTACAACCTGGTTTTCCATAAAGGTTAGTCATCATCAAAACCAAACTAGGAGCTAACAGTTTTAAAGTTGGATCTTCTCTTAACATACCTAGTGAAAACAAAGCAAATTCTAAATGTACTGTCAATAAACAAACCGAATGTAACTGGAAAAAAACACGAAAACCTACTGATAATGGCTGCACATATAACATATGAATCCAGCTGTCTATGATCCTGAGCGAGACTCTGGTTCAGGCAGATGTGATCTTTGCCCCACTTACGCACCACCCAACTATTTCCATCCTTGGGGAAAATTGCCCTCATATACCAGGGACAACCGTCAGCATGGTTTCGACACCTCATCACAAACCTCTGCTCATCGCTTTTTTGAACTTTGGCTATACGATGAGACTTCATGCAATATAATTTCACGGCATGTTGCATTTCAAACTTAGAAGAAAACTGCTTATACAAATATAAAGGATCACCTAAATGCCAACCACCTTGCTCGTCATTATCACCATACAACATCTCCATGTCATCATCACAATGCGCCCAATTAATGAACGAAAAGTGCGGGTTTTCGTTCCAAAATTGCTCAATCTCAGGCCCTGCATCTGTCAAAATGTTCTTTTTTTTAGAAACACTAAATCAAAATTACAAATACAAATACAAGTTTACTAACTTACCACTTCTAACTGGGTCAACACGAAACAGTGGCATTGTTGCGGTACTTGGGTTTACAGGGTTCGTGCGAGCATCAAAATCACCCTCCACATCAGTATCTGAGGTGTCACCTAGTGGAATAAACCTCTCAAATTTGTCCTCCTCATCGCTGTACATATTCTCATATTCCTCATCCTCCTCTTCTTCCGTCAATGTTATCTGACTTAAGCCTTGTGAAGGTGCAGATAAACCGATAGGTTTGTCTTCTTGACCAAAATACTGTGGAGATCTTGTATGCATGGGTACAGATGATGATTCACCAGATTCAAGCTCAACATATATCTCAATAAAATTTTGTGATTTCCGATTAGCAAATGCATCTATGACACACTCTACATCTTCATCATCACATACATCATTACTAATGTATTATACATTATCCTTACCCACTATAATCTCCACTTTGGCAATTATCCGATGAATGCATTGGCTTCCATGTAGCCCCAATTTTTGGTAAATTCTTTCTTTGAGTTCGTTGTACGTAGTGCCCCATTTGATTTTTATCATTTTCGTTTTTCCTTCAAATTGAACACCATCGGGACCTTCAAAATGCCTCCCACTATGGTAGATTACAGTAACGTGTGTGTTTGAACTTGAACTCATCCTTCACACCAGAATTTGGGAGCTGCAAAAGGGAGGGTTTCAGATTACAAACAAAAAAAAAAGTTGACAACATACCGAAATTTGAAATGGAGATGAGAACATACCGAAATCAACGCAAATAGCACTAGATTGAAGTTTCCTTCACAACCCACCAACGGATTCAGTAAGGTTTTGGCGACAAAGTCAGAGGGGGAGAGGTTTGAGGAGGTTTGATCGAGTATTATGATTCGGTTGGGACAAATGGGGTTTTTAAAAAACCCATCTGTTACGATGTAATCGACTAAGCATTGTAGCTTAGTCGATTACATTTCGTGGAAGTTCAAAAAAACAAAGGCCCTGCAGTTTAGTCGATTACACCTAGTGTTGTAATCGACTAAACAGGGGCATATTGGTGAAATGTTTCTAGACAGGGGCATTTTAGTAATTAGTTATTTAATTAGGGGCATATTGATCAAAAAGCCGAACAAGGGGGATGTATATATTCCCCCACGTGGTGCAGGTGGTCATTTAAATAATACAAACATTGGGTTTGTTTTTTTAACCCTTTTATTTTCATTTCGTTTCATTTTAATATTATTATTTATTTTTATAAAATATTTTGATTTCATGATTTCTTTTATTCATATAAATCTTATTTGTGGTAAATTATATTTTCTCCAATCAATATATGATAAATTTTATTTACCATGGATAACTGTTTCTTAATATTCGTTAAATCCTAAAATTTAAAATTAGGATGTTACAGAGACTATATATGTACATTTAATGCTCTAACACATAAAGTGTTTTTTGTTAATCTTATATTAATCTTTGATTAAGAACTTGTAATTTGATCAATCATTAGTATAATGAAGTGTTAGAACAACTAGAAGCGAAAAGAATAAGTTTAGGATAGATTGGAATGAGTATCAAGATTTTCAAGACGTTGTTATGTTTTCTGAGACTGTATCACTGGAGTGATCTTCACTTAGAGAATTTGAAAACAAAACATATCACTAGTTGGTTCACTAAGGTGATATGGTTGTAATGTATAAAAATATGATCACTCGAGTGATCTTCTTTCATTTGAAAACGGATCACTAGGTACTCCAGTGTGGTGAACTTGTAGTGATGAGATAAGTGCAACTGGATCACCCAGGTGGTCACCTGAGTGATCTTGTTTCATTTGAAAACAGATTACTAGGTACTCCACTGTAGTTAATTGGTAGTAATGAACACAATTGCCTCATTCGAGTGATTATGCTTCTTATTTTAAGAGAAAACATATCACCATATAGTATCACCATGGTGCAATGGTAGTGATGGACTTTTTATACATCACTCGAGTGATCTTCTATTATAAACTTTTTTAGGCACTACCAGAGTTATTATGGTACTGGCTAGTGGTGTACTTTTTTACACATCACTATCACTACTAGAAAATTCGTAATTTGCGATGGACAATAATCCGTCGCAAATTTCACCAAATTTGCGACCGGAACACAAATCCGTCGCAAAAAAACCATTTTGCGGCGGGAAAAAAAATCCGTCGCAAACTTTGCGACGGAAACTTGAGTCCGTCGCAAAGTTTGCGACGGACTGTGTAGTCCGTCGCAACATGGCGGATCGAGTCGCCATTTTGCGACGGACTCGTCGGTCCGTCGCAAATTTGCGACGGACTACACAGTCCGTCGCAAAATGGCGGACTGGGAGTCTGCCATTTTGAGACGAACACGGTCCGTCCGTCGCAAATTTGCGACAGACGGATGAGTCCGTCGCAACTGTCTGTAGGGGCGCCGACAGTTGCGATGGACGCCCCAGTCCGTCGCAAAATTTTGCACTCTCTTCTTTCTCTTTCTTTGGTCCATTTCTCTCTTGTTCTCCCATTCCGGTGGACTCCTTTTGCTCCGTTCAGCGACTTTCCGGTGTCATCCCCTCTCCTCCGGTCATTCATTTTCCGGCGGCTTTCCCCCTGTTCCGGCCGATCAGTTTCAGGCGTCCTCTCCTTCTCCTCTTCCAAGCTGCACTTCTATTCCAAGTAACCCACCTCTCTTCTCCCTTTTTTGTTTTCACTACTATATATATGGATAGATTTGAGTATTGTTTTTGTATTTTCTTGAGTATTATGTGGATTTATGATAAAATGATGGTATGTGATAATATTTTTTGTTATTTCTTTAATGTTGATTAAATTATTTATTATTGGTTCTTGAGAATATTAATGTTACATTATTTGTTTATAGTCTGTTTTGTATAGTTGAAAAATTATGTGTTAAAATTATGATTTTGTATTAGTAGGTAATGATACATAAGTCTATAAATAGGATGATGTTGAAATGAGAAAAATGAAATGTTAAGAAATGATTTTTAGGAATACAAGAATTAATTAATTAATTAATATAAAGTAGAAGGAATGTGTGACTCTAAGGATTTATTAAATTTTTATGTATTAGAAAAATTAATGATATTAACTAGTTATACAATAAACAGTGATAACTTGACAAAACAAATTATAAAGTGATATTTAGGGGTAAGAGAATTAATTAATTAATTAAAAGTAGAAAGAAGATGTGGGTGTAGGGAATAATGAATTTATATGTCTTATAAAAATTAGTTAAATTAGTTAGTTAAGTTAATGTCTTATAAAAATTACTATTAAGTTTTTTTTTAAAAAAAAAATATCTCATTTACATGTTTTATTTGAATCTATCTTTAACGTAATGTAGAAAAAATATGTGAGTTTAGGGAATAATGAAATTCGTATGTATTATAAAAATTAGTTAAATTAGCTAGTTGAGTTAAATTAGCTAGTTTAGCCCTTATATCTTATAAAATCCAAAATACTTATATAGATTTCTGGCATCGAATTACATGTTAATTATGTTGGTAATTTAACTAGTTAGGAAATATGGAAGGCAATCATGATAGAAGTTGGATGTACAATCGTCTAACTGATAAAAGACAACTAACTCAAGAATTCTTGGCGGGTTTGAAAGAGTTCATCGAATTTTCTTTGGCACATTCAACTAATTCAAGCAGGGCGATCAGTTGTCCATGTGTCAAATGTAGGTGTTTAAGATTTAAAGATCCTGGCACGGTGAAAATCCATTTATGTAAAAAGGGATTCATGAAAGATTATGAATGTTGGGAATGTCATGGCGAAGTCCGACAGACACTGAGTGGTTATTACGGGGACAATAGTCATCGAAACAACCTTAATCAATATGAGCAGTTGGTTATGGATGCCGCGGGACCGTCGATCGGCCAATATTTTGATCTCGTTACTCATGTTGAACCTTCATACATGGGAGAGGAGACTGATACACATACTCAACCACAATACATGGGAGAGGATCCTCATCCGGAAGCCGATAGGTTCTATAAAATGCTTCAAGAAGCGCAACGTCCGTTATGGGAAGGTTGCAAACACTTTGAAAATAGTGAATATTCATTGCTATCGGCTACCCTGGCAACACTAAGCTTGAAGACTGATCACCATATGAGTGAGAGGAATTACAACGAAATGATGCAGATCATGAGTAAGATTGTTCCCAAAGACAGTAATTTGCCGAAGGATTTTTACCAAGCAAAGAAAAAGGTGAAAGAGCTTGGTCTTGGATGTGAAAAAATACATTGTTGTCCCAAAGGATGTATGTTGTATTACAAGAATGATGCTGAGATGACCAATTGCAAATTCTGTGGACTTGACAGATACAAAGTTGTGAGGAATGGAAGGAAAATGATGTGTCAAGCATTAAGCAAGATGTGGTACTTCCCTCTCGTGCCCAGACTTCAGAGATTGTATGCATCAGAACAAACAGCTGCGCACATGAGGTGGCACCGAGAGCATCACAGGGATAAAAACTTTGTGACGCATCCATCTGTGGACCATCCAACCCAAAAAAGAAGATAGATGTGTACCTCAGACCTCTGATAGACGAGTTGAAGATGTTGTGGAGTGAAGGCATTCTTACGTATGATGTATCATTGAGTCAGAATTTCACCATGCGGGCTGCCTTAATGTGGACGATATATGATTTCCCTGCATATGGGATGTTGAGTGGATGGCAAACGTCGGGGAAGCTTGCATACCCGGTATGTCTTGAACAAAACCTGGGTTTTAACTTGGATTACAGTCGCAAGGTGTGTTGGTTTGACAGGCACCGGCGATTCCTTCCCCCAGAGCAACAGTTTAGGAGAAATAAAAAAGACTTCATGCGGAATGTGGTCGAACGAGCAGATCAACCTCTTTGTTTAAGTGGCCAAGAAATATAGGACAGTGTCAAGTACATTCAAAGTGTCGAAGAAGGGGCTGGTTCAAGCGAACCTGGGGGATACGGCATTGATCATTATTGGAACAAACGCAGCATCTTTTGGGAACTACCATATTGGAAAGATCAATTGTTAAGACACAACCTCGATGTCATGCATATTGAGAGGAATGTGTTTTGCAATATTCTGTACACCGTGATGGACACCAAGGGCAAGACGAAGGATACAGTTAACGCAAGATGGGACATAGAATTGATTTGCAGAAGGCCTGATTTGCATTTGGTGGAGGATGCCACGGGACGGACTTCCAAACCTAAAGCACCGTACACATTCAACAAACAACAGAATATAGAGTTGTTGTAGTGGGTTAAAGATCTGAAACTCCCAGACGGTTATGCGTCAAACTTGAGAAGATGTGTTGATCTGCACGAGGCGAAGTTATTCGGGATGAAGAGTCACGATTGCCATGTTTTTTTCCAGAGATTGTTGCCGTGGGCCTTCAAAGAACTTCCGAAGCATATATGGTCTATTCTGACGGAATTTTCCATTTTCTTTAGAGAAATTTGTGCTTCTGAACTTTTAATGTTGAAAAGTTATGGCATCTGGAGGCGAGCTTGCCCATAACGCTATGCAAGTTAGAGATGGTGTTTCCTCCTAGCATGTTTGACTCAACGGAACATTTGCCTGTTCACTTGGCCTACGAAGCAAAGGTAGGTGGTCCGCAACAATATAGGTGGATGTATCCGTTTGAGAGGTAATATATATATTTCTTTCGCGCGGTTGTTAATTGATAGACATGGTGCTTTAGTTTATAAATTCCCCTTACATTGTCCATTGTAGGTTTTTACGTACACTTAAGAAAAAGATCAAAAATCCAAGGTACGTCGAAGGATCTATCGCTGAAGCGTTTCTAGTTGAAGAGGCCACTAAGTTTGCGTCATACTATTATCCCCCTGAAATGATATCAAGATGGAGAGGGGTATCTCACAACGATGATGGCGGAGATACTTGCAATCAAAATTCAATATTTAATTTTCCAAGTCGAGTAGTGGGAAAACATTGGAGGTCAACTCTGGAAGGAAGAGATAAGCAAGTAACGGAGTGGTACATTCTAAACAATTGTGAAGAGGCCGCCCAGTACTTAAAGTAAGATTTCTTTTCTTTTTACTGTTACAGGAAGTATTAAAGTATTAACTTCATCTTTTTGTTACAATTACTTCTCTAACTAGGTCCGATCGACGAATCCTTCGATGTCGGATTCTGAAGTTGAGCAAATCACGAACTCTAAGTTTCCTCAATGGTTTCGATCCTACTTCATGGAAAATCCATCAGATCGCAATGAAATTGCGTGGAGTTTATCTTATGGAGCTGCAATAGTTGTTACCCGGTGCAAGAAATACGTAATCAATGGGTATCGGTTTTCAATTGTTGAAGCGGACGCAAATACACTATGTTGCAATTACGGTGTATGTTATCGAGGTGACCAAGTTGACGGGGTCGAGGGAGCCTACTACGGGAAGTTAATCGAGATAATTCAGTTGCATTACCAGTGGGACAAGGTAGTGACTCTGTTTAAGTGTGAGTGGTTTGATAACAATCCGTGTGGGACAAAAGTGGACAAATATGGCAATGTTGAGATCAACTGGACAAGCAGATATACGGTTGGTTATGACCCATTCATCCTTGCTCAACAGGCGGAACAAGTTTACTATACCTTATACCCCACATCCCGTCAAGGGTGGAGGGGAGTTATCAAAACCAAAGCACGAAATATTATACCCAACTCGAAAGAGTCGGAAACAAATGAAGGCATGCCTGAACTGTTCCAGGCTGATGTGGAACATGTACTGCCCCTAAACATTGCCGACGATGATGTACCAAGCAATCTGTTTAATTCGGCTGCGGAGTTAGAGTTGATTCCTATCCAAATTGACGATGAAGAATCAGACGATGAGGCAGAAGTGATTTACTCTGATAGTGAATCTGAGTTCGACGATTATGAGACTCCAGAGGAAGGCGTGTAAGCAGATGACGAAGAACAAGAATCGTCTGGTTGATGTGTGTTAGTTCTTTTTTTATGACGATCTATTATACTACATACTTCGTTATATACTTCGCTACTGTCATATTTAGTAAATATCTTTTTTATATATATATTTTGACATAATGTTTATAAGTGTTCAGAGATGGAGCATCAAGGAGGACGTTCCGGTAGTGGACATAGTAGTGGTCGAGCCCAACCCCGTCCTATCAGAGGGGGTAGGGCGACGCCATCTGGTGCCTCTGTAGGCAGAGGGCTCAGCGCTTCCCCAGATGTTCCGCTATTTGAGATGTCATCTTCACCGTCACTTTATATGTCATCGTCACCGTCTCTTTATATGTCATCGTCGCCGTCTACTACCGACTCTTTTATGGGTGGTAGAGGTGGGCCAGGACCTTCCCATAGTCCACATCAAGGAGCAGAGCAGGTTTACTTTACCATTTCTAATTGATTTACATATGTTTAGTTTTGTAAAACCACCTATGTACAAGTATCTTCAATAGTTGGCATTCCTTCCTTCAAGCACACTTCGTCGCCTCAGAGCCACGTCTGGGAAGGAGGTAGTTCTTCCGAGCAACCAATCTGGGATCGGTAGATCCCGCAACAGAAAGATTTGGATGTGTCCAGTTGGCACCACCGAGTAAGTCACGTAAAGTTAGCAATAATAATGTTACGACAGGATAAGTTTAAGACGTTGCCTCAACATAAGGGCGACATTAAAAAAGCTTATAACTACAGGGCTGGCCGGTGGTTGACTGGGAAGTTCTTTAAATTGAGAAGAGGTAGAGGCAGACAAGATTGGATTCAACCTAAGACTGCTGACCAATTACTTCAAAATGTGGCGTCCAATGAGAAATTTCAAAATAAAAGTCAGAAAAATATGCAAAATAGGGCCAAAATTTCAAGATTGGATTCAACCTTCCTATGCTGGCGGCTCCATTTCAATGAGTGAGCATAAACGAAAAATTGTGAGTACACGTTATTTTGTATTTAAGTATTCAATATTTTGTTCTTTGAAACAATTAATTAACGGTCATCATTTGTGTTTGCAGGCACTGTCTGAAGATGTTGCTCCAGAAGATATTGACTGGATTGCCTTTGAGCGTACCCATTCCCAGCAGTCTGAAGGGAGTGAGCCGCGCTGGATTAACGCCAAGGCGCAGCAAGTAGCGGTGAGATATTTATATTGCATTCTTTGTTTCATACATCAGCATATATTTATTTCATTTCACATGGCTTATCTGTGATGTATTTTTTTGCTTCTAGGAAACCTATAAGAAGCTGATGGAGGAGAGAGACTCGCAGAGTACGAGCGACCCCACATCCTCACAGTCCGATAACGAGAGTCTATTCATTCAGGCTGCAGGCGGAATGAACAACAAAGGTAGAATCTTCAGGTACGGTGCATCTGCCAGCCGATTTAAGCAAACGAAGCGCACCTCATCCGACCATGAAGGTGTTTCTGCAGGTAAACGTAATACATTTGATATTTTTCATTCCCTATTCTATTTGAATAAAGTACAAAAAATAAACGTAGTTCCTACTTTTTTTACAGATGAGATGCAGAAGATGAAGGCGTTGGTCCAGTCAAGAGTGCACGAGCTACATGAGACACGCGAGATGGTAAGGCAAATGCAGCTTCAACTCATGTACCTAATGAAAAACAAGGGGCCGGCTTCTGGTGATGGTGATGATGACAATGCCGATGATGGTGGTGACAATGCTGATGGTGGTGGTGGTGGTGATGATTATAATTCTGCTGTTTAGACTACTTTTTATTACATGTTATTCGGGACAATATTATTTATATTTTGTTTTCTCTCTATGTAAAAACTCTTTATGCTTGATTCTTATTTTATATATATATATATATATATATATATATATATATATATATATATATATATATATATATATATATATTAATTTATGGAACACAGTTAGTTAAAAATAAAAATTAATTAATTTTTTTAGAAAAAATTAATTTTTTTAAAAAAAAATTTATTTGCGACGGATATTAAAATCCGTCGCAAACATAAAAATGTGCGACGGATTTTGATATCCGTCGCAATTGCGACAAGGGATTTTGCGACGGACAAAATCCGTCACAAAATCCGTCGCAAAATCAGTTTTGCGACGGAAAATCCCTTTTTTGCGACGGATTTTGTCCGTCGCAAAAACTGCTTTTTTTTGTTGTGTGTAGTGGTTACTCTAGTGATATTTTATTAGAAAATTTTCAAAAAGTTGATCACTAGAACATATCACTATGGTAAAGTGATAGTAATGAAATTTTAGTATATCACTCAAGTGATCTTCTCTTTGAAATATTTTTTAGAAAAAACTGATCACTAGGATATATTACTGTGGTGAAGTGATAGTGATGAAAATTTAAAACATCACTCGAGTGGTCACTCAATTGGTCTAGTTTGAAATTTCTTTTTAGAAAGCTGATCACCAAATGATTTCTATAGTGGACCAATAGTGATACACTTTGTACGTCATCACTTAAGTGGTCAGTTGAGAAAAATACTTTCTAGAAATCATATCACTATCTTAATCACCATGGTGAAGTGAAAGTGATGGCAAATCTTTGAATCACTCGAGTGATCACAAGTGTGATTAGTTTAACACTTCCAATAAGCACTGTAGTGATCTTCTATTTTCAAAAACATATAACGAGAGTGGTCACTCGAGTGATTAACTAAAAATGTTCATAAAATGTTTTAGCACTGCCTGAGAACTAAGTAGCACGGACATAGAAATTTTGAGCTGAAGAACGAATCGGACACGCGATTTCCTCCGACACGCGAATTCCAGTGAAATTCGCGAATTAAGGTGGTAATGGTAGTTTTGTTATTTTATCAAAAACTGAAGGCATTTTTGTAGCTCAGATTTTTGGCCCTAATCGACTATAACTTGTAGCTCTTATTCTCCTAAATCGTCTCTTCCGGTGAAATCATCTCTGACTCTCCCAAACGCTATTAAATAAAGTGATTCTCTGTTCTCGATATTAAATAGGTTGGGTATGCTATTAAATAAAGAGATGATAAGGTCATTTCTCTGTTCTCGATATTATTTAATCACTTTATATTGAAATATAAGGTGAATAGGAGCTGAAATAAAGTGACGATTTTAATAGCTGAAATAAGGTGAATGTAGAATGAAACTGAAATATATTTCTGCTCTCGATTCTCTGTTTAAAATAACCTTATATTTGTGTTTCTTTGAATAGGTTGGGTATGCTTCTCTCATTAAAGGTTTCACTCTTTATATTAAAAATATTATTTAATACTAAGACGTGTCGGAACGTATCGAAATATTGGTATTTTTGAAGTAACGTGTCGACGTCACGTATCGATAACGTGTCGAAAACGCCGTGTCAGTGTCGGTACAACATAGCCTGAGAACGAAAAAAACTAAGTTTTAACATATCAGTTAAATGATCACTCGAATAATCAACTGATTTTTACAGAAAATGTCCACCATGTATTTCAAAGTCATTTTTAAACAATATATCTCTTACAAATCACTTTCTTAAATTTTGCTATTATTAAAACATGAAATCTAAAAGGTGACATATACCTCTCTGGCTCTCTTCGAAATACCTCTTAAATGCCATGGAAGGAACCTCAGTATCTAAGAACCCTAACAGATTAATCGAGAAATACACCATATATGCGACACCAAACTCCTCCCGAACCAACACCATGCCACGTGCTGAACATATATAGTCGTATAATTAGAAATTACTTCAGTTCAAATTCAAATGTCATTTTCCCTTTAGTGCCTGTAACATACATTATAGTGTGCATTAGCAGGCAAACTCTTGAGGAGCCACACATCGTTGATCCAATCAATATCCACAAAGATCCTTCGAATCATATAAAGCAAAGGCACCAAGGCTCTCACCGGCGGCATGAACAGAGACAAGCCACTTATTGTGTTCTCGGTGAGAGTCTGACAGGACAACAAGAACAAGTGAGAAGTGACGGATCTCACTGCATGTTCTTCTCCAGCGAAGCTACCGAGCACATAGGCGAGGGACAAGAAGAGGCCTATGGCGGTTCCGACAACCTCTAGTCCCTTCTCCATTAAGTCCTTCTCTTCTCTTCAATTCTCACCTTGACTCCGTCCCCGCCAAGCCCTCCAAGTGGATCCACCCGCCGTTCGCTGTCGTCCGTACGCTCGATGGGAGAATATATGCCTGTGGAGCTCAAGACGATGAATGCATTGGGATGAAATATCTAGAGGGGATTCGGAATCTGAAGGAGAAGGATTTCACGCCTATACGCACGATTCACTTGTCATGTGTTTTGAACGAGGAGATTGGTGGGTTTGAGGGAGCTTCCAAGTTTTCGGGTTCGAAAGAGTTTGAGCACGTCGGGTTCGGGAGACAACAACCTCACTCCTCTGGATTTGCAGACTCCCATGGCTTTCGACAACGACTACTTCAAGAACCTTCTTCAGAACAAGGGCCTCAGCCCTTCAACGGCGGTTCCACTGTGTGAGGCTACATCACCAACCCAACCCATCCTCTTTCTCTTCTGATTTTGCCGCCGCCATGATCAAGATGGAAGACATCAGTCCCCTCACTGCCATAACCCAAATTTTTCTGTTTATTTTTTATTTTTTTGTGCAACATCCTCTCAATCTCAATTGTACACGTCAGCGTTACTGGTCAACTTTTTCCCAGCTCACCATAAGTGTTACCATAAATGGTCAAACGTTTAATTCTCACGATCTTCTCCCAAATTAACGGAAATGGTATTTATTGTGCTACTTTTAACGTTGATGGGTCGTGGTTCTTCTGAAAAAAGTTCATGGGCAGAATTGCCTATACTTGGTAACAGGAAAAATTAATACTACACCAATGTCGATTTAGTTTGCAAAATTACCCTTAGGGCCGGCCACATGTAGCATTAACAATTTAAAATCCTTAGATCAAGAAATAAGATGCTCTAGCATCCCTTAGATTTTATCTTTAACTAAACTATTTAGATTTTATCTTAACTATACTATCATCCTCCCTAATTTTTTTTATTTGATTAAGGGTTTACTTTTTCGAGGCTTAAAGCATAAGGTTTTCACCTCACATAATAAGTATGCTTCGCGTGATTTAAACTTGTGTTCTTCTTCTTAAGGGATGAAACCGCTTGTCATCTCAACCACCGACTTGTTGATTTTTTTAAGAAATTTTTTAAAAGACGCTTAATATCATTTGTTTTTTATATAACGCTTAAGTTCAATTTTATTTTATATATTAAGTTCAGTTTTTTTTATACAAAAATTTTAGAAAAGAGGTTGAGCTCACCCACGATCCAAGGGCAGGGCACAGTCTCCCTTTCTCTTAGGTGATATCAATGTTGAGCAGGGCGAGCCGTCTATTACTCTCAGACATTTACCTAGGCACCCAAAAGCTAAGATATCTCCTCCAATACCTTGACTAACTCTAGAATTGAACCCTCTCCAAAAAGGTAAGAGTATCTTCCGTTGTTAACATTATTGTTGCGCAAGGTGACCTACAATCTAGAGGGTACAAAATAAAATGCCCGTTTAGGCCCTGCCCAAAAAGGGTGCAAAATAGGTGGGACCAAGTACACACAGGCTGTTTGTACGTTTTTATTCCTCGTCTTTCAAATCCAGTTTTATGGTATTTGTCTGTTTCTTCGTCTTCTTGCTCTCCATTATCATTCATGGCTGAGCGGTCAGCTTCTAATCTGTGTCCAGAGTGAAGTTAGTGGCATCAACTTCAACAACTTGATTAATTTTTCATTATGCGACGTTACAATACGAACTTAATTCAGAAGGTGCTCATGTGCTACTAATGGATCATCAACTTTTTGTTTGTGGCTTGATGTGATTTTCATCTTGCTGGTGGGTGCAGACTGTTGTATTCTTATACTCCTCAACGTGCCACAGATTTTAATTCGGTTGATGGTTATGGTAATCATAATAGTTTTGTGCGCACTATACTAACGTTTTGTAATATAAATATATTTTATTGGCAAAAAAAAAAAAAAAAAAATCAACACATTAGAGACTCAAAATTGACATTACTATGCATCCTACTTTATTTCACATAAAATAATTGACATCTAATAGAAAATAAAATCCAATATATATATATATACACATGGGCATGACACATGAATTGAACATTCCTTGAAGGCTAAAAAAATTATAACAATAATAATACTTATGATGAAGAAGAAATCATCCTCGAATGAAAGGTATATCAAGATTTAGGACTATTTCTACAATAGCCCAAACCTGTTCTTGGCATTATGAAATTATAAACGTCAATTCTCCAGGTTCATGACCAGGAGAATAATACATGGAAATCTAGCGGGGATGTAAAACAGGCCAATCCAACCCTAAAAAAATTCAAACTCAAGGGAAAAAATATTTTATATATTTTCGCAGTATCTGAAGTAATCATGAGGTAGTTGAAATCAAACTGTGCACAAAAGCAGAGAACCCCAAGAGAGAGATTGCAAAAGCTTCCTTGGCTTCAAGATTCTTGGGTAGGAGCAGCAGTCTTTAGAAGTGGTTGAAGGGCTTTAACAACAATGCTCATATTTGGCCTAAACTCGGACTCATACTGCACACACAGTGCTGCAACGGCGGCGAGCTGCATAGGAAACATTAATGAGCATGATCAACCTCATGTTAAACCCAAAGTGTTCCTTGGCTTTACCAACAGAGAAAACCCAGTGTTTGTAGCAGACAGATGTATATATATATAGAGAGAGAGAGAGACCTTGGCTACCCCTTTGGGGGGATATTCTCCTTTCAATTTTGGGTCTACGCATTGTTTAACTTTATCTTCACTCAGTCTTGGCGTAGCCTGCAGAAATATGTCTTCGTCAACACATGGAAATCGAACTCAACTATCAACGCAGATAACAGCAAAGGGGTCCCCTTCTTTCCCCCTTTATTCTCAAGATAAGCTTAAGCATGCTCAAATTTGTTCATTTGAAGTATAAGAAACGCAGGTTTTAATGAAATAAAATTAGCTTCGTCTATTAACAAATGCACCTTTATAGCATTATAAATATGACAGTCTAACAGATACTGGCATGCACACAGTAGAATTAAATTAACTACAAATTAACAAATTATGAACATTTGTGTTATTCATGTGTATATGTATATATAAAAAACTTTTACATTACACGTACATGTATATAGAGACATATAAATAATACTCCTCCAGTCTTTAATATAAAACATATTTACCTAATTTAATTAGATTAAGTAAGTTAGTTAATATAACACGTATTTTCTAAAACACTCTAGTTACCTTCCTTAATTTCCTCCTTCCCTCTCCTTGATTATTGTTAATGAAGCATCAATAGGAATAAATTAGGAAAAGATTGACAAATATGAAAACTGTCTTATATTTAGGATCAAGATCAACTTCCCAAAAACGTCTTATATTAAGGATCAAAGGAGTACTTCATCAATAATCATACAATCTGAGAACTTAACAAGGCGAGGATAAAATTTTCAAGGTTGGCTTGTTTAACTAAACTATGCATAATGATCAAGTTCATTTAGTTTAACAAATGATTTTTTTTTTTTTCAACCAAAGTTTAAGAAATGAATCAAACCAAACTCTTAACTTTCAATGAGCCAAATCCAAAAAGTTTTACGAACAGCTAGTTCATCTGCATCCACCAAAATATGGTAATGAGAATATAAAGAGCACAAAGAATATATGTTCTGAAAGTTCACTCACCCATGTAACAAGACTTTGCTGTCCACGAGGCATGGTATGATCAACAGGTTTTCTTCCTGTAAGAAGCTCAAGAAGAACAACACCAAAACTGTAGACATCACTTTTTTGTGTCAATTGGCCTGTCATTGCATACCTGTAATTTAGTCAGGACAATGGATGATAAGAACCCATAAAACACAAAAGACGTGGAACAATTCCTTCTTTTAATACATCATAGACATCCACGAATCCAATGACATACTGGTAAAACATATATAGAAAGAAAAATCTTGCAAGTACAGAAATTTACTCTGGGGCATGATAACCAAATGTTCCCAAAACTCGAGTAGAATGAAGGCGTGCAGCCATGTCAGGGGCCTGATTGGAAAGGTTGAAATCAGCTATCTTTGCCTTGTAATCTTCAAAAATAAGCACATTGCTAGATCTGATATCTCTATGTATAATCGATGGCTGAACTTTCTCATGCAAATATTCCAATCCTTTCGCTGCATCTACTGCAATTCTAACTCGCTGCATCCAGTCAAGAGTTGGTCCAGGTTGTGCCCCCTGAACTCCCTTTCTACCTGTAGTGTACAAATGATTAAATTCATCAAAATAATTTCTTATACATAGAAAAAATTTCAAAGGTTTGAGGAGAATACATCGATCTGAATTTCAAAGAAGGGCATGCATGCCTATTTATAGTGGATATCATAACAAGTGAAGCTAACTGCAAACCAGTAATTAATATTAAAAGAAAAATACCTATTATTAGAATATTAGGAAATAAATCAGGATCCCTTGATTGTTGCTCCTTGATTTTAGGATCTTGATTATAGTATTATTTGATTTCCTAGTCTTATTTGTAATCCCTAATTTTCCTCCTCTTATTTCTCTTCATTAGCCTATATATTGTAACCTCCTTTCATCTGAATAATATATTTCAGAGAATGTTTAGCCTTTGAACAATATGATATCAGAGCTCTGGCCATTGATCCAATGCCAGAAACAGAGGTTGAGAAAGAGAGAGAGAGAGAGATCCAGTGGTTCCAGATCTAGTGAAGGGTGGAGAATGTGAGCACACCGCCGGCACAAGGAGGACTGGAAAGCACCAATCGGCAGATCCTAGAGACACGAGGGTGATTAGAGCAGCGCGTGGCCCCCATGCACCACAACAATACCGACGCGTGAACCCCATGTGTTGTCCACGGCGTTTTCTAGCGATCCTTCTACAAAACCATGAATCCCTTCGAATTTCTGATATGTAATTCATGTATTAATTCTAGCTATATAGGTAAGTGGCAGCCACACTAATCCTATGAGGCAGCCACTTAGTAAATAGGAACCGCAGCACTATATTAAGTCTGAGGCCAGCGGTTAGTATTAGTATAACACTTAGGATTAGGATTAGTTAGCTATTGGGCCTTTGGGCCTTGAGTCTAAGTCTAGCATTAGGCTACATATACCTAGCCATTAGGCTAATGCAAGTATGTCTAAACTGAATATTGTGTATGAATGGAATGAGCGAAGGCAACATGACACTTGTTTCGACTATGTTTCTTCTTCTCTAATTTCTTCTTCTACAACCTAGTTATCAGAGGTATCAGAGCGAGTCATCCTCGGCTCCTCCGCTGTGAATTCTGATTTTCTTGCATCAACCATAGCCATTCTTCCCCCCGGCAAGGCTGATAGTCAAGAATCCCAATCAAGAAGCAAGTGTCAATTTTAATACAGCCAGAGCACCAGCGTCGCTCAAGACTCCCTTCTTTCGACCAATACCAGAAGTTGTGGCATCGGAATTCCAAGAAGATTGGAACATTACCAGGGATTTAAAACAGTGACGCGGCGCCCCCACACCGAGACTCTGTTGTCGGAAATTCAAGAAGTTGTCAAAGTGATAAGTGTTGCGTTCGGTTCGTGGATTCTTGATTGGCTTCGTCGGCTTCGGATTAATTCGACTTCTTGAGCGGCGTCATTCGGCGTTCTGGCTTCTTTCGTTCCACGTCGGACTCATTGCGTCGTGGCATCACCGATTGTCGTCTGCTCCTTGACAGGTGTCGGCATTTTGGGTATCCCCGATCTTGGCGTGAGGAATTGTTCGTGAGTGTCGACTGGGGTAACAGCATCACCGAGTCGTTCTGCTTCCTCGACAGGTGTCGACGGTCCCGAATCACTGAGGCGTCACCGATTCTTGTTGGGCTTCATCGACTGTTGTCGACACGTCACATCGCACCAAGGCCGGTCTCTGTTTGTCAATTCTTGCAAGTTAAAAACCATTGTTGGCCGACACATCACTTCTTGCCAATTCAGAAACCCAGCCATTGCATGGTGTTGACACGTCAGGCTCACGACTTCGAGGACTCAGTTCCGAATATCAGCGTCATTCCCATATTTGTTGAAGTCTCTCGGTGTCCACAGGTCCTGATTATTGAAGGCATCATCGAATTCGTTCAAGGATCCGAGTATCGCATGCATTGTGGGATACGAAAATCTCCAATTCTTGAGAGTCAGTGAGGTGGTGGCACGTTCTCTGTTTTTTTGTTGTTCATTCTGGTAGCCGACACGTCTTCTCCTGGCAGTCAGTGTTCTTTTCGTTCGGCGGTACAACATATCTTTGCCTCGTGATTCTTGTTCTGAATTCTCCTCCTTGTCAATTCGAAGACCCAATTTTGGATTCATCACAGCGTTAGAAATTGTTATTCGGTGCATGGAAACACGCTCCCGGACAGCCACAAGGACAATGTCGAATGAAGTCAATGAACGTATACAGGCCTTGGAGTCGACTATTGCAGATCTCCCAAACACAATTCAGGCAGCCATCACGAACCAATTAGCGGACATTCCCAATGCTATTCAAACAGCCATTGCCACCCAAATGGCAACCTTCAATGCGACACATGAACGCCGTCGCCAGACTGAAGATTCCCATGAAAATAATGGGGATAATTTCAGAGGTCCTCATCGCCAAAGACAAGGGGCTGAATATACCCCTCCAACTCGGCAAACTAAATTTGATTTCCCTAAATTTCAACGCCATGACATAGAGGGCTGGCTGTACAACTGCGACAGGTACTTTGAAATTGATGGCACACCTGAAAACTGGAAGATGCGGTTGGCCAGCGTTAACTTGGATGATAAGGGATACATATGGCACCAAGCCCTTATGGATGAAGACCAAGGCAGAGCTATCACGTGGCACGAGTACAAGAGGGCACTTAAGGCACGGTTTGGAGTTCCATTTGAGTCTCCAATGGCTGAACTGAAACGGCTATACCAAACGGGGTCTTTGGAGCAATACAATGACGATTTCGATGTTTTGCGTTGTAAACTAAAGCTGAGTGAAGATCATGCGATCCAGGCATTTATCGAAGGTCTCCGAGGTGATTGTGCTCGACAAGTGAGATTACAGCAACCACGTTCCTTGTCAGATGCTAGGCGGATTGCACAGATACAGGAATTTAATATGAATGAGGAGTCAGGTTCAAAGTCAACCTCACGAAAGCCATATGGTAATGTAACGAGTACTCAAACCGGGTGGAAGCCTAACACAACGGGTACTCAAACCGGGTGGAAGCCTAACATAAATTCATCCCTTTCTACGGGACCACAGACGACAACTGCTAAGTCTTCAATACCAGCCAAAAATTCGTGGTATTCTGGAAAATCAACCACGAATTTGAACTCAGGGTCATCAGTGGTCTCATCTGGCCGAACAACGGATGTTACTACCAAGAAGGCGACTACGTATACTGGGATGATTTTGATGAGTTAAGAGCCCGAAATCTTTGCTTTTATTGCAAGAACCCTTTCTCAAGGGGCCATACGTGCCCTCAACGCCAACGGTTACAGCTGCAATTCATTGAATTGGGGGCTGATAGTTCAGAGGAAGAAGCACCACAAATGGCTGAAATAGAGTCGCAACCAGAAGATAATTCAGAATCAGAACCTAACCAATGCTTACAAATATCTTTGCATGCAATTCAAGGTGGTGTAGGTGTGATTTCTATGCGCATTCAAGGGTATGTAGGTAGGCGACCAGTTCAAATTCTCATTGATAATGGAGCTTCGCACGGGTATCTAGACTGTGCCTTGGCTAAAAAACTAGGTTGGAAAGGAGATTCTACCGGGGGCGGTGAAGTAGAGGTCGCTGGTGGAGCTAAATTGAAACTTTATGGCATTTGGAAGGGGTTCAAATGGAGATGCAAGGGCAGGAGTTTGTCTTTGATTTGAGGGTTATGGAGATCAAGACATATGACATTGTGTTGGGGCTGCATTGGTTACGAGAGGTAGTTCATCATGCTACTTGGAATTATGAGGATCTATCAATGACATTTAAATATAAGGGGTGCGAGTGTACTCTAAGCCCAAACCAGCCGCATACTAGCAGGATAGTCAGCAAAGTCCAGCAACCTAAACATGAAGGCAGCCAACTTTTCCTATTGCACTCCATTGATGACACAACCGTGACCACTTATACACTCTCTGATGGTAATGAGGAAGCAACCAGCAATGTTTAAGGGGTTCTTAGAGCTTTTGCAGATGTTTTTCAGAACCTAAGACTTTGCCTCCACTTAGGAAAATCACAACCATCCGGTGATATTAAAAGAGGAGCTGATCCGGTGAACTTAAGACCTTACGGTACCCTTCTATTCGAAAGATGAGATTGAGAGGCAAGTTAAAGGGTTGCTCGAATCAGGGGTATTACAAGAAAGTTCTTCACCATTTGCGTCTCCTATTGTTCTAGTTAAAAAGAAGGACGGTTCGTGGCGCATGTGTATTGACTACCGGGAATTAAACAAATTAACAGTGAAAAATAAATATCCTATCCCTCTTGTAGATGAGTTGCTAGACGAATTAAAGGATGCAAGGTGGTTTACAAAACTAGATCTGAGGGCCGGCTACCACCAGATCAGAATGGAGCCATATGATTCCTATAAGACTGCTTTTAGGACTCATTCGAGCCATTTCGAGTGGCTGGTCATGCCATTTGGACTTACTAATGCTCCAGCTACATTTCAGGGAGCTATGAATACTATTTTCAGAGAACATTTGAGGAGGTTTGTTCTGGTTTTTTTCGATGATATCCTTGTTTATAGCTCTAGCATGTCTTCACACTTAGAACACTTGAGAACAGTTTTGGAAATTCTAAGGCAACATCAGTACTTTGTTAAGGAATCTAAATGTACATTTGCCGCTACGAAGGTTGAGTACTTAGGTCATATTATACAAGGTGGTGTAGTCTCTACAGATCCTCAGAAAATTAAGTCAGTGGTTGAATGGCCTGAACCATCTACGGTAAAACAATTACGCTCATTTCTTGGGTTGGCTGGTTACTACCGGAAGTTTATTAAGAATTATGGTGTGATAGCACGACCCTTGACAAACCTATTGCGTAAGGATCAGTTCAAATGGTCACAAGATGCAACAAAAGCCTTTCAAGAGTTGCAAAATGCTCTTAGTACAGCCCCAGTGTTGGTTTTGCCTGATTTTGCAAAACCTTTTGTCATTGAAACAGATGCATGTGCTACCGGAATTGGTGCTGTACTAATGCAAGGAGGACAGCCCCTAGCCTTTTTCAGCAAAGGGTTGGCTCCAAGACATCATAGCCTATCTACCTATGAGAAAGAATTACTTGCTGTGGTCCAAGGGGTTGAGCATTGGCACCAGTATCTAGAGGGACGACACTTTGTGATCAGAACGGATCAGCAAAGCCTTAAATACTTGCTGGATCAGAAATTGAAGACCTCTTTCCGGATGTATTGGATCTCAAAACTAATGGGATACGACTATGAAATTCAATACAAGAAGGGCTACCAATAATGTGGCAGATGCCCTCTCTAGATTACCGAAAATCAGGTTTTCAGATCACCTTGTCTACTTGTTCGATGAATTGTTGCTGGAAATTCAGAACAGCTGGGTGTAGATCTGAAATGGTGACACTTATTGATCAGCTGAAGCAAAATACGAAAACAGTGGGTAAGTTTACGTGGGATGGAGAGTTATTGCGAAAAGGGACGCGTCGGTAGTGGGGAATGAACCAACAATCAGAGTAAAGATACTTGAGTGGTTGCATTCGTCGCCTCAAGGGGGCATTCGAGGATTCATGCTACCTATCAACGAGTAAAAGCTCTATTCGGTGGAGACATTTATTCGAGGAGATTAAGGAGTTCATTCGTCTTTGTGATGTGTGTGCTAGATGTAAATACGAGGCTGTGGCATCTCAGGGATTACTTCAGCCCTTACCAATTCCTAGTAGGGTTTGGGAGAGTATATCTATGGATTTTATTGAGGGGTTGCCTAAGTCCCATGGCGAGAGACACTATATGGGTTATTGTGGACCGTTTGAGCAAATATGGCCATTTTATTGCACTCTCCCATCCATTTTCAGCATCTAGTTTGGCTCAACAATTCCTAGATGGGGTTTATAAACTACATGGAGCTCCTACTGAAATTATATCGGATAGGGACTCGATTTTTATCAGCAACTTTTGGCAAGAGTTCCTAAAGGTCATTAAAGTGGAGCAGAAGTTGTCTTCATCTTACCATCCCCAAACCGATGGGCAAACTGAGGTTTTGAATCGCTGTTTGGAAACTTACTTAAGATGCATGTGTTGGGAGTTCCCTAAGGACTGGTTTAAATTTTTACCACTTGCAGAATGGTGGTATAACACTACCTACCACTCTTCTACTCACATGACCCCTCATGAGTTACTATATGGGCAAAAACCAGCTGTTTATGTGCCTTATTTGCCTAGGTCAGCCATCGTTGAGGCTGTTGACAGGTCTTTTGTGGCAAGGGAGGGGGCTGTTATGGTAGCTAAACACCATTTACATAGGGCTGTGAACCTGATGAAGCAGAATGCTGATTCCCATCGCACGGATAGAGAATTTCAGGAGGGTCAATGGGTTTTTGTGAAGCTCCAGCCTTATCGTCAAATTTCAGCTGCCTCTAGGAGCAACCAAAAGTTAGCTCCTAGATTTTTTGGGCCCTACAAGGTGCAGCAACGCATTGGGGCAGTCGCTTATAAGTTGGAGCTACCGGAGGTAACAAGGATTCATAATGTTTTTCACATTTCCTTGTTGAAATTATGTCCAGATCCAACTGTACAGGCCCGGCATCCACCCCTTGACTGGCCGGAACCTCCCACTTTGAAGGAACCAGAGAAGATTTTACAGACCAGGCGTGGTAGAAGAAAAGGACGCATTGTAACTGAAGTGTTGGTTCAATGGAAGCACCTACCGGAGGAGGAAGCTTCATGGACGCTGCTATACACATTTCAGCGACAGTTTCCAGCGTTTGTCATTCCTAACCCTTGAGGACAAGTGTCTTTAAAGGGGGAGTATTGATATGTAATTCATGTATTAATTCTAGCTATATAGGTAAGTGGCAGCCACTCTAATCCTATGAGGCAGCCACTTAGTAAATAGGAACCGCAGCACTATATTAAGTCTATGAGGCCAGCGGTTAGTATTAGTATAACACTTAGGATTAGGATTAGTTAGCTATTGGGCCTTTGGGCCTTGAGTCTAAGTCTAGCATTAGGCTATATATACCTAGCCATTAGGCTAATGCAAGTATGTCTAAACTGAATATTGTGTATGAATGGAATGAGCAGTGCAACAGCACTTGTTTCGACTATGTTTCTTCTTCTCTAATTTCTTCTTCTACAACCTAGTTATCAATTTCCTCCTCTATTCGGCTCTATCCCTGGAAATTCAACCAAAACCCGAGTCACTCCAACGCACTCATGTTTGGTACAAATTCTCAAATTCAAAACTCATCTTCCTCCAATTCCTTCACTACCAGCAGTGCAGTAATGGCGCTAGAGTCCTCAAAAAATCAAATTATGACCATCAACCCTAGGTTAATGGAAGAAACTATCTCAAGTGGTCCCAAAGAGTGTTGAGGTATATTTGTGGCAAGCGAAAGGAGAAATATATTAAGGGGGAAGCCCCTCAACCAGCCCCAAATGACCCAAATTTCGATACATGGTTTGCTGAAAATAACCAAGTCATGACTTGGTTATGTAACTCTGATTGTTGATATCAGTGAAGGCTATCTCCTAGCAAACACTACAAAAGAAATCTGGGATGCGGCTAGAAGAACCTACTCTTCTCTTGATAACACTACTGCCTTGATCCATTTGAAACGACAACTTCAAGATTTGAGACAAGGTAACATGACAGTGATTGATTATTATAATGCTATACTAAAACTCTGGCCACAACAGGACCTGTTTGAAGTGCACCCATGGAAGAATGTCAAGGACGCTCAATTACATAGGAAGATAGTGGAAGAAAAAAGAGTATATGACGTTTTCATTGGACTCAAAAATTATTTTGAGTACATAAAGGGCAGCATCATGGGGTTAAAACCATGGTTATCAGACTCGGACCGGAAACCGGCGAACCGGCCGTGAGTCCGGTCCGGAAAAACATAGGAACCGGGGTCATCAGCCAACCCAGTATTAAAAAAAAAAAGTGGAAGACGGAGAGGAACAACAATCGACCAAATCACGATCTGGGCTTTGTGCGAGAATTTAGGCTTGTGTGTCGTCAAGATCTAGTTTGTTGGAGAGCGTTGAAGATCAAAGTTTTGCTTTCTGATTCGTTTTCTCCACCATATCGTCGAAGATCGGAGATGATTCGCTTTCTCTTCTGATTTCTTAGTACTCAATCTTTGTCGCTCTCCACCCTCTCTCTTTTTCTGGTATGAAGAAAGGATGATGAATGAAGATGACCAACGAAGAAAGGCTCGGCGACACCGCTGCTTTCGCCATCTTCACTCTACTTGACTGTCCAGTGTCCCCCATTCTCCCATTATTATTTGATTTTTCTCCACAAAACTATCCCTATTTACTAAACACGCATCTGACATCTTTTTTTTCTTGGTCAAATCACGCACCTGACATGAGTTTCTCGTCTACTTTTGTACTTTTTTATATTTTATTAATTATTGTAAATTTTAAAATCATTTTAGTAATAAATTTTGGTATGAATCCCAAGGAAACTGAGTTGGAGAGAAGCATTGAGCCCACTAAATTGATGGATCTTGTTATATGTATTTCCTACCTAAGGGTCTTATAGTAAATAATAGTAGGTAATAGTGCTCAATTGTGCTCAAAAGTTAGTTAGAAGAAAGAGAATAGACAATGACGTGGCATAGTCAAAAGTTATACATACTGTACTGGGATATGCAGATTGGGTGTGAATGAATTTTAGTCTTTTCCCTTTTTAGTTATATCAAAGGTATCAGAGCCCTCTGTCTGGCCATGACACCGCCGCCGCCGGACACCAGATCCTAGGACTGCCTAGGTGAGCTGGAGCACCGCCTTGAGTCGCTCACCACCACAATGCATGCTAGTCTGGAGTCAATGCACACCACAATACACACCCGCATGGAACAGAGCTCCAAAGACATCGCCGATCTCAACCACTGCAACTCGCCTGGAGGATTTTATGCAGAAACTTGAATCGCGATTCTCATCCTCTTCCACCGTCAACACTGGGAAACAAGCCGCTACTGGTCCCAATGGGGTGGCGACAGTGGTTCAGGCTCCTCGATACACCCACGTCTTCCTTCATTCGGCACCTTCCAGGAATTGCCTCCACCACCTCCACCGTTCAGTCCCCAGCACCCACAAACCACATCGGCTTACCTCATTCCCACGAAACAGAGTCGCGTGGAGTTTCCAAAGTTTGATGGCTCTGATTTTCGCGGCTGGGCCTATCGTTGCCGCCAATTCTTCGACGTGGACGAAGCACTACCTAATCACCGCATCCGTCTCTTGAGTATTCACCTTGAGGGTCACGCACTCCGTTGGCATCAGACGTTCATGCGGAGCTTCACTGACATCCGTTGGGAGGATTATTTTCTGCAAATGGAGGCCAAATTCACAGATGTCTGGGAAGAACACCCCCTCATTGCCTTGAAGAAGCTTCAGCAAGGGGACGGCCTTGTCGTTGCTTATGAGCACCGATTTGATGAACTCCTCTCGGAGGTGGACATTCCAGAGGCAGTGGCTATGAACTTGTTTATTGGGGGCCTTCGCTTCGACATTCGACAGTTCGTCTTGACCTTTGCACCGCCGTCGTTGGCTAGCGCCACCTGCTCGGCCAGATTACAGGAGGCTTCGATTCGGACACTCCATGAAAACGCTCCACACCGTGATCGCTGGTCCTCATCCTTCTCTAATCGTGCATTGGATATTAGCTCCAAACCATCTACAGTGCTGGGCTCAAAGTCTGGCCCAATCTTCTCCAATCCTTCTGACTTGCATAAGACATTGACCCAGTTCGTGAAACCCAGTGTTTCCGTTGCTTCTTCTGGTTCTTCGCAAGTTCCCTCTTCCAACCAGTCTCCCGGATCCTTCTCACGCCCTACTCGCCATTTGTCTGAAAGGGAGATGGATGACCGGCGACGCCGGGACTCTGTTACTGGTGTCCTGAAAAATACTCCCCATCCCATCGGTGCAAGGCCTCTCATCTCTACATGCTGGTGGTCGACGATGACGAGGAACAGTTTGAAGATGCGTTGGGTGATACTCAGGGACTTGTTGAAGGAAGCATCAACGCTATTGAGGGTCGTGAGCATACTTCGACCATGAAACTCCGACTTCGGATCAAGAATCAACAACTCATTGTTCTTGTAGACACAGGTAGCACTCATAACATCATTGATGCCTCTGTGGCTCGTCGCCTCAGCCTGAGAATTTGTGAACGCGACCCTATTCGTATGTCCATTGCGGATAACCGTCAAGTGAGTATCTCCAAACACTGTCCTCAACTGAGTTGGGAAATGGGGGGCTCACAATTCTGTTCGAATTTCCTGGTGATGAAGATAGGAGGCTATGACGCCATTTTGGGGGTTGACTGGCTTAAGACCTTGGGGCGATTTTCAATGGATATGGGGACCCAGCTCTTTGAGTTTCATTTGAATGGTCAACACATAGCAATTCAAGGGCTGAATACAAGCACTCCTCTTGGTACAGAAGAGGTTTTGACCCTACGGGAATTTATTGTGGCTAATGAGTTATATCTCATTAGCCCATCTTCTCACCTGCAATTATGCTTAGAGACTAATCCTGTACTAACAATTGAGCAACTACTTGCGTTGCAGTCCCTCTTGGCCTTGTTTTCTGATGTTTTCCAAGAACCTACAGAGTTGCCTCCACAACGCACCTGTGATCACTCCATTCCTTTGAAAGATCCAACCCCAATCAGTTGCCGTCCATATCGGTACGGACCTGTTCAGAAACAGAGATTGAGCAGCAAATACATCAGATGCTCCATAGTGGCATTATTCGCGAAAGTTCAAGTGCCTTTGCGGCACCAGTGGTACTAGTTCAAAAGAAAGTTGGCGGCTTTGTGTGGATTACCGCAAACTCAATGAAACTACCATTAAGAACAGGTTTCCCATCCCTGTTATTGATGAATTGCTTGATGAACTAACAAGGGCAACTTTTTTCTCTAAAATGGATTTAAGAGCAGGGTACCACCAGATTCGCATGAGACGATGACATTGCTAAAACGGCTTTCTGGACTCATGAAGGGTTGTACGAGTTTGTCGTTATGCCCTTTGGTCTCACCAACGCTCCGGCCACCTTTCAAGGTCTCATGAATTCTGTTTTTAAACCTTTCTTACGTAAATTTATTCTGGTGTTTTTTGATGATATTCTTGTGTATAGTAAGGATTTGCAGTCCCACCTACACCATCTGGAGACTACACTATCGGTTTTACGACAACAACAACTATTTGCTAAACACTCTGTGTCTTTGCTGCCACTAAAATCGATTATTTGGGACATGTCATCTCTGCCCATGGTGTTCAGGCAGACCCCAAGAAGCTGGAGGCTATCTCTTCTTGGCCTATTCCATCTTCCCTTCGAGAAGTAAGAGGTTTCCTTGGTCTTACGGGGTATTACTTTCGTTTCATTCGACATTTCGGCTCACTTAGTAGACCCCTCACTAATTTGCTGCGAAGGAACGAGAAATTTGTATGGACTGAGGCTGCTGCTGCTGCTTTCCAGACACTCAAGGATGTTATGATGCCCCTCCGGTTCTTGCCTTGCCCAATTTCAACGATACTTTTGTCATTGAAACGGATGCCTCTGGATCTGGGTTAGGGGCTGTATTATCTCAAAATGGGCATCCCTTGGCCTACGCAAGCAAAATCTTACCTCCCACTAAACGGCTATTATCTACCTATGAGAGGGAAATACTTGCTATTTTGTTTGCGGTCAAACAGTGGCATTCTTACTTGGGTGGTCGCAAGTTCTTCATCCGCACTGATCACTTACCCCTCAAGCATTTGTTAGAACAACGAGATTTGAACCAAGAACAATTCAAATGGTTGCATAAATTATGGGGGTTGCACTATGAAATTCTGTATCGCAAGGGCAGTGATAATGTGGTCGCTGATGCGTTATCTCGCCGACCTGACAGCCAGGACAGCTCCTGTTTCACTGTCTCTACACCTGTATCCTCCCTTTATGATCGCGTACGTGACTCTTGGCTGACTGATTCCTCTTTGCAGAAGCTAATTACTGATCTGGAAACTGATCCAACCTCTCACACCAACTTTGTTTGGCAACATCAGTTATTAAAACGCAAAGGGAAACTTGTTGTAGCTGCTGATCGAGGACTTCGACGGGATCTTCTTACCTATTTCCATGCTGAAGGCATTGGTGGGCACTCCGGTATTCACTCTACCTTTAAACGTCTAGCTTCTGTTTTTTATTGGAAAGGCTTGGAGAAGGATGTTCGTAATTTTTTGCGCGAATGCACTATCTGTCAGCGTTTCAAACCTGAATTAATTGCCTCCCCGGGACTGATTCAACCCCTTCCCCTTCCCGAACATGTTTGGTCAGAATTATCTATGGATTTTATAAGTGGTCTTCCTAAGTCCTATTCTAAAACCACCATTTTGGTTGTAGTCGATCGGCTATCCAAGGCCTCTCATTTTATGGCCTTAAAACACCCTTTTACGGCTGTTGATGTGGCCCAAATTTTCATGGATAATGTTGTGAAATTACATGGCTTCCCTAAGTCTATTGTCACCGATTGCGACCCTATTTTCTGTGGGAAATTCTGGAAAGAACTGTTTCGTTTATATGGTGTGAACCTCCTATATTCTTCAGCCTACCAACCTCAAACGGATGGCCATACGGAAGTCCTTAATCGTTGTTTGGAGTGCTATCTCCGTTGTATGACAGGTGACTTCCCTAAACAATGGGTTAAGTGGTTAGCTCTAGCCGAATTATGGTATAATACAACTTACCAATCAGCGATTGGTATGACCCCGTTCGAAGCTGTTTATGGGGTCTCTCCCCCGGTCCATTTACCTTACATTGCTGGTGATTCTCTTAATGAATTGGTTGACCGCACTTGCTTGTCCAGAGAACTGGTTTTACAACATCTTAAAGACCATTTATTGCGTGCCCAACATAGAATGGTCCAGCAAGCTAATAAACATCGGTCTGAACGCCATTTTGATGTTGGCAACATGGTTTATCTCAAGTTACATCCCTTCCGGAGGAATTTGTTAAACAATTCTTCCCTCCACAAGCTGGTTGCCCGTTACTTTGGTCCCTTCAAGGTCTTAAGGAAAATTGGGGCTGTTGCTTATGAGCTGGATTTACCCCCTACCACTCGGATCCATCCCATATTTCATGTTTCCCTTCTCAAACAACATGTGGGGCCAGCTGTATCTATCAATCAGTCCCTTCCTCCAGTTGATGACCATGGTCAGTTTGCTCTTGAACCAGCTGCTATTTTGGGTCGCAAGATTGTCCGCCGCAACAATCTCCCTGTTAATCAAGTCTTGATTCAATGGAACCTTACTCAACCTGAAGACGCCACATGGGAGGACCTCTCTGCCATCCAGGATCAATTTCCTGCTTTCCCTACTGTTGCTGATCCTACTAATGTCATCCTTGTGGACAAGGATTCTTTTTAGGGGGGGAGTAATTGTTATATGTATTTCCTACTAAGGGGTCTTATAGTAAATAATAGAAGGTAATAGTGCTCAATTGTGCTCAGAAGTTAGTTAGAAGAAAGAGAATAGACAATGACATGGCATAGGCAAGAGTTATACATATTGTATTGGGATATGCAGATTGGGTGTGAATGAATTTTAGTCTTTTCCCTTTTTAGTTATATCAGATCTTGTCAATCACTAGTTTTAAAGTCTGTTCGGTTCAGCATTCCTATTTGAAATTTAGACCTCCTTTGTGTTTAAAATTTGAACCTCTCTTCCACTTTTTTTTTTTAATAACTTCATATTAATAATTTGAAATTTTCATTTTCTCACCGGTTTGACTCCGGTCTGACCCACTGACCCTTGACCCAATACCCCAACCGGTTCAGTGACCGGTCCGGTTTTAATAACCTTGGTTAAAACCCTTACCACATCTATTTGATGTAGTCAACCATGTGTAGTTCAAAGAAAGCAGAAAACTCTTGAATCAAAGCAGCCCAAATCAAATTGAGAGTTCGGCTCTTGCAGTAAAAGAACCACAAGATGAACGAAGAAATAATAAATGGTGCAATTATTGCAAGAAGAGCCACATCAAAGAAGAAAGCTAGAAACTGCATTGCATGGCAAGCCATCAACTGGCAAACAACACATCCAACAAAGCCACCTTACTACAACTGAGCAGAAGGCTGAGGATGCTGATTCCCCAAGCTAGGAGGAGTTACAAGTGATTTCCTATGCCTAGTGTCAACTTGGCGCAATAAAGTAATTCTATTATAGCTATCAATGTTGTACGGGCTAGTGAAGATACATGGATTGTTGATTCAAGAGCTACAGATCACATGACTAGTAATCGAACTCTATTTAAAACTCTCAAACTGTGTTCGGAAAACCTTCGAGTCAAAGTTGCTAATGGCGTGTTCAAGATTAAAGCTCGGGAAAGACAACGGGGTGGACTTTTCTACTTGGAGAAATTGAAGTTGAAGAATAAAGATACATGAACGCACGAAAGGCGCTAGTTAGCTCAAGTTCTCAAGAAAAAGATGTATTTTTATGGCATTGTCGCTCAGGCCATCTTAGTTTTAATTATATGCAATGTGTTTCCTAGTTTATTCAATAAAAATTATGTTCTTTTTCAATGTGAAACTTGTCAATTTGCTAAACAAACCCTCCACTCCTACCCAAAACAGCCATACAAACTCTCCACTCCTTCCCAACTAATCCATAGTGACATCTGGGGTTCAACAAGAACAAAAACACTGACAAATGAAAAATGATTTGTCACTTTCATAGATGATCACACCAGAATCAGGTGGGTTTACTTAATGAAAGAAAAATTTGAGGTAGCTCAGGTTTTCCAAAGTTTCTATAACTTTGTGAAAAACCAATTTCAAACTTCCATCAAAGTCCTCCGAAGTGACAATGCTAGGGAATATCTAAGTGGCTTTAAAGAAGTTCTTGATCAGCAAGGAATTCATCATCAAACCTCCTGTTCTTACACACCTCAATAAATTGGGGTTGTTGAATGAAAGAACCACCACTTATTGGAAGTAACCAGAACTTTATTAATGGAACGAAATGTGCCCATGGTCTGATGGGGTGATGCAATCCTAACTGCCGCCTATCTCATCAACCAAATGCCCTCCAAAGTCCTCAACTATGCCACTCCTATCCAAACACTCCTTGACACCTGTCCTAATTGTCCTCTTATCAACCATTACCCCAAAGAGTGTTCTGATGTGTTGTCTTTGTCTATACACATGATGGAAGCAAGTTTGATGCCCATGCCCAGAAATGTATATTCCTCAGATACTCCTCCACTAGAAAGGATACAAGTGCTACTATCCTACCTCAAAGAAACTGTTTGTCTCCAAAGATACCATATTCTATAAGTATTATCCCAAATTACCCATTTAGGGGGAGCACTCAGATATTGAATGGCTAATTTCACATGAACCATCACATCATCCCACTTCCAATACCCATGATACCTTGCAATCATCATCTTCTAATTCTTTACTAGTCCCTGATACATTGCCATCATCCCCTTTTAATCCCACTTCTCCAACTAAACAACCTAAACCTACACCTAATGAACTGGAAACATAGGTTGAAATCATTTTTGGGATGGATAGAGGAGGTGGATCAAAAGGAGGGCCCAAACATTTGTCTCAGGAAGAAGATAGCCGAAGAAATGTCTCTTCCACTTGAAGTAATGACCATGACTCTGACCCAGGATTAGATCTTGAAGAGACGGGTTGACCTATTGCACTGAGAAAAGGGGTAAGATCTTGTACTCAACATCAAATTCAATGTTTGTCTCATATGGTAATATGTCTACAAAGATGCAGAGCTTTGTTGTAAATAGTGCACAAATTAAAATTCCAAATACTTTCCTACAAGCTATGGCTGATTCGAATTGGAAGCAAGTTGCAAAAGAGTTAGAGGCACTTGAGGAAAGTAAAACTTGGGAAATCATAGCTTGTCCCGCAAGAAAGAAACCGAAATCATAGCTTGTCACGCAGGAAAGAAACCAACAGGATGCAAATGGATCTTCACCCAAAAGTTCAATCCTGATGGAAGTATCAACAAATACAAAGCAAGACTTGTTGCAAAAGGGAATACTCAAACTTATGGGATTGAATACCAGGATACCTTTGCCCCGGTAGCTAAATTCAATACAATCCAAGTATTGTTGTCGATTGCAACTAACTTAAATTGGTCACTACATCAGCTAGACGTCAAGAATACATTTATGAATGGTGACATGGAGGAAGAGGTCTACATGGAGGTTCCCAATGGAATTCTAGCTTGAAATGACTCTGCCTGCAAACTCAACAAGTCTTTATATAGGCTAAAACAATCTCCAAGGGCATGGTTTAGACGATTCTCCAAAGTAGTAACGAAACTTGGGTATAAACAGAAGCAAGCAGATGACACGTTTATCAAGCGTGATAATGGGATAGTCACTATCCTGATTGCCTAAGTAAATGACATAGTTATTACAGGGAATGATGAATATTTCATTGCCCAACTAAAGAGGGACCTATCAAATGAGCTCGAGGTGAAAGATCTCGACCAAATGAGATATTTCTTGGGTATGGAAGTGGCAAGAACCAAAAAAGGCGTCAACATATCCCAGCAAAAGTATACCCTAGATCTATTACAAGAAACAGGTATGTTAGGGGCACAACTTGAAGGAACACCGATGGCACAAGGTTGTCACACGGAGATCAAACCAAATGGTGTGCTAGTTAACTCAAAACGATACAAAAGACTTTGTCGGGAAGCTAATATACTTAATCCACACACGTCCAGACATTAGCTATGCAATTAGAATAGTAAGTCAGTTCATAAACCAGCCACAGGAGGAGCACATGGAGGCTGTACACAGAATCCTGAGCTATTTGAAACTTAATCCTGGAAGAGGAATCTTCTTTTAGAAAGGCATTGCCATAAATTTTGAAATCTACACTAATGCAGACCATGTAGGAGATAGGGAGAACATGAGGTTAACCTCAGGATACTGCATATATGTGTGGGGAAATCTGATTACGTGGAGAAGCAAGAAACAAATTGTGGTTTCAAGAAGTAGAGCTAAGAGCTATTAACGAAGGAGTGTGTGAAGGACCTTATCAAGCTATTGACAGAATTGGGAATTCCTTATGAGGGACCAATGCAACTCTGGTGTGACAATAAGGTTAGCATTGAAATAACGAAGAATCCTATTTATCATGATCGAATGAAACACGTTGAGATAGACAGGCACTTTATTCAAGAGAAGGTTAAAGCAGGCATTATGAATCTGTCCTACATACGATCTGCAAATCAGATTATGAACATAATGACCAAACCACTAGGCAGAACCAAGTTTGAAGAGTTTCGATGCAAGCTAGGTATGATTGACATATATTCTCCAACTTGAGGGGGGTGTTAGAATTTTAGGAAATAAATCAGGATCCCTTGATTGTTGCTCCTTGATTTTAGGATCTTGATTATAGAAACTTTATTATTTGATTTCCTTGTCTCATTTGTAATCCCTAATTTTCCTCCTTTTATTTCTCTTCAGTAGCCTATATATTGTAACCTCCTTTCATTTGAATAATACATTACAGAGAGTGTTTATGCCTCTGAACAATACCTATAAACTAAATTAATTACACTTATCAACCATTTCATTAACACTGGATACCTACTTTTCTTTGATGAATCGACAATCAATCTCCACATCTTTTGTCTTGTCATAAAGAATATTGAAAGTAGAAATGTTGCCACAAATACCAAAATGTACTTGCACAGTGATTCCAAGTTTTCCAAGAAGTCTCTCAACCCAAACCCTAGTTGCCCCATCCCTAAGCTAAATACCCTTGCTTAGGGTCATTTTCAAACATCTATGATCTAGTAAACAACATCTGCACGCTCTTGATTTGGCCTGTTCATAAATTAGCTCACCAACTTACTATAAAGTTGATGACAAGTCAAGTACGGACTACGGAGTGATAAATTTATTTACCAACTTGCCTTTGACATATCCCAATGTCATTTGGAGCATTTTCAATTTTCTATTTGACCTTAGTTTGCCTCCATAGGAATGTCTACCAATTTGCAACCTTGCATTCCCTTTTCCTCAAGTAAATCCTAAGTGTACTTAGCCCTAATTAATAGATGATGAGCATAGAGGCTAATGACTATAATTAACTAGACTGTAAGGACACAATAAAAAATAAAAAATAAAAACAAAAAAAAAACTATAGGGTTCTAATTTAAAAGGTGAAAATATAAGGATTTACAAATGAATTTTCCCACAAAAGAAAAGTGTTAGAATATTATAGATTATTTAGATTAATCATTATCTTATTATTGTATTAAGCTTGATATTTATTATATCTTAGGATTAGATATGGATATATTATCTCTTAGGATATTATATCTTAATTATTTTGATTGATTAGATTAAATTAGATTCTAGGGTTAGTTCTAGGTTTGCCTATATAAAGGCTCATATGTACTCTCTTTGATTGTGAGATTAATAGAGTGTGCTTTATCCCTCTAAATTCAATAAAAAGAAAGCTAGGAGCCCTAATCTATGACACCTTAGTGCCACGACACAATTTTACTAAGAGTAGGATAATTAGCGGCATGAACCATTTATTCCGCAATTTCAGGGTCATCAATGACCTCTTTATCATTGCTAATTACCTTAACTCGTCCAAATCCCAAAAAAGACAACCAGTTAAGTAAAATTTAGCAACATGAATAAGATCCTCAACAAGCTTGCTAATTGACAACAAATTACGAGTTAAAACTGGACAAAAGCAATACATATCTTAAAACTAATTCTCCACTTATTTTTGTTGTCCCAAAACTAGCCAAGGCTCAATCGGAACCACCATGGGTCAATGTTTTATGTTGTCTAGATTTTGAACCTTGGGTAAGATTAGGCCTCATGGTTCTAATACCATGTAAAAATTTCAATGTTTGACAACAAGAATAGATGTGAACTTCAGAGAAGGGCATAATAACACATGCCTATTTTTAGTGGACATCCAAATAAATGAAGCTAACTACAAAGCACTAGCTATTACTACAAGAACCCATATCAACTACCCAAATCATACGTTTCAGCTAATTAAAATATAAACAGTGAGATTCAAGTAGATTATAAAAAAATAATAAATCTGGTTCCAACAAATACTAATTATAAGATCGCAAATGATACATACCATGCAATATGTCATGAAGTGAGCCCATAGTTGCAAACTCATATGCAAGCACACGCATATTTCCCTCAACACAGTAACCATGCAACTCAACAAAATTATCATGCCTCAATCTTGAGACCATGGAAACCTATAATAAGGATTAAGGAACATTAAATATGAAGGCTAACAATAACAAACTGACAGTAGCCATAAAGAAGCCATGTAAAAAAAAACCTGAAAATCATAGATGATAATGACTCCATAAGTCAACACATACCTGGGTCAAAAACTCAACATTTGATTCATCTTCAGACGAAACATCAAGCTTTTTCACAGCAACAGCTTTTCCATTATTTAAGGTTGCATAATACACTCTTCCATAAGATCCTTCACCAATCAAAGCCTTTGATCCAAAGTTGTCAGTCTTTTCCTTTAGCTCCTCTAAAGATAATGCTGGCACTTCAATAGGTGGTGGTGCAGACTTTGGTGGGTCATGTTTGATGGGAGCTGACATTCTTGAGTCTCTTTGGTCATCTAAAATGCATAAAATAGGACGTGAGGAATCTTTGCAAGAAAAAAAGCCTGCTATCATAGATACTGAACTCTGCAGGCAAAAATGATCCGGACTGATCAGTATTGTATATAATCCAGTTAAAAAAAATGTGATATTAAGAAAAAAAGTCACCTAAACAAAGAACAATATCCTACACGATTGCTAATTATTTTGGAACAACTTTTCAAATGAAATTTCAAAATAGAGTGCCGTGAGAGAGTAGCAATCTGTGTTTGTTAGAATCGTTTGACAAGTGTTGTTATCAATATTTGAGACACAGTTTGTGTTTGATAAATCTTTCAGGGAAAAAGTGCTTGTACATGTCAAATTATGGAAAAGGACAAGAACAAATTTGAACTTGTAAATAAGGGTACTTATGATAAATGATGATAGAGTGGCGATAATACCATCTAAAAAATATATATCATTACTCACAAGTCACAAGCTAATGTCATTGTGTTGCAAGGTACTGTGCAAGCTACAAAGAATTATTTATGTCCATGCTACCACATCTTTCTTCCACAAACATTTAAGTTCAACACTTTATCAAGTGTAGCACATGCAACTAGTAGAATCAAAAATGCTTCGACTGAAAAAGACATTAGACATTCTGTTCTGGAATACAATCTATTACCCTCCATTTTTCCATTTCATCCACCAAACAAATTGTTAACAAAGTTACACAGTGAGGCCTAAAGAAACATACCATCTCCATAAGGGCTTTTCAGGCGATCACTTTCATGTGGTGGATATGAGTCTTCCACATGACGAGTACAACAAAGCCACCGACGCATCCTTGTCCTCTTCCTTAAATATAATTTGTCTTTAGAGTTGTATTCTCAAGGCAAACAAGGTCACAAGGAAGAGAAGCATGTGCGGATGTGCCTACAGAAGGCTGAAAGCAAAACAAAATAGCAAAAAAAAAAAGTATAAATACCTAAAGAACAATGCCATTGTAAAAAAATAAACAATCAATCTTGGAAGCTCACTAGAGAACTGAAAAATCATCAAGTATAATACATCCACAAAGAATAAGAAGAGGGTTACGAACTATGATGTATCTACTTCTTATTTGACCACAATTGCTTCATAAATGTAATATTTAATGATGACGATTGTCTTCTATATATAATATTTAGATTTAGATGCTGAGTGATATTGGCACAAACAATGCTTAAAAACTGCATGCTTGAGATGGCTTTGACTTCTTAAAAAGGATCTTCACAGTTCACATCCTCCGCCTGGTTTGCCACCTACATCATAAAGATTGTAATATTTACAAAGAACACACATCCCTTTATGAATTCCATGTCCTTCATAGTTCATACCATCACCATGTTTAGGTTATGTTCTAATTTCCAAACAATTTTAATGTAGAACTGAAAAAATAGGGGGGGTCTACTGCCCAAACAGTTCATACCAGAATGAAATTGTTTTTGTGCAGTCTAATATTATCAACTAATCCATATTTAAATATTGTCAGGCCCAGACAGGAAATAGCTCTCACAGTGTGGTGTTTTCCATTTATGAGACCCTCGACTTTGCTTGAAAGATATCAACTCCAATTTGATATCCGACATTAATCATACTAGAATGCAAAATGACATATGAATAGAACTACCTCAAAAATCCTACATTGACTAAAATCATACATCATTTAAAGAATTCCAGATAGAGATGTAGGACAAAGGAATTGCAAAAGTCGAACTTCACAATACAAAAACCTTTTTACAGAAAAATCTTTAAAAAAATGAAATCAGAACGTCAGACATTTACAACCCAGATAGGCAGATAACTAATTAAATGCAGAAAAACGTCATAATTAATCATCGCCAAATGATGACGAGGAGGAGATTGTCGGCCATCCATCAACAGGAAAAACAGAAAATTGAAAACAAACTAAAGATGAAACCACAACAAGGAAACAGACTGTTGGAAAACAAAACCAAAAAAACAAAAACAAAAAACAAAAAACTTCCAAATAAACAAACAGAATCAAACCAAAATGCCCAGATAATAGAAAAAGATTCAAAACCCACATAACTGAGCACGCAAATTGAAAAAACCAACTTTAGCTTGAAGACATTCAGACCTTAAATGAAAAGACCAAAATATGAAAAAGAAATGAAGAACAAGGTGGTAGAAATTGGGGAAAAAATGAATGAAATGAAAAGAGAAAAGAAATTAGCGATTGGGGACTGAAAACAGTCCTAGATCATAACCGAAAACTACAGAATTACAATACAGAAATGAAAAATACCTTTCGTCCCTCGCTCCTCTCTCTCTCTCTCTGGGGTTCTTGTACAGTAGGGATAGGTCGATTTGCAAGAAAGAATAATGGATCGAAAGGGATGGGTTTGAGCGCGTTTGATTTGGGTTGGCTTTTGAGGCGTGAGGAAGGGAGACAAGGCAGCAACGCGGAGGGCTAACTGGGCAAAGAGAGCATTAATAGCTAACGGATAATAATATTATTTGGGGGAAAAAATTTACATTTATTTTTATTCTTTAATTAATTGTTATAAATTTAAAACTTAACATTATAGGTTTTTTTTAAATAAAAAAATAAAAAAATTGGTGGGAAGCCTCTGATGAGTGGGAAGTATGCCTCTAAGAAAAAAGCTTCTCGTAAGAAGTCTAGTTCCAACGGAACTTCATGTTTTCATAAGAGATATCTCATCATCGAGATGATGATGAAGATCATGGTCCCAAAAAAAAACCCGACACGAGAAAGGACTACCTGAACCAAGCACACTCACAAAAGAACTTTCTATTTTTAAGTTGTTGCAAGAAACAAACCACACTGATCTTCTACCAAAGAGCCTCCTAGAACTTGTCATACCCACTATCCCTTTTGCTCAATCTAAACCTTTTCCCTATATAGCAATGATGCAGCCATATGACTAGGAGTTTTTGCCCCTTGAACGAAGAACAAATGAAGACACTAAGGTCTCATCCAAACCTTATGTAATTCCTTCTGAGATTACCTACCAAGGAGTTTATAAACTTGTTTTTGCAGCAAAAGAAGTTTTGAATTAGCAAACTCATAATGTTGTTAGCCAAAATAAAGTCTTGCATCATATTGACAGTAACTTGATCGTCTGTCTCCTAAAACAGATGATCTAGCCTTGCAAGTCAACCATGTTAGTGACTAAGTGAAACAACTCCATGAAAGACTTTCATTACAAGCTCACCAACTGGATATAGATCTTACAAGGTTTATTGACCAACGTTACTCAGGGCCTGAATTTTGAAGGAAGGAAAAGGAACTTATGATGTAACACCCCCAATTTCTAATAGTTACGATAACATAAAATTTCAAAGATTTTTTTTTTTATAAATAATCACTGAAATTCGAGATAAACAACTTTGGGAAGTGTTACCGCCGCACTTGTACTGGGACAAGTGCAAGGCTACTTATTACAATAATGTAAATTCAAACTTAAGAAAAAATGTATTGTATTCTGAACAAAATAAAATAAAATAAAATAGAATTAGCTGAAGGTGCTTCCTCATTTCTCACTACTAGCCCCAACCCTTGGCACCTGTTTCACTGAAATTCTGCTCCCCCGAAGGATCGTCACAGCCCATAACACAAAAATCAACAATTGCTGGTAATCCTAATAAAACACAATTTAAATGGCACGAATATATTATTTAAAGCAAATATATATAATTGTGTGGCAATTGCATCAAACATTATTCATTATCTTTTTAAATATATTTAGACCCAGGAAACCCTACCAGTCTATTTAGTGTGAAGAAAACCATAGCAGACCCGGGAAATCCTGCCAGTCTACCCTATGACCCGGGAAACCTTGTCAGTCACAATCAATCAAATTGGCCATAAAAACTTCTTCCTAGTGTGCACACCTCTTCCCAGAGTTGCTACTAGTGTTCCGGGAAACCCTGCCAGACACCACTTTAGGAAGAATAGATATCATCGGTTCACATCAAATAATATATCGAGGGCATAAAACCCGATTGTGTTCATCACTTTGGGAGGTACCATCCCAAAGCTATCCTCCCACTGTTAAATTATTTCAAATACACACATAATAAAATTCCAAATGCAATCATTGAAATTTTGTCTCTATTTTATCATGAGATTTCCTAAATTAAACTATTAAGTATATACTCATGGGTTCCTATAAGGTCGTCATGAGAAATTCTCATGATCATCATTTAAATCCCTAGCTCTATTCATTATCCATTTTATATCACAATTGATAATATCCAGTAAGCAACACATACAAGACGAAACCAAAAGCAACGTACAAGACCTTTTCAAAGTGACTTCAGATATAATATGTAATTAATCGGACCAATCATATAAAGTGATCTCATCCCTCATTTCTTCTTAGTTGTAAACCCGTGAACCCTTAAAAGAAAAGGACAAAAATCAAAAGTAGAGACTATTCCATTATGTGACAAAGAAAAAGCAGAGAACTACAAAACAACTACAACCAATGTGCATGACAAAAAGAATCTAATCAAAGAAACTTCAAGATTGTAACACTATTGATACAGTAAAAGGGAGTAGCCACGCAAATCAAGGAGAATAATTATATATACAAAGCAATGTTTTTTTTAAAGGTTCTAGGGATTAGGATTACCTACCAAGATTCATATAAAATTAACCTAAGACTCATGGGATTAGGATTACCTATCAAGATTCATATAAAATTAACCTAAGACTCATGGGATTAGGATTACTTATCAAGATTCATATAAAATTAACCTAAGACTCATGGGATTAGGATTACTTATCAAGATTCATATAAAATTAACCTAAGACTCATGGGATTAGGATTACTTGTCAAGATTCATATAAAATTAACCTAAGACTCATGGGATTGGGATTAGGATTACTTATCAAGATTAATATAAAATTAACCTAAGACTCATGGGATTAGGATTACTTATCAAGATTCTGTTAGTTCTCTATTGGTTTTGATGATAACGGACAATTGTAAACACAGATGAAGTTTGTCTTTTAAAGTTGAAAAACTTACTGTCAAAGGCAAACTCGAGTTTCAGTTTGGAAACTCGAGTTTTGGGCTGACAGAGAAATGCTCAAATTTTTATACAGAAATGCAAACTCGAGTTAGGATTTGAAAACTCGAGTTTTGGCCTTACAGAGAGCTTTCAAGTTTTTTCGCTGAACAAAGCAAACTCAAGTTTGATTTTGAAAACTTGAGTTTTGACAAGACAGAGAGCAACCAGGTTTTTCAAAGAAACCAAAACTCCAGTTTCCTTTTGGAAACTCGAGTTTAGGTTAAACAGAGAGTTCTTTAAGTTTCCAACGTTTTATGGAAACTCGAGTTTACATCACCTGAGAACAATGCTCATCTCTGATCTTGTAAAAACTCCCATGTTCAAATCGACCAAACTTTTCAATGTTTTCTCATAGAAGAGAAAACTCGAGTTTTGTTTTCAAAACTCGAGTTTTGGCCTTACAGAAAAGTTTTCAAAGTTTTCAACGAATGAGAAAACTCGAGCTAAGTTTTGGAAACTCGAGTTTTGGCCAGGCAGAGAAGCTCTTCTAAATTTGAACATTTGAAAACTCGAGTTATGATTTGGAAACTCCAGTTTTGAGATTTTGGACTAAAACATAATTTCTCATTAAATGTCCAAAACTCGAGTTAGTCACTTAATGACTCGAGTTTTGCACTGTTCACAAAATATGTCCAAATGCAAAATCGCGATGTTTCTCTCTGGAAAGAGAAAACTCGAGTTTTGATTTAAAACTCGAGTTTCGGTCGCCATCGAAAGTTCATCTGAAACATGAAAACTCGAGTTTCAAGAACTCGACTCGAGTTTGCACCGCAATTTGAATTTCGAACTGAACGAATTTGTGAAATGTTTGTGTTTGATCTCAATACTCTATATCATCACTCATAACTATTCCTAACTATGTTTAATCAGTTTGTTAGTGAGTTTCAGATGATTTAGACAGGATTAAATGGAGAATTAGCAAAAAGCATAAAGCAAAGTCAGAACATTAAATGCAAAGTGCATAAAGCTTGTATGCTTTTGGACAAACATTCTCCATACGTTTTGAAGAAGTTAATGTTTCCTTCCACATCCAGCAAGCTGCTCTTCCAACGGATTAATTGTCAGGAAGTCAACCCTGAACTTCTGCAAAGTTGGATTAAGCAAAGAGTAGAGAGAGAAGAAGACCAAAACCTCAACTAATCAACCTGCAATGTTTCCAACGGTCACATTATGGATTACAACGGTCATTTAATGATCTCCAGCTATATATATAGATCTGCAATCAAGTCTTCAACAAGAGAGACAACAGACAGAAATGAAAATCATTCAAGTTACTTATTCTTTCAGTTTTCTTTCTGTACAGTACCTTTGACACATAGAGCTTCAGTGTTTATCATATATCTACTCAGTGAGGAGTTTAGTTATCATTTGATTATCTGTAAATCTTAAGGTTGTGGAACCTTAAGTAAGGGTGTACAATTACAACTTGTAAGGGGGAGTGAGTCCTAGGGAAAGGATCATCTCGTGTACAGAGTGTGTAATTATGTTTGCAATCTTTGATTACAGCTTGTAAAGAGGAGTAAGTCCTAGTGAGAGGATTACTCAAGAGTTACAGAGTGTGTAGTCAAGATAGTAAAATCCCGGAGTGTTTCTGGGTAAGTTAGTGAAATCCCGAGTGTTTCGGGACTGGACGTAGGTCAAGAGTTGGACCGAACCAGTATATATTCTCTGTGTCAATCTTCTCTTCTCTATCTCTACCTTGCATCAACTTACATCTGTTGTGTGGGTGACTGTGTTCTTGAGCATTCAGCGAAAGATTCTTGAGCAATCAGCGAAAGAATTTTATAATCACCTATTCACCCCCCCTCTAGGTGATATTCCACCTTCAAATTCATATAAAATTAACCTAAGACTCATGGGATTAGGATTACCTGGTCTCCGTCTTGCTAACCTCCTAGAAAAAAATGATTTGATGAGAGTACGGGAGGATGATGCAGTAGCGGAGAACAAAAGTATCGAGCGTTTTCTAGGTTTAGGCGGCTAGACCTAAGTTTATAATTAAAATCTAGGGTTTTAGCTATGGGCTAGGCTCTTTAATTATTACCAATTAATAAATTAACAATACAAACATTATTAATTTCTAGATTTTACTATTACTATTACTATTATTATTATTATTATTATTATTATTTCTATTATTAATCAAGAGTATTACATACGGAGATCAAGAAAGATTTACAAAGAATAGAAGAAAACTTGGCAAGAGAACATTCACAAACTATATATGATTAATACCTGAGTTACCCAGTTAGTTTTCACAACCCTGCCTATACCATTTCCCTAGTCTCTTATCCAAAAGAATCAAATTATAAGATCTTCAAAATGTCCTATCCCCTATTTAGACAAGTCAGAAAGCCTCATTCCACCCAATCCTCAACAAAACCTTCAAAAGAATATCAAGGTTCTCTTTCCTATGCAAAACCATACCAGCCACCCCTAACCATAAAGACTCCTCCAACCTCTCCTAAAAAACCACCCCCAAGACTTCTCCCAAATGAATAAAATTGTTATAAACCAAATAGCCACATTGCAGTATTTACACCAAAACCAATGTTCCTCCTTTGACAACTCAAAATACTCTGACTCTAAATCTTCTTCTCTTCCTTATGAAGGTGATGATTCAGAAGAAAATATTCCAGATCTGTAAAAAATAGCTATGGTCCAGCCAGATGAAGATAATGAACCTTTTGTTGAAGATCCTCCTTCTGATCATGATCTAAAACACAACGAAATTTTGATTATAAGTCCACTTCAGGACCATGGTTTACTTTCAATGATCTTCCCCAACATAAGTGGAGAGATAAACTTCATGAGTTGGGGCATGGATAGATTTACAATTGTCCGAACAACATGTAACTCTTGAAGGAATTCTGATTGAGTTTGTCAAAAGACTCATAGGAAATCTTAGAGAATGGTTTCAAAGCCTTAGTCGCTACCAAAAGTTGCAAGTTGTTCGTGTCAAGAACCTGGTGTTCTTCTTGGACAAATTCACAAAGAATTTCTCAGAGATTATAACCTTATTAAAAAAAGGAACCACCAAGAATATTTTGAGATGAACTGCTGCTTGTTAGACCATAAGATCTACAGAAGCATTATTATCGAATAGCTGATAAGTATTACATGCTAAATGTATGCAATGATGTCAATATTAAGCATATGTTTATTGCCTCACTACTCGATGAATTGCAATTAGAACTTCATAAAGCCATTCATGCTCTGCAAAGGGACATGGTAGACATATCTCTTGGAGAAATTTATCAGTTGGCATGAGCCACTCTGGATAAACTTTGCGAACAATAGAAATTCTTTAAGGGCATGTTGAAGGGACAATAAAAAAATTCAATGAGCCTACAAGAAGCCCTACTTGAAGATCAAGTGCAAAGACCCAAGCAAATGCATTTGCTCCCAAATATTCTTTTGATTGTATATATTAAGGGATTTTCAATCAAATGAGTAGTTTCCAATTCAAACAATTAAAGAGTATTTTGGTAAAGTGAATAAATATTTTTTTACAAATAACAAAAAGAAATAAGTCATGACAACGTTCTGAAAATTGAAAAATATTTTGCGTTGTAGGTTCAAAGATTTGATAGGTATGTATATGCAATGACAAAGAAAATAAGTCATGACTAATTTACATCCATTTCATAAGAGAAAAGATTGCGCACATGTTCAAAAGGCCGCGTGGAAATAAATTATTTGTGTATAAAAGGAAATATTATGGAAGGATCAAGCAAATGAAGATAGACACTTATCAGGGAATTAAAAATTTTGAATAAAAATATTATCAACAAAGGGTTTCTTTTGCATTTTATATTATAAAAACACAAAACACTATTTCTGTTGTTTATCTATCAATTTAAAAAAGGAAAAATGACAACAAGATCCCAATCAAGAAAAATAATATTAGAAAAATCTTATAACTTGTTAATGATAATTCTTTTACTTGTCAATAGTTTCTCTTTCACTTGTTATTGACAATATATGAGAATTTTCTGATACTATGTTTTTAGTTGGGACCTTGGTATCATTTTCCCTTTTAAAAATAAGTCTACTTTTCTATTTGCTTATTTATTTTTCATTTTGCAACACACACATAAAATTATTATTCATAATTTTTTTTATTAATTCTTTGTAAATAATACTAATAATTATTATTAGTAAATATTTGTGACACCTATGGCCTTTGATTAATTCACTATTAATTTAATTTAAAAGTATTGCTATCTGTGCACTGTACAAGGAAGTTCATATATAAGATTTTGAACCTCCTAAGCACAGAAGGACAACTTATGGTTCTAAAGCATTGCTTTATTAGGTGTGTAATATTTATTATATAATTTAGTCTTTAAGATTGGGATTTTTTTATTCACAATAAGCAATATTTATTTGTAATAATAAAAAATCATATAATTATTTTATAATCATCTATTTTAGATGACCCGTACATTTTATAATCACTTGTAAATTATTTTATAATCATCTATTTTAGATGATATATATATATATATATCATAATTCAAAATTATAGTTTTTTTCCCAAAAAACATGATAAATTCTAGGGGATATTTTGAATCCATTAATAAATAAATAAAATCTATTATTTGATAATTTATTTTTTACATTTCTTCAAAAGTGATTGATTAAATCATCATATTTGAAAATAATTTGATTATTTCTTAAATTTCCTTTATTATTGATGTAAAATATGGATATTGATTTGATTTAGAAATAATGACATCATCTTTGCACATCATAATTTATAGATGATTATTTCCTTTATTTATACTGTTTTTCATATTAGATGTATTAAGAAATTATATTAGTTCATACCCCCTCTTTATATTGATAATACGCTTAATTATATAGAAAATTCATGCCCCTCGCTTTACTGTTTCTCCCCATGAAGTGCTAACTTTTAACATTTTGATTAGTTATCTTCCATTTTTATTTTATTTTTTATATTTATTTTGGGTGATTCTTCCTTTTTGTTTAAAACATCCGATTTCTCATTTCTCAAGTCAAGAATAGCACCCCCCATGCATCCTCGCATTTGACCCAAATCAATTTTCATTAAATATTCACATAATAGTATTTTAATTAACATATTGTATACACTCACAATTATTAATCAATATAACTCCAACCAAAAAAAGAATTGTTCATCAATATAATATAACTAATGGTAGCTTAGTGTATATATTCTCACCAAAGGATATTCACAAGTGACAAAAAATTATAAAATCAAACTTAAGTAAGAAGGTCCAACAGGCAGATATCACGTTATAGGAGTATAGCATAATATAATATGAAAACACAAAACTAAATTAAAAAGTAAAGTAGACTCAAAACCTATACTTCTATATTGACACATTCAAAAACTCAAAACAACACATTGGAACTCATTTTCCTATTTTTATGTTCTTGATGATTCCTTTGTTGACCTTGAAGGTAGTTGACATATCATAAAATCCTACATCCCCATCATCAACCAATGGAGTGTCGCCTCTCTTCTTTCTCTTTGAAGACTGTGGTTGAAGATCCTGACGATTATATTGAACTATTAGAAGTCATCATTGTTTTGAATTTTTTTTGCTGACATCAATGTGGTTAAGGAACTTGAGACATGTGTTTCTACTTTGGAGAGATGGAAAAAATGACCCAACGAATGAATAAAACGACAAACAGATGAATATATAATCAAGAACTCAATCACAATATGTGCTACTATCAACTAAATACTTTTCTTACCGTTAATTTTGAATAAGTAAACCATTGCAAAATATAGCCCTCCTCTCAAAATTGCAAAATGCCCAAACTATTGGATGGGCATTTGATGTTGCTCTTCTTGACTCTAAACTTAACAATAATTTTTCTTCTAATACAACGCTCTAATTGTTTTGAGAAAGTTCCAAGCTCTTCTTTCTGCAGTTTAAGATGAATCTTAAGAAAGTCAAGTATGAAGGAATATAAAAAAAATAAATTGAAATTAAAAAATTAATATATTACAAGGCACAACAGATTAAACAAAAGGAGGAAAAGAAAGGATTGAAGTAAGTGAAGTTGTTAATTTTTCATCAAAAGGTGACGTCTTTTTAGTTAACCTAAGCAATGATGGCCCAGGTATCATTGTGGACATCAATAACCCTAATGAGTTCATAAGGTTGACTTGCCATGATTTTGGGATGAAGAATTGAGATCATTAACCATGAAGAACATAAAACACAAAACATAATACAATGATGACGTTAATATATATGAGCATTATTATAATCATGAGGCCAACTATATTTCTTAGAAATTAAGCTTCTTACATATTTAGTTTGAATTATAATTATGATAACTCGTTGATTTATGAGCTAAACTATTATTGTGAAAACTCCTTGAATCATGGGCCCAACTAATAATTTATGGATATAAAATGTAAAATATTGATATTGAACTATAAAAGAGCGAGGTAAATAATTATGATAGTCCAAAGAGGGTGACAAATATGGATACTGATATTTAAGGTGTCAAAGTAAATAGAATACACTAACAATATTAACATAAACACAACTATTTTCTCAAAATACGATGGGTCACGAATGGTTTTTAACAGTGTTACTATAACTATTATAGAAGATATAGATAATAATTTGTAAGTTAACATGATTGATAATAATTTTATTTGTAATGCATTAAGTTACGAAGGATTCATTAGATATCAATCGGTAAAATGATTAAATAAAGAAAAAATAATCTCTTAAATCCTAATGTATAGTAGAAGTTCGTACTAGGGGTGTTTGTTTTGGTTTTGAAAATTAAGATCTCAATTCATCTTGTCAAATAAATTTATAATTTTTTCTTAAATTATCCTATTGATTGTACATGTTAAGGAGATTTTCAATTAAAAAAAAAAGGAGTTTCCAATCCAAACAAATTAAAAGGGGTATTTTGAAAATCAATATAGCTTTTTTAAAAAATAACCACTAAAAGAAATAAGTCATGACGAAGTTCTGAAAATTGAAAAATATTTTGGGTGATTGTAGGTACAAAGATTTGATTGGGATATCATATATGCAACGAAACAGTGAATAAAAGGAAATAAGCCATGACTAAAGGAAATATAATGGAATAAATTATTTGTGTATATAAATAAGGAAATATAATGGATGCAATCAAGTAAATGAGGGCACGTATCAAACACGAATAAAGTCGGCACTTGATGGTCAACTTAAAAGATTGAAATATCTTGACGCAGATCTTGACACGTGGCATGGTTGGCGGCAAATCAAAACCAAGCATGAAAGGATACGTAATCCTGCATTCCTGAGTGGGTGAATGAGTAATATATTATCTTTTTTTGATATTGAAGATGGCCAGCCAAAATTAGAAAAAAGAAAACTTAAACAGCAGGGAATTAAATCTCAAACCCTCATATCTACTCAATCCCGCAAAAACAAATGGCAATCGTTTGAAATAACATATCTGAAAATGCCTAACTTAGCAGGGGCATCAGCAATTCTTTTTAGGGCCAAAGTTGACTGCTAGTTCCATGTTCTCATCTCCTTATTCTGAAACATTAATAGAGTGCCCGCTTGAAAATTATTATCCAGGATCCGAGAAATGAGATCCCATGCATCGGACTCCAGAATTAACTCCCAAGCTAAATTCAGTCCTTCCATCAATCCATTCTCCATTGCTATCCTTCAAAACACCCCATTCCATCAATCCATTCTCCATTGCTATCCTTCAAAACACCCCACAGTCAGCTTTAGACGTAAAAATAGAGGAGGCCCCATCCATGTACATTTAATTCATCCAACCTTTAGGAGGTCTCCGCCAACCACTATGCCCCTAGTACCCTGCACATTGTCCATAACAACCATTCCCGGTTTAGCCTCCTGGAATACAGTACCTAGGAAGGAGCAACTTCAACCACAAATTCCTGGCATGCAAACAGTCCCTCAAAATGTGTAACGTATCTTCCCCACTAGCATTACAGAATTCACATAATGCCCAAGAATGAGACCACGAGCTTCTCCATAAATTAGTTGGTAATCTATCAAGGGCTACCTTCCACATAAATATTTTGATTCTCTCTGCCCCTTCCATTTCCAGATCTTCTTATACACATTATGCTCAGGTTGATGAGTATTCTTTTCAATTAGAAAATAGGCACTATGAATTGAAAAGATCCCATCGTTAGTGGCCTCCCAAACCAAAATATCATTACTTTCCACTACAAAAAAAAAAAAGAGACACTTTATAGCGGTTCATCATATGTAGTGGTGCACAAAAACTGCTACAAATTTGCAGCGGTAACACTCACACCAAAATGCGGGCTTGTTTGTAACGAACTTTGTAGCGATTATAAGAAATAAATCGCTACAGATGTGGCACGTGATGGTGCAAAGGTTGTGGTGGTTATATTTGTCACAGTTCTAGGATAATAATCGCTACAAAATTCAAAGAGACACAACATTTTTCGCAATTTGAAAAAACAGAGGCAAAAACCACAACAAAGTTCATCATTTGTAGTGGTTATATTAAAAACCACTACAAACTTTCAACCTATATATACCCCCCACCATCAAATCATTTTCAGAAAATAGTGCAGCACGCAACGAAAGATTGGGTTGCAATATAATAATTAAATATTCTATGCACTTCTTTAGTACTCTTGATTAATACTTTAGGACTCTTTAGTTAATAAATAATGACTTTTATGCTTATTTGGGCTTTGGGCCTTTCATTAGATTTTAGTCATTTTAATGATAAAATTCTAATTTTACATTGCTTTACTATTTTTACTATAACTCTTGAACCAGACATCGGATTTGCCTTATTCTTGTTTCATATTTCAGATGATTAAAAGAGCTACAATTGTTATGAAGACATGAAGGGAAAATTCAGACAAGATGGTCGTCAATTTTGAAGCTGAAGATAGATGTATATTTCAAAATATTTATTGGGCTCAAATTTGTATTTAAAAGACCTTTTTAATTCTTTTTCGTTTTGGGCCTGAACTGTGTATTGGAGCCCCATTTTGTTTTGCCATTTTAGGTTAAGTTAGATGGCAGCCACAAACATTTATGTCATTACGTTTTTATACATTTTTAGATTAAACACAGAAGTTTCATTTTCTCTCAATTGTTCTTCATCTGTTCATCGTGTTCATGATGAACTTCTACATTTTTGTTCCATTTTCGTATTGCAAAGCCACTATGGGCTAAGCTTTTGTGATTGGCCCATATATTGAGGATTCCACCATCCAAAAGACTCGTTCCTAAACGGTGACAAACTCGTTTCTGTTTTATAATTTCGGATTCAATTTACTTTTGGATTGGGTGTTACATTTAACGCCTAGATTGAGATATCCCAAGGATTGAGTTTGAACTAGGTTAAAGTATTATTTTGCAATCGCATAGTGAGACGCCACTGTTTGAAAAGATGCTAGCCGATCTTCTAGTCGAGGGATTTTCTGGACGAACGCAGAGATTTCAGTTCGTCTAGAATCAATCGTGAGTTCGGTTATAAATCTGTTTTCGTCCGAGGAAGGAAAGTGGTGGAATTCGAAATCCTGGGTTGATCTTCTGTTTATCCGATTAATTTCATTTTATCTGTTTCTGTTTAGTTCTGTTTTAATCTTTATTGCATTGAAAAAACTCCCCCCAATTTGTTACTGTTTTATTGCTGTTAGAATTGGACCGACTGTGAATTCGTTGGGAAAACGACCCAGATTCCCTATTACTACAAATCCTCTTCGAACTTGGTTATTTTGAGAGACTCGGAAAATCTCTATCACAATATAGCTACCTCTCTCTGATGAAAACAAGTCAGTGACTTTTTCATCAGAGATTGACATCTATTTTGCAAATGTTGCACTATTTTCAGTAATGACGACATATTGTAACAATTTTTCCTCTAAACCACTACAGAATGTCAAGGGTCAAGATATTGGTAGTGGTTACAAAACTTCTACAAAATGTCACATTGGACGAGGTAAGCTTTCATATTTTGTAGCGGTTTATGTACAACCGCTACAAATGTGTAATGTTTGTAACGGTTGGGTCACAAAATCACTACAAAAATCACGTCTTTTTAACCCACTCCGCCACCACAAAGCAAACCATGCAAGTTTTGAATCATTTCCTATCAACTTTTCTTCTCTCACGCTCTCTTATGTTTAGCTGCAACATTTATGAGTTATGGATTCTAGGAGACATATAAGGAAAGGGAAAGAGGTAGTACGCAGTAGAGTACCTCAAAGGGGGCAATAGTAGAGGGGGTTGTGGGGAGGGGCGTAGGAGTAGAAATGTCCCTCTACCACCACAGGTGGGGATCGAGATAGACCAGCTCTTCTCAGAAGAGCCAATCCTACAGCCGGAGACCCTATAAGGAGGACAAGACATACATCTATCCCTTAGCGACATTGATGAAAATGCTGAGATAGATATCCAGTTTCCCATAGGCAAGGCGAAGCAGTTCATTGATCGGGAGGAGGAGCAGGACCAAAGAATCCTCGACTGCTGTCTTCGCGCTCACCGAATTTGATGTGGACATTGAAGGTAAATTTAATTATTTTTGTGACAAAATTAAAATTAAAATTCCTTTTGGTTAATTAAATTGTATTTAAATTTAATACAAAAATATGCTTATAATTGTGTAGATCCGTAGGGGAACACTAGTAGGAGGAAGCTGGATGTTCCCAGTGTGAATCTGTTGCAGGGGCCTCGCATCGTAGTTGACTAGAATGAGTTCATGGACCAGCCAATCGGGAATGATGGTCACATGTTCAGCCGCTGGCTGATGGACCTAGGCGGGAATTGGTTGTGGTTCCCCATCCACTTCCAAAGTTGGAAGGATATTCCGAAGTTGCCGAAGGAAATAGTGTTTGAGGAAGTTGTACAGGTAAGTAATTTTGTTTAATTATATTTTAGATGAAAATAGTTATAATTTTGGGTTTATTTATTTATTTATAGATTGATTAATTAATTAAATTATGATACAACATAAGTTTAAAGTCCAAGCCAACAGGAAGAGGTACTCATTGATAAAGATGGGGGACGACTGGAAGAATCGGAGGGGTCGTCTCTACAACAGGATGAATAAGGATGGGATGATTCCTCTGTAGCAGCTGATCAAGAGTGTCCCAAACGGCGTCCCTGCATGTAATTGGGCTAGTTTTGTCCAGTCCAGGAGGAGCCCACACGGACAGTTACATTTTTAAAGAATAATTAATTTCTTAATAAATATTCTTTTTGTAATTATTGTAATGTTTCATACCTTATGCAGGCTCTATCCCAGAGGAACACCAGAAGCCGGTTGCAACAAAGTATCCATCACACGGCAGGATCCAAGACATTTGTTGTGACCTATAATGAGCTGGTAATTTTAAAGTTAAATTAATTTTAGCTTTATATTAGAGAATTATTAATTGTTTTATTTTTGAAATAACAAAGTTCATATTCTTTTAATTGTTTCAGGAGAGGAAGGCTCAGGAGGAGAACCGTCGGATGGACTATGGAGAGTTGTTCACATACACCCATAGACACTGTGACGGACAACAACCTCTCAGCATGCAGAGGAGCTGATAGTAAGTTACATACAAGTGATATATATAGTTCTTTTTAATTTATTTAAATTATATGAAAATGTTTCATTAAAGAATTATAAAATGTGTGCATTAGGAGTGGATCGAACAGACTCAGGAGGAGCTGTGACAGTCCCAACCTCTGGAGTCACAGGGGTTAGTGGATCCTACTGCCCTATTGAAAGCTGTCATGAGCCTAGTTGAGCATCTTGGGCGCGTTAGGGGTATGAGGTTTGGCGCTAGACTTAACAAGGTCTATGGCAAGAGCGCCACCTCTGAGGCCGGAACCTCCAGCATGAGAAGGCCGATAGCTGAGGCGGTTCAAGCAATGATTGACACGCAGGTCGACGCGAAGGTTAACGCCAAGACTCAGGAGCTTGCTAGGTGGTTTCAAGACGAAGTTGATACTTGGTATGCTCATCAGAGGTAGAACTGGGATTTTCTGGCCAGTGACTTCAAGGAGATGTTTCCTAACAAGCAGTTGCCACCTTCCCCACCTCTTCCTACGTTCTCCTTCGATGCTCCCCTTCTGCCTCCTCTTGCTGATGAAGAGGGTGTTGTTACCACTGCTCCTGCTCACGTTGATCCTGCCTCCATGAGAGAGCTCCCCTGAGACAAGACCTGGTCATCAGGCTCCTAATAGTTAGCTTTTATTTATGTTTGTAGACACTTTTTTATTTATTTAAAATGTTTGTCATCTTTTATTTCTTTTTTTGGACAATTGTGTCTTTAAAATTATTGTTATCTTTTATTTTATTTGTTATATGATCAGACATTTGATAATGGAATAATATTTTAATACTTATATTAATTTAATTATTTTATTAATGTTAATTATATTATATAAAATTATTATTGAATTTAGAAAAGATGATATATATTTAATTAAATATATTTATCATAAGCATAATAATGGAATAAATTTAGATAGATAAATAAAATATAAATTGTTAAATTTTGTAGCGGTTATTTAGACAAAAGCCGCTACAAATTTCAAATTCAAACTTTTTAAAAACTTGCTAGACTTTTGTAGTGGTCTTGATCCTAAACCAAATGTCATCTTGTAGTGTTTAGTGTAGTGGTTTTGGAACTGCTACAAAACTTATTTATAGTTGTAGTGGTTTTGGAATCGCTACAAATTATTCAATGTTGCATATATGTCCAATAGAAGTCTTGAAGATAATTAAATATTCTCTTTTAACATATATTCTATCATAGCTTTGTTCACTACATATGGATAAGTCATGGATCAAGTTGACGTGCAATTCTCTCGCATATTTGACATAATTGACCATTTTCATAGATTTTGCTTTCTCTCACGCTTGTAGTAATGGTAAGATCGTGTGTCCTTATTGTCGATGCAAGTTTAACAAGTGGCATACACGAGAAGTTGCTCATAAGCATTTGCTTTTGAAGCCTTTCCCAGAACAATATACATTCTGGGAAGTTCAAGGTGAGATACATGGTATGAGATATGGGAATCATCTTCCTCGAAGTTTACAAGTAGGAAATCAATTATATCAAGATGATCTTGTTAATGAAGCTGTTCGCGATGCTTTTGGCTTTCAAGACGACAACTTCATCACAGAAGTTTAGGGTGCAGAACCTGTTTTCTTGAGGAATGATGCAGCTCGGGAATTTTTCAGCCTCATGGATGAAGCTAATTGTCCTTTGTATTAAGGTTGTCAGAAATACTCCAAATTATCTTTCTTGATCAAATTGTACCATATCAAGTGCATGTGTGGGATCACTGATAAGACGATGTCGATGTTGCTGGAATTAATATGAGATGCTTTCCCTAACACGGACATTCCCACAACCTTTTACGAGGCCAAGAAGATAATTAATAGAGTAGGCTTGAACTACGAGAAAACTGATGCATGCCCCCAATGTCTGTATGCTTTATTGGGGAGATGACGCTCGCAGGAAGACTTATAAGAAGTGTCACATTTCGAGGTTTAGGACAGTTTGGAAGGGGAAAAAGCAGAAGAAGAAACAAAGATTCTTAGGAACTTTCCTTTAAAACCTCGCTTACAAATATCGTTTATATCGTCTAAGACAACTGAGCATATGATGTGGAATGAAGTTGACAAGAACGAAGATGGTAAATTAAGACATCCACAGGATGTTGAAGCGTGGAAAGCGTTTGACTCGGCCTGCTTGACAACGCCCAAAGATTTATGGCATACAATGTCAATGGTTTCAAGTTTTGCACGATTTCACAAGATTAAGGATTGCTAACCCAAACTCGAGTGTTTATGACACTTTTGGGAGAAGGAGTCATGCAAGTAGCAATGACAGGAACATGCAGTTCGGTGCGTCCCGTATTATGGAAAGCTTCTTGATGTGGTCAAAATAAATTACCAAGGCCGTTTCACCGTGACGCTATTCAAGTGTTTGTGGGCAAATACGACAACTTCTCGGGAACTTACAACTGACGACTTAGGCATCACATTAGTGAACTTCTCCCTGCCTATTCACATTGGTCAATCTAAAGATGATGAGCAGTATATTCTTGACTCAGAGGCACATTAGGTTTATTATGTCGTGGACAAGAGGCACATGGATTAGAATATGGTGGTTCACTTAAAGCCTCGGGACTTTTGCGACATGGGCGATGGTGGTAACGTCGCCTACGAGAGTTAATTGTTCCAGCTCGCCAGTTTCGAAAACTTCTTTCCAAACGGCGATGACAATTTACCTATAGTTCAGTGCGTTTTTTAAGATATGCTTTATGAAATAATTTTTTATTTAAGTTTAATTTGTGCTCAAACATATTAAACTCAGATGTAACATTTTCTCCACACTTTTTTTGTAGGGATAACAATGAAGATTGATATAAAAAAGTATTCTCACGATAACATATTTAATCTGTAATCCTCTAGTTTTTTCAAAAAAAAAAAACCATAATAGCATTTGTAGCGATTCTATAACCGCCACAAAGTAAATCCAAGACAAACATAGTCGCCTCAACCGCTAGAAAAAACGTCATACCAACCATTACAAGTGTTACGTAGATATCCATATAAATGCCCCTATCACACCTCATTTTATTTGCTTCATCATCTCTTCCTACACACATTTTCTATCGTTTTCTCTCATCTGTCAACATTTTCTAAAGGGGTTAAGTGTTTGAAGAGGTTAAGTGTTGTTTAAGCAGATTAAATATGATGATCATCTATTTACAAATATTTCTTTTTTCTTCTAACTTTGTGATACTAATTTTTTTATTCACAATTTTAAGGACCTTTTTCAACATTTATTCTATTTCCATATACATTATTTTCATACTTAAATATTATTTAAATGAAATCACAATTAGTTCTTATTATATCTACACATTCTCATTTTTATACACCTATATAATAAACATATATAATCATATTTCATATATTAATATCAATTATTTTTGGCATTTATAAATAATTTAAATTGAACTTATTAGTCAATTAATAAAATAATCTAAATCAACTCTTTCAATTTTTTTTTTTAAAAAATGTTCATTTGTAGCGGTTTTCTAATCGCTACAGATTTTGACATATATTTTTTTGGGTCCATTTGTAGTAGTTTTTTAACCGCTACAAAGTTGGATAAAATTTAAAAAAAGGTGGCAAAATTTTGTAGCGGTTACCTAATCGCTACACAATAATTTGAAACTTTCAGTGCCTTTTTTGAAATTTAATTCAATATTGTAGCGGTCAATGAATCGCTACAAATTGTTGACGTCATTTTTTAAATTTTGGTGATGTATTTAGCAGCAGTTATATAACCGCTACCAATGTGGTTAATTTCATATTGTTGCGGTTATCAAACTGCTACAAATTCTTCACACACGTCGTCATCCCAGCCTCATATAGTAGCGGTAGTGAGAAACCGCTATAGTTACAGTAGCGATTAATTTATATGTAGTAGCGGGTTTCTGGAATCGCCACAAAGTTGCTTGCAACGGTGTGTTTTGTAGTGATTTTGACAACCGCTACTAATGTCATCTGTAGCATCTTAAGCCGCTACAAATATGACATTTTAACCGCTACAAAGTGTCATTTTTTTTTGTAGTATTCCTTGGTCCTAGGAGGTAAGGATGAGGAAAGTCTTTGAATGACCTCTGGTTTAACAATATTTGTGAGTATATTAAATTCCCAGGTGCCATCCCGAACCCACTCTGCAACCGAAGAAAGATATTCCTTGCTAGAAAGATGTCTAATACACATGTCTTTTAGATTAACACCCTCAATCAGCCATCAATCATGGAAGAAGTTCACCATTTGCCCATTTCTCACTTACCATTTTGTACCAAGCTCAATAATATTATTCTTTGAAGTAATGAATTTCCATAGTCTAGAATCACTTGTGTGATAAGACAACAATGAGTCCTCATCCCTCAGCATATACCTTTATTGCAGAATGGTCGCCTAGAGTCCTTTAGCTCTTACAACTAGATTCCAAGCCAGTTTTTCCCCACAAGCTTGATTGAGAGAAGAAAGCCTCCTAAATCCCAATCCCCTAAAATCCTTTAGTAGTCTCGCTACTTGCATTGGATAAAGAGGAATGGTACTCAAGACTGATTTGGCTAAGGTAATCCGACCTGCCATCAAGAGACAATTAGCCTTCCATGTCGAGAGTTTTGAGCACACCCGTTCAACAACATAGCTAAGAGTTTTTGATTTCTTCCTATGTTTGGTCAATGGGAAGCTCCAATATCTACCAATCTCACAAAAGACTTTCATTTGTGTCAAGTCTTTAATCCCCTATTTTGAATGAACTGAGACCATATGAGAGAAAAAGATCGAAGACTTATCCTGATTCACTTTCCCCCTTGATGCTCTTGAAAACTCATCTAGACAATGCATCATATAACTAGCCTGAGATTCAGTTTCCACCCCAAATAAGTGCAAGTCATCCACGAACATCAAATGGGACATAGCCAAACCTGATTTAGTAGCTAGAATGGGTTTCCAACTACCGCCGTCCATCGCATCATTGATCATATGTGAAAGCTTATCCATCCATAGGATAAATAACAACGAGGAGATTGGATCCCTTGTCGGAAACCCCTTTGAGGGAAGAAGAATTATGTCAGAGCTCCATTCCAGATAATATTATAAGAGAGCAAAGATACACATGACTTAATAAGGTAAAGAAGCTTATTTTCAAACCCAACCTCTATAAGCACCTGCTCTAAGAATTCCCAACGGACTCTATTATAAGCTTTCTCTAGATCTATCTTCATTGCCATAAGTCCCTTCCTACTTCTGTTTTGAGAAATGATATGGAGAAGTTCCCGCCCAACAATAATATTGTCCTGGGTACGTCTTCCTCTAATAAGGCTAGCTTGAGAGCAAGAGATTAGGGAATCCATCACTCATACAAGCCTTTGTGTGATTATCTTAGTGACACACTTGTAGTGGACCGTGCATAATGAAATAAGTCTAAAGTGCGCCACTAACTTTGGGTGATCTCTCTTAGGGATCGTAGATATTAGTGTTTTGTTCAACTCATCCATTGCAAAGGTTCCTTGAAAAATTCTCTTGATAAATGTACAAAGAGAAGGTCCTACCGTACTCTAATTATTCTTGTAAAAAATGGGTGGAAACCCATCGAATCCTGGAGCATAGAAATTCCCCATAGAAAACACCACTCTCTTGATCTCTTTATCACCTAGTATGTTTGCAAGGTTCCTCATTATCGAATGATCAATAGATGGGAACTAAGAACGGGTTTCTAGTGTGATAGATTCATTGCTAACGGTTCCATACAAAGATTTTAAAAAATCAATAACCATCAACTTTAAATCTTCTTCAGTGTCATTCCAATTACCCATTCCATCTTTTAGGGACATAATTCTATTCTGCCTTCTCCTCATCTTTGTATTTAGGTGATAAAATCAAGTGTTACGGTCACCATTAACAATCCAGTCAGCTCTAGATTTCTGAACCCATTTGATTTCCTCTAGTTTTAGTAATCTTTCCAACTCATCCTGTAGATCCGCTTCCAACCTGCAAAGAAACTTAGACCGTGGATAATCCCTGGATCTTTGAATTCCCCCTAATATGGTCATAATATGGTGCTTATGTTTCTCCACCAAACCAAAAACCTCCCTATTCCAGGGACTAATAGCCCTCTAAAATCTAGATAGTAAGGAGTTGAAATCTTCCTCCTCAACCTATTCTCTCGACAAGAAATCATTGTACTCTTCATATTTAAGCCACATAGCTTCGAAACGAAAAGGATAAATCCCTTTCCGCATCGGATTGTCAAAACCAAAACATAAATTAATTGGTTTATGATCAGAGAATTGAGTTCGGGTAAGTACCTTGACTTTGTAGTTCGAGAATAGCGATAAGAAATAGGTATTTGCTAAAGCCCTATCCAGCCTCTCGTACAATCTTAAGCAATTAGGTAGCCGCGGACCCCTCTGTGTGAATTTAGGACCATTAAATCCCAAATCCGAGAGTTGGCAAGCTTGAACTCTATCTTGGAACATTCTCAATCTGCCTAAATTAACTGTCGACCCCCATATTCTCTCATCAGTCATCAATTATAATCTAGGGTGGAGACAGTACCCTAATTTTTCTTGGGGTCAGCAAGGACAACAATCTGGTGGTCCTTCACAATTTAATAAACCTCAACACCCTCCTGGATTCAATTAGCAACCAAGGCAATCGAGTTTAGAAGCATCTCCTCAGTCATCCATGGAAAGCCTACTCAAAGTATATATGACCAAGAACTATGCCATTATATAGAGTCAACAAGCGTCTCTTCGGAATCTCAAAAATAAAGTCAGGCAACTGGCTATTGCTTTGAACAATAGGCCCAATGGTTCTCTGCCTAGTGACACTAAAGTCCCTAGGAACCATGGAAAAGGACAAGTTAAAGCTATAGAATTGAGGAGTATTAAGAATGTGGAGCAGTAGAAGGTAGCAAAACAACTTATTGAAGATGCTGACTTAATGTCAGGACAAACGAAGAAAGGGAAAGAAGCCACTAGAGAGGCTCAAGGTAACAACACATCTAATGCTACAATATTCTCATAGCATCACATGCCGGAATTGCAAATCCCTAAGAAAGCTTACGATGCTGTTGTAAAGCCGCTACATAATCATCACATGGGGACCATCACAGATAGTGAAGCAACCACCTCCCTTTCCTGAAAGGTTGCAGAAACAAAGTCAGTAAAGGCAATTCAAAAAGTTTCTAGATGTTCTGAAACAACTACATATTAACATCGCTCTTGTTAAAGCTCTTGAACAGATGCCTAGTTATGTGAAATTTGTGAAGGATATCTTGTCGAAGAAGAGGAGATTGTGCGAATTTGAGATGGTGGGGATGGCTTTAGAGAGTAGTGCTATACTACTGAATAAGTTTCCTCTAAATTGAAAGGCCTTACAATTTCAAAATCCCATGTGCCATTGGCCAAAATTATTGTGGTAAAGCATTGTGTAATTTAGGAGCATCTAAGGCCTATGTCTGTTTTTAAGAAACTTGCAGTAAGAGAAGCACAACCCACGACAGTAACTTTACAACTGGCTGATAGATCCTTTGTTGACCCAGAAGGCAAGATTGAAGATGTTATGGTAAAGGTGGATAAGTTCATATTTGTTGTGGACTTCATTGTTATGGACTTTGAAGCTGATCGTAACGTACCTATCATTCTGGGAAGACTATTCATGGCTACAAGAAGAATATTAATTGTTGTCTAACGAGGAGAACTCACCATGAGGGTTAATGTTGAACAAGTGACCTTCAAAGTTTTGAAGGGAATGCAATGTTCCAACAACATTGAAGAATGCTTAGCCATCACACCTATGGAAGATGTTGGAGAGGGCAATCTCCAAGTGACTTACAACTCGAGCCTTATCACCATAAATCGAGCGGAACATAAGGCTCAACAGCATACAGGATATAAATTGGTAATAATGAAGCTACCAAAGGAACTGACATTCAGGCTGTATTGGAATAGGAAAGAGAACAAAGGGAAAGCTATCAGCCTTCTTTATTCCCTTAATTAGATGGTATGACAAAGTTAGGCTAACGATTATAAATAAAGCACTATTAGGAGGCAGCCAAAAATTTTCTTAATTACCTTTTTTTTTTGGTTTGTCCTTTGCAAATGAAGCTAAAGGTATCAGAGGAATAGCATGGGAAAGATAACAAGCCGAAAGGTAATAATGAAGGGCTTAATTTGTAGCGACGAGAGGAATCATGGGGATTGCTACCGCAAAAATGATAGCATAATATAAATTTAAAGCATAATTGCTATAGCAACACATGAAGTTGAATGAAGTGAGTCAGCGGAATTTTTGATATGTTTCTTAACAGGGTGTTTCAACCATTGTCACTACAGAGTACGTTAAGTGGTGGGCCACAAAATCATGCTGAAATTCAATTTTTCCCTCCATTCCACTTCCCAACACAAATCACCTCTCTCCAACTATCCATTAGCCCCCAAAATCGCCGACCATAACTGCTCCACACACTATCTCTCCAATCCCACTGACATCGTGACTCCCAACCAACGCCTCCTCATTTGCCTTCTAAAAACACCTCACTTTCGACTCTCACTAGCCTGTCTCTTAATCCTTTACAACCCTAATCATCTGTTTTAATTTTTCCTTATAAAGCCCGAACCTCACATTCAACTTGCTTTACAACACTGAACCCCACGCTCTAGCAATTTTGTTCGATTTTTCTCTACAGAACCCCAGTTTTTCTGCCCCAATTCAACAATGGTCCGCACCAAGAAAGTATGGCACAAGACCTCTTCTGCAACCAAAGCCAACCCTCCAATGTTCAGCTCCAGAGAGGCCAAATTGTTGGGATCCATAGACGTAGCGGAGTAAAAACTTTTACGAATCCCATCGGAGGATCGCTCAACGGCATTTAAATCAAGGTTTAGGGTTTCTGAATCGTACCTATGCAGAACAATTGGACTGGTGGGCTACCTTCTTGATCAGCAGAAGTCGACTATTAGAATCGCCTTCCTCTACCGGTATCCACACGAACAGCCTTCAGAAACAAGAACAGAAGCGTGCTAGCGCCACTGAACTGTGCGTCTCTTTATTTTTCCTCTAGGGTTTCTCGCGGCTTTTCTAATACGCTCGACTAAATGTCCCGTAGGTTTTTCTAAACCTAGCAGGTGTATTATATTCAAAATTTTGAATCTGGATTAAAAAAATATTAATTAAATTTATCTGATAGATCTAATCTAATCTATTTATTTAATCCAAATTAAAAGCCTTCTGATTTAATTTATCTCTATAAATTAAATCAGAGAAATGATATCTATCTATTTAATTAAATCTGAGGTACTATATCTCAATTTAAATTAAATAAAATATCTGATATCTTTATTCGAAAATTAAATCTGAGATACAATATCTCTATTTGTTTTAGATATTTAATTTATCAAATAAATTAAATACAAAAAAATATTTATATAATAATATTATAATCTTTATTAAATATTATTATTATATTAATTTTGAATTAATATATATATATATATATATATATTCATCCTAGACTGAATACTTTATTCATTAAATCTTAGACATATCTAAGATTCAATGAATCTGGACACTTTTGCTCGTGTTGGGCTATTCTTGTGAACCTTGCAGGCCCACATGAGATTGGCAGTGGGACAATACTGTATCAGCCTACAAGTCGCAAGCGGCCTCTAGCAAGACATTGCAACTACCCAATTCATATGGGAATCGATGATACGATACAACCTATCGTACAACCATGTCACATCCCTTTTGTCACGCGATAATTTGGTCATGGATGAGGCATGGAGAAAGTCAACTTCCTTTTCTTGACCATTACTTTCTCGATTCTTGAGTAGTCTAACAATTGAAATGGAAACTCCTTTCCATCGTAGTATGGCCATACATTTCTCAGACTCACTCATCGAGGGGCCCAGTATTATCTCTCTACAAATGTGAGGGACAAATTCCATCTTGACCATTCACATTCCTCTCCATGAAAACCACTGATCCCGATCATAGCCTTTATCATCACCCGATCAAAGGTGACTTTTGACTAGGTCAAAGATCAGTGACTCATCATGTAGGAATCCATGATGATCTCAGGTCAAAGGGCATTGTGACGCGGTTATACATGAGAAAAGCTTATGACTTATTCCATGCAGCTTTCTCATAGTGGGTCGGTCCAGCACCTTGTACTCTTACAAGTGCCTATGACTTTGACTCGTATCTCCATACTCATCAAAGTCATACTGGTCTTATTTCATCTTCGCTCCCGCGGAGATGACCGACCAGGGACATTTAGGATAATCTATAAGATATATCCAAGGATCAGTTATCACTATAAACATGCAAATGAAATGATAACTAAAGGAGAATACTTTAAATAACATTAACGTTTAAAGTACAATGACTTGCCCCTAGGGCATAATTTCCAACAGACTCCCACTTGCACTAGGTGCAATCATTAATTACCCTAATTCCCATTGCCCTAACATGACGCTCATGTTTTACTTGTGCAAGTGGCTTAGTAAGAGGATCAACGACATTCTTTCCCCTTGGTACTTTGCATAATTTTTGTATCACCTCTATCATTGATTTCTCTGATAAGATGAATTCGCTTGAGTATATGGTTGGTCCTTTGATGTGATCTAGGCTCCTTGGTTTGCGCAATAGTGGCGCTATTGCCATAGAACAAGTCTATTGGATTTGAGATGGTAGGAACCACCCCTAGTTCATTAATGAACTTACTAATCCAAAAGGCCTCCTCAGCTGCGTTCGATGCTGCTATATACCCAGCTTCTATTGCAGAATCAGCTACAGTGCTCTGCTTAGAGCTCTTCTAGCTTATCGCACCACCATTCAAAATGAATACATATCCAGATTGCGATCTTAAATCATCTTGATTAGTTTGGAAACTCGCATCTGTGTAACTTGTCACACAAAGCTCATCTTCCAATCCACCATATACCAAGAATAAGTCCTTAGTCCTTCTTAAGTACTTTAGGATATTCTTGATAGTAGTCCAGTGACTCTCATCGGGATCTTGTTGATATCTGTTGGTCATACTCAAGGCAAATGAGACATCCGGTCGAGTACATAACATGACATACATGATAGATCCAATGGCGGAGGCATATGGAATCTTACTCATGTGGTTTCTTTGATCTTGTGTACTAGGACACAAATCCTTACTGAGATGAATGCCATGAGACATGGGCATGTAACCCCTTTTGGAATCCTGCATACTGAATCTATGCAGTATCTTGTCTATGTATGTGCTCTGACTTAGGCCTATCAGCCTATTGGATCTATCTCTATAGATCCTTATCCCAAGGATGTAAGTGGCTTTGCCTAAATCTTTCATTGAGAAATACTTTCCTAACCAAGACTTGACACTCGCAAGGTAGGAATGTCATTCCCAATGAGTAGGATGTCATCGACATAAAGCACTAGAAATACAATTGTGCTCCCACTGACCTTCTTGTAAACACAAGGTTCATCGATGTTTTGAATGAATCCAAACTCTTTGACTACTTCATCAAAACGATGATTCCAGCTCCGAGATGCTTGCTTCAATCCATAAATGGATCTTTGAAGCTTGCAAACTTTACCAGAGTCCTCTGGACGCACAAAACCCTTAGGTTGTGTCATGTACACATCCTCAAGGAGCTTTCCATTAAGGAAGGTTGTTTCGACGTCCATCTGCCATATTTCATAGTCATAATATGATGCAATGGCAAGAAGGATTCTGATTGATTTGACCATTGCAAATGGGGAAAAGGTTTCATCATAATCCACACCGTGAGTTTGAGTGAATCCTTTTGCAACCAGTCGAAGATTTTTACTTTGCCTTCCATGTTAGTTTTCTCTTTGAAAACCCACTTGCACCCAACGGTTTTTACACCTTCAGGTGGATCGACTAAGGTCCATACCTCATTGTTGTACATGGATTGCATTTAAGACTTCATGGCATTAAGCCATTTTTCGGAGTTTGGTCCCACCACGGCTTCTCGATAGGTAGTTGGCTCATTCTGCTTAATGAGCAAAACATCACGGCTTCCAGTAATCAGAAATCCATATCTCTAATGCCTTGAGATCCAAAACCATTTTGATAATCTCAATTAAGTTCGGACAATAATGAATATTGAGTATCACCATTACTCACTCTTGTCTCATCAAGATAACTCAGATGCATCCACTTTGGTGGAACATACAAATGGGCGATCTAGGTTTTGACAAGTATTCATTTATTGATGGCATTATGACTTAAGATTTTATTTAGAGGGTATAATTTAATTAATCCTATTAATTCTACTTATATGAATGCAATCACTATTGTATCTCATATAATATCTAAATTAATTATGAGTAATCTAATCAAAACATAATTAAAACTCTAAATTGATTATGAGTGATCTAATCAAATCATAATTAAAATTCTAAGTTGATTATGAGTGATCTAATCAAATCATAATTAAAACTCTAAATTAATCATGCAATGATCAAATCAAGACATAATTAAAATTGTGACACAACATGGCTCAACCTTAACCTAAAATCCTCTCAAGCCAATGAGAGGACTTCTCTAAAAACAAAAAGAAATACATCAGGAGAAACCTCGTTTCAACATACGAGGGGATTGAGATGAGAAAAGAATGTACATCAAGAGTATTTAGAGAGAGAGGCATGACTCGCAGGCCATATTTAAAATTTACAACAATTGTAAAACTCTAGAGCCATGTTGTTCACCATACCCAAACAACTTTTGAAAGGTAAATCACAACATACATTAATTCATACAATTATGAAATAAAATATTATGATTAATCTTATCATGATTTAAATTCTCTAATTTATATTATATTTTAAATATAATATAATATCATGATTTAAATTCTCTAATTTAAATTATATTATATACTATATATAATATAATATCATGATTTAATTCTCTAATTTATATTATATTATATTATAAATATAATATAATATTATCATTTAAATTCTCTAATTTAAATTATATTATAAATATAATATAATATAATGATTTAAATTCTCTAATTTATATTATGTTATAAATATAATATAATATCATGATTTAAATTCTCTAATTTAAATTATATTATATACTATATATAATATAATATAATGATTTAATTCGCTAATTTATATTATTTTATAAATATAATATAATATCATGATTTAAATTCTCTAATTTAAATTATATTATATACTATATATAATATAATATCATGATTGAGTAAATACCCTTTTTGGTCCCTGGAAAAACACATTTGACCCTTTTTGGTCCCTGAGTAAAAAAAATGTCATTTTGGTCCTTTTTAGGGACTAAAAAGGACCTTTTTGGGAATTTCTGAGGGATTAAAATGTGCAAAAAAAATGATCAAAAGGACTAAAAGGGACCTTATTTTTCCATTTTAGGGACTAAAAGTGACTTATTTTTTCAGGGACCAAAAAGGGCATCCGTGTTTTTTCCAGGGACCAAAAAGGGTATTTACTCATCATGATTTAATTCTCGCACTACGAACAATCAGCCAGGATCCCTACGTCTCCAAACTTTTCAAAACGTGTCCGTCGACCGTTTTCAAAATGTTCGATCTGAACTCTTCAGAACTACATGAAACGGCCGCGAGATCCAACTAGCTATCCGTAGAAACCCTAACGTGAGTTTTCGATTTAAACACATAATAGGATTCGATTTTAGTATATATGTATCTCATACATAAAAGCATCTCAAATAACCCAATTTAAACGCTCTGTTGAGTTGGCTCTGATGCCACTGTTGGGATTCGTACACACAGCGGAGTAAAAAATTTTACGAATCCCATCCAAAGGATCGTGAAGGTGGAGCTGAATCACCAAGAGGGGGGGTGAATTGGGGATTCTCAAAAACTTTTCGGACTGCTCTGTTTTTGTGTGGTAAAACTGAAGTAAAACAGAGTATAGAGAAGAGAAGCAAGACACAAGGATTTATACTGGTTCGGTCCAATCTCTTGACCTACGTCCAGTCCCCAGACTCTCTGGGATTTCTCACTATCAAGATTGATTACACACTCTGCACTCAAGAGTAATTCTCTCTCTAGAACTTACTCCCCCTTATAAGTTGTAATCAATAACCCAATCTCCAAGTCCCCTTGACTTGAGATACTTTACAATAAATGGTTTACAATCAAGAAAACTCTCTCTAAGAGTAGATAAGATAAACACTGAAGAATGAATGTATCAACAAATACTTTACACAAGAAAACTCAAAGAGTAGTTGAAACTTTAATGATTTTCGTTCTTGCACAGATTGGTTGTTGAGAGGAATTGAATGCATCTCTATTTATAGCTAGAGATCATTAAATGACCGTTGTAAATCCTCATATAACCGTTGGAGACATTAGAGAATGATTAGTGAAGGTTTTGGTCTTCTTCTCTCTCTACTCTTTGGTTAATCCAGCTTTGCAGAATATCAGAGTTGACTTCCTGACAATTAATCCGTTGGAGAAGCAGATGCTAGATGTATAAAGCAAACATTAACTTCTACAAAACGTGTGGAGAATGTTTGTTTAAAAGCATGCAAGGTTTCTGCACTCTTCATTTAATGTGCTGACATGCTTTATGCTTTTTGCTTAATCTCCATTTAATCCTGTCTAAATCATCTGAAACTCACTATCAAACTGATTAAACATAGTTAAGAATAGTAATGAGTGATGATATAGAGTATTGAGATCAAACACAAACATTTCACAAATTCGTTCAGTTCGAAATTCAAATTCTGTGATGCAAACTCGAGTCAGTTCTTCCAAACTCGAGTTTTCATGCTTCAGTGAACTTTTAGTAAAAGATCGAAACTCAAGTTTTAAAACTTAACTCGAGTTTTCTCATTCTAGAGAAGAACATCGCGATTTTGCATTTGGACATGTTTAGTGCACAGTGCAAAACTCGAGTCATTAAGTGACTAACTCGAGTTTTGGACTTTCGATGAAAAATCATGTTTTAGTCCAAAAGCTCAAAACTGGAGTTTCCAAATCAAAAATGGAGTTTTCAAATGTTCAAAAGATAGCAGAGCTCTCTGCTTGACTAAAACTCGAGTTTCCATATTTTAACTCGAGTTTTCACATTCTTTGAAAACTATGGAAACTTCTCTGTAAGGCCAAAACTCGAGTTTCCAAAAGTAAACTCGAGTTTTCTCGTTTATGAGAAAACATTGAAAAGCTTTGTTGAAATGAACCATGGAGTTTTCACAAGTTCAGAATCGAGCATTGTGCTCTGTAGGATGAAAACTCGAGTTTCCAAAGTAAACTCGAGTTTCCAACAAAGTGTGGAAACTTGGAGAACTTTCTGTGTAGCCAAAACTTGAGTTTCCAAAAGTGAACTAGAGTTTTGCTAACTTTGAAAAAAGTTGATAGCTCTCTGTCTTGTCAAAACTCTAGTTTGTTAATTTTAACTCGAGTTTGCTTTGTCTGTGGAAAAACTCGAAAGCTCTCTGTATGGTCAAAACTCGAGTTTTCAATTCTTAACTTGAGTTTGTCTTTCACTGCAAAAACTAGAGCTTTTCACTGTCAAGTCAAAACTCGAGTTTCCAAAGTGAAAGTCGAGTTTGCCTTTGATAATAAGTTTTTCAACTTACAAAGACAAACTTCTTCTGTGGTTACAATTGTCCGTTATCATCAAAACCAATTATGGAACTAACAGATCACTCAATGTCATTTAAATCAAGGTTTAGGGTTTCCAAATCGTACCTATGCAGAACAATTGGACTGGTGGGCTACCTTCTCGATCAGCAGAATTCAACTATTAGAATCGCCTTCCTCTACCGTTATCCACACGAACAGCCTTCAGAAACAAGAACAGAAGCGTGCTAGCGCCTCTGAACTGTGCGTCTCTCTATTTTTCCTCTAGGGTTTCTCGCGGCTTTTCTAATACGCTCGACTAAATGTCCCGTAGGTTTTTCTAAACCTAGCAGGTGTATTATATTCAAAATTTTGAATCTAGATTAAAAAAATATTAATTAAATCTATCTGATAGATCTAATCTAATCTATTTATTTAATCCAAATTAAAAGCCTTCTGATTTAATTTATCTCTATAAATTAAATCAGAGAAATGATATCTATCTATTTAATTAAATCTGAGATGCTATATCTCAATTTAAATTAAATAAAATATCTGATATCTTTATTCGAAAATTAAATCTGAGATACAATATCTCTATTTGTTTTAGATATTTAATTTATCAAATAAATTAAATACAAAAAAAAATATTTATATAATAATATAATAATATTTATTAATTATTATTATAATATTAATTTCGAATTAATATATATATATATATATATATATATATATATATATATATATATATATATATATATACTTTATTCATTAAATCTTAGACATATCTAAGATTCAATGAATCTGCACACTTTTGCTCGTGTTGGGCTATTCTTGTGTGCGACCCTGCAGGCCCACATGAGATTGGCAGTGAGCCAATACTGTACCAGCCCACAATTGATAATTTGGTCAAGGATGAGGCATGGAGAAAGTCAACTTCCTGTTCTTGACCATTACTTTCTCGATTCTTGAGTAGTCTAACAATTGAAATGGAAACTCCTTTCCATCGTAGTATGGCCATACATTTCTCAGACTCACTCATCGAGGGGCCCAGTATTATCTCTCTACAAATGTGAGGGACAAATTCTATCTTGACCATTCACATTCCTCTCCATGAAAACCACTGATCCCGATCTTAGCCTTTATCATCACCCGATCAAAGGTGACTACTGACTAGGTCAAAGATCAGTGACTCATCATGTAGGAATCCATGATGATCTCAGGTCAAAGGGCGTTGTGACGTGGTTATACATGAGAAAAGCTTATGACTTATTCCATGCAGCTTTCTCATAGTGGGTCAGTCCAGCATCTTGTACTCTTACAAGTGCCCATGACTTTGACTCGTATCTCCATACTCATCAAAGTCATACTGGTCTTATTTCATCTTCGCTCCCGCGGAGATGACCGACTAGGGACATTTAGGATAATCTATAAGATATATCCAAGGATCAGTTATCACTATAAATATGCAAATGAAATGATAACTAAAGGAGAATACTTTAAATAATCTTAACGTTTAAAGTACAATGACTTGCCCCTAGGGCATAATTTCCAACAGAAATTGTGCTTTCAAGTCTTAATGACTGATAAAACCTTAGTCCCAGAATAAGGGTTTGATGTAGATTTGATCGATTAGGGCGCGTACCTTACATACATGATGAGATTGACACGTGATCGCAAATGGGACAAATTTCGTAAAAGTCTGACCGAAGTCTGTGCGAACTACGCGGGGGATCGCCGTACTTCAGGAGAACCACAAAAAGTCAATCCCTATGGCACCATAGGACATTTAGGAGATTTATGGCCTACAACCAACTGACGATGAATACTTTAATTATGTGAGGCGGTGACCCAGAGTTGTGTGATCATGTCATCACTAGGCTCTGCACCCCTGGAACCATATGTCACACCTCGATGGAAGGATCTTATACCTTCCTCGGAGCCTTCCTTCAGCCTGAGGCAAAGGTCTGGTTCTACTTTCTCTGCTATCGCCTCCTCCCAACACTACACACTTAGACTGTTTCCCGGGACAAGGAATTTTTGCTCTACTGCCTACTGGAAGGGAAGGCTATTGACGTAGATGCGCTTTTTTACTGCAAACTCTGTATCCTTGAAGACGACCACGTTCAAACTTTGGTTTTCAATGTATATCTGGCCAGAGGACCATGGGTAATACCGCTAAGGAAAAATCCTCTAGCTCCACATCGGCTCCCTCATTTGTGCCATCCAATGATTCCAGTTGAGAAGGCCTCGCCCGACAAGTCATTGATCTCCACCAGCAAGTTGCCACTCTACTTCTACAACATGTAGTCTAGAAATATATCACTGATCGCAATCGTCATCTTGTTGTAAGCCTTCAGGCCAATTTCCCTAAGTTCACCTCTATGTCGTCATTCCTCGAGTCCATCTTTGAGATGGAGAGCCCCACTTGTCACACCCCTACCGGCCTCACCTTTTCGGATGGTGGGTAGGGGTGTAACATTTTGGTATCAGAGTCTGGTTTAGACAGTACTGGTAAAAAGTAATTTGAGATGGTTAAGGGTATTGATATAATCTTGGTGAAATGGAGCATAAAGGACATATACCCTAAGGAAGAGGGTTAAGCTTCGGGGTGTTAAAATTCTACAGATGGATGAGACAACACGGAATGTTGGTTCTGCTGTTGACTTTAGGACCTTTGATATGGAAATCAGGGTCTGAATTAAATTCCTCAAACAAAATTGGAAAGAAGAGTAACTCAAGGATACAAAAGGAAGGTATTATAGTAAGAGGAGACTAATCCTTGTATCAAGAAATGGAGCAGTAGAGATATACCCCGAGGAGCAAGATTCAAGCTCCAAAAATTGAGACTTTGGGAATAGTTGAGGGAGCACAGAATGTAGACTCTGTTGCTAATCTTAGGGCCCTTGATGATGAGTTGAGATATGATTTGGATCCCCAAATCTTATCAAAGCCTTAAGGTTAAGCGTGCTTAGATGAGGAAATCTCAGGATGACTGACCTCCTGGGAAGTATTATAGGAATTTGAGGTTTCCTTGAATTAAGGCCTTAGTACTTTGAGGTATTACTTATGGTGATCCTTAGAGATGCTATGAGGATGTTAGATTGAGTAAGAATATGATTGAGACTAGGCTTGAATTTGATCTTAAGCAGAATTAATGCCTAAGTTAAATGTGATTAAGGTTGTATTAAGGTTCCAATACCTGAGAATAGGAACCCTGTGAATATAAATCAATATTGAATTGTCAGAATGTTTAGGTATGATTGAGGATTAATGATTGACCTTGAGGTAATAGAATGATATTAGATTATACCCTGTGATATTAAGGATTGAGATGAAATTAGAACCTCGTGAATAGTGTTAATTGAATGTTTTGAGGTTTAGACTAGGAAGATGAATTATGATACTAGTTTGTATTTTGGGTATTGTTGAGGTAATATGATTTCTTAGCATAATTGATGTTGAGGTTCTAGGAGTTGATTGTGAATCTGACAATTATTGATTTGAGGTTATTTGATGATAGTGCCTGAATGTTGTAAACTATGAATCATGATGATTATAGCATGGGTATGGTCGAGGTTTCAGAATTTAGGTTGATGAACCTAAGATTTGGTAGGCATCTATAGGATTGCTGCCAATTAAATAGTGACCTAAGAATCTGATTTGATAATGAGAGATTCTTTAGGCATTTGATTGATCTAAATACATTGAGGCACTAGAGTATAGTACCCATATGTATGAGGTATTTGGAGGTTACTAGCTGCTAGGAAATGATTTTATTGTGATTTTCCCTTAGAAAGAATGATTGATGGTTGTTCCTTGATGGAACCGAATGATAGCTAGAACCTTGGTAGCCACAGATTATCGATAGTTGTAGATATAATAGTGGCTAGTGGTTTCCCTGAAAGACATAGGCTGAATACCCGATAAAGAAAATTGGATTTCTGACTATGCCTGGAGCTGGATCATTATCGAAAGATCATATACAGAATGACCCTAAATGAGGATTATTTGATGCGATATCAAGGTATTGCCATAGGGATGCTCTAGCTCTATGTGGGAAACTGTGATATAAATATACAATGGGCAATGTGACTTACCAAATTGGTGTGACCCCAGGTCGTTGAATTGGACATATGGTCAATAAGAGGCCCTAAGTCCTAAGAGACTGGTATGATCATAGGTTGACAAAAAGGCTACAACTATTAGACTATGAATACTAAGCAGAGTGCCAAAAGAAAGTATAAGCTTGAAAGATACAAGCATTAACTCTATAATGATCGGATGAAAGAAATGGAATGGACTAAGTATCATATGAATGGCTTGAATAGCCAAGGATAGAGCTTGAGATGTAAGTTGGAGTTGATGACCTTCTATGTCAGTTGTTTGGTTCCTGGAATGTTGAAAAATTAAATTTTGAACTTACCAATGTACCTGCTATGTTTGTGAAATTTTGAAATTGAATTTTCTGAACTAAATTCTCAAATGAAATGGTTTTTTTTCCCAGAATTTGAAAACAATTTGAAATCGTTGATTTTGAACTTTGTTGTCTCATAAATAGGGTGTCTTGATGGAACTCCGATTTGAAATTGAATTGTGAACGAAGTTTTAAACTGAATTATGAATCATGTTTGTGGTGGAAGCAATACAAAACTAGAAGAGGCCAAAAACTGTTGTAGACATACTCAGTTTGCTGGATCTTGCCAGATGTTTTTGAAATGTTTTGAAATCGCTAGCCATTGTTGAAAGTTATTTTGAGGGGATTAGGTTTTGAGAAGCTAATACTCGCACTAGCAGTGTATGCTCCCAATCCGAGTAGTTCGCCTTGTAAGGGCGTGTGTTTTGCCTTGTTTGGCTAGTACCCACATAGGTGTTTGGAGCAGAGCTGGACGATGGTCCTTTGTCCCGGTATCGGATTCTGGTGGGTGGCCCGTTATTGCATGTGCCAATGCAGACACTGGGTCCTGGGAAGGGACAAAAACTCTCCCACATTGGCTGACAAGTGCGTTGCCACTTCGGTAGGTTGTGTATGAAAGGATTGGGAAGTGCCGCTATACCGAAAGGTTGTAGTGATGCGAGGGCTTTTGAATGTTAAATTTTTGAAATGAATAATCCTACTCATTAATGTGTGCCGGTAGCAAATGATTTCTAAAAATGGTATGGCGGTGAATTGTTTTCACAAAAATTTGAGCCGGCAGCGATTGAATTTGAAAATGTGATAGCACTATTACTTTTCATATAGTGAGAATTGTGAAATGTACTATGAACGCAAAGATTTTAAAATATGTGAAAATTTTGAGTATGAGACAACATAGTAAGCGGTGACATGACTGTCATCGCTATTGTATCGAAATGAAAAGCAATGCAGTTGGTGATTATGTTGATATAGGAACAAAAACTGATAGAATGGTCTAGAAATCTAGATAGTATTTGCAAATTACCATGCTAAGCAAGAGGAAAATGATTGAGAGCTTAAAATTGAGAAAGCTCATATGAGATAGATGAGCAGAGGCTCAAGGTAGTAAGACCCGATATGTAAGTTTGCACAGAGCAGTGTCCCTGGGTTGTAAGACCTGTGATGCTAGCACTATGTGGGCTACTGATTGGCATAGTAACCATTAGACTAGTGTATTTAGAGTACATCTTTGTTAGTTCTCAATTGGTTTTGATGATAACGGACAATTGTAAACACGATTGAAGTTTGTCTTTGTAAGTTCAAAAAACTTACTATCTAAGGCAAACTCGAGTTTTGGCCTGACAGAGAAGTGCTCAAATTTTTATAAAGAAAGGAAAACTCGAGTTAAGATTTGAAAACTCGAGTTTTGGCCATACAGAGAGCATTTGAGTTTTTTCACAGACAAAGCAAAATTGAGTTTGATTTTGAAAACTCGAGTTTTGACAAGACAAAGAGCAATCAAGTTTTTCAAAGAAATCAAAACTCCAGTTTCCATAGGAAACTCGAGTTTAGACTTTACTGAGAATTTTCTAAGATTTTCATAGTTCATGAAAACTCGAGTTAACCATGAAAACTCGAGTTTCCATCATCTGAGAACAATACTCATCTCTGACCTTGTAAAAACTCCCGTGTTCAAATCGACCATGATTTTCAATGTTTCCTCATAAAAGAGAAAACTCGAGTTTTTGTTTTGAAACTCGAGTTTCGACCTTACAGAGAAGTTTCCAAAGTTTTTCATCGAATGAAAAACTCAAGTTAAGTTTTGGAAACTCGAGTTTTGACCAGGCAGAGAGCTCTGCTAAATTTGATCATTTGAAAACTCGAGTTATGATTTGGAAACTCCAGTTTTGAGATTTTGGACTAAAACATAATTACTCATTAAAAGTCCAAAACTCGAGTTAGTCACTTAATGACTCGAGTTTTGCACTATTCACTAGGCTTGTCCAAAATACCAAATCGCGATATTTGGAGAAAACTCGAGTTTGGATTGAAAACTCGAGTTTCGATATTTGTCTAAAAGAACACTGAAGCATGAAAACTCGAGTTTGGATGAACTAACTCGAGTTTCCATCGCGAGATTTGAAATTCGAACAGAATGAATTTGCAAAACCTTTGTGTTTGATCTCTATACTCTATATCATCATTCATTACTATTCTTAACTATGTTTAATCAGTTTGTTAGTGAGTTTCAGATGATTTAGACAGGATTAAATGGAGACTTAGCATAAAGCAAAAAGCATGTCAGCACATTTAATGAAAAGTGCAGAAAACTTGTATGCTTTTGGACAAACATTCTCTACACGTTTTGGAAAAGTTAATGCTTTCCTTCTACATCCAGCAAACTGCTCTTCCAACGGATTAATAGTTAGAGAGTCAACTCTGAATTTCTGCAAAACTGGATTAACTAAAGAGTAGAGAGAGAAGAAGACCAAAACCTTCATTAATCATCCTGTAATCACTCCAACGGTTATCTGAGGATTTATAACGGTCATTTAATGATCTCTACCTATAAATAGAGATGCATTCAAGTCTTCTCAACAATAAATCCGTGCAAGAACGAAAATCATTAAAGTTTCAACTACTCTTTGAGTTTTCTGTTGTAAAGTATATTTGATACATTTATTCTTCAGTGTTTATCATATCTACTCTTAGAGAGAGTTTTCTTGATTGTAAATCATTCTTGTAAGTTATCTCAAGTCAAGGGGACTTGGAGATTGGGGTTATTGATTACAACTTGTAAGGGGGAGTAAGTTCTAGAGAGAGAATTACTCTTGAGTGCAGAGTGTGTAATCAATCTTGATAGTGAGAAATCCCAGAGAGTCTGGGGACTGGACATAGGTCAAGTTGTTAGACCGAACCAGTATAAATCCTTGTGTCTTGCTTCTTCTCCTTATACTCTGTTTCACCTTCAGTTTCGAATCTTTAAACAGAAGCCTGGTCTTGGTGATTCAAGCTCCACTTTCATTCGGTATCAAAGCCTGGTCTTCTCAGAAGAGCTTAACAACTCGAGAAAGATCACCATGAACAGAATTCTACCTAATGGAGCTTCGATCAATAGACCACCTGGTTTTAATGGAGAACATTACTCCTTTTCGAAGGCCAAATTCAAAATCTTCGTTATGGCTAGTGAATATGGTCTTTGGAGGGTGTTTGAAAGAGGTGACTATGAACCAGCTACAATCGAAGATGGTGCCGAACTCCAAAGCTAGAAGAAGAGTATGATGAGAATGATCGAAGAAATGTCACTCTCAACAGTAAAGCCATCCTCATGCTGCAAAGTGCTCTAAGTCAACAAGAGTATTTTCGTATTTGTACTCTACCATCAGCAAAAGCAATGTGGGATGCCTTGGAGATAAACTTTATTCGGCAGCTTGTCTGAATATGAAGGGAAGATCAAGTTCAGAAAAGGACTTGATGAGATAAATGTCAAGAATAAAGGCATTGCTCTCAAGGCGGACAAAGAAGTCAAGGAATCTAATAATGATGAAGAAGATGAAGAAGAAGAACTAGGCATGATGGTCCGAAGATTCAGAAAGTTCTTTCGGAAGGACCATGGGCAGAAAAGATTCAACAAGGGTAGCACCAAAGACCGAGGCAAAGAAGCCTATTATCTGCTATGAATGTGAAAAGCCCGGTCACATCAAGTCGGAGTGTCCCCAACTGAAGAACAAGGACAAAGAAAAGAAAAAGTTCAATAAATACAAGAAGAAAGCCTATGTCTCGGGAATTTGGGGAGACAGCTCATCCGATGAATATGAAGCTGATGAGGAAGAAACGGTCAATATATGTCTAGTTTCTCAAGAAGAGAAATAGGAGAATGATAAAGAGGTGTACGATTCTCAACCTTCTTATAATGATTTATTGAATGAGTACAAAATTGTTCAAAATTAGTTTGAAAAACTTGCTGAGAAATATATTGCTTTAAAAAGGAAAAATACCACTCTTGAACAGCAAGTAGAAAATCTTTCTTTTCCTGAAAGATTCATTTGTGATGATTGCAATGAGTTAAAGAAAAAGAATTCTCATCTTACGAAAACTCTTGAAAAGTTTATCAAAGGCAGTGAAATGTTTAATGTGATTTTAAAAGCACAAAGATTTACAAACGATCGTTCTGGGATTGGATATAATCCCATCTTTGATAAAAAGAAAGGAAAGAAGAAGAATGGTGAAAAATAATATTTAAACTATTTTCGAAAAACTGTTCATTCTTCAAATCCATTTGCTCACTGCAACTATTGTAACCGAAAGGGTCATACAACTTCATCTTGTTTTCATAAGAAAGATAGGAGAGATAAACCTGTAGGTAATTATCAATGGGTGCCTAAAGGAACCTATGTTCCTCAGGCTCGAACTAACCTCAAAAGACCCAAGAAAAGATGGGTACCTAAGACTTGATCCCTTTTGATTTGCAGATGTGCCTAAGAGCATCAAAATCCAACATATGATATATTGATAGTGGATGCTCAAGACATATGACGGGAGATCAATCCAAATTTTCCTCAATCAAGCACAAGGATGGTGGCAAAGTAATCTTTGGTGGAAATCAATCTGGAAGGATTGCTGGAATCGGTAAAGTTGGGAACAACGATGGACCTCAAATCAAAGATGTCTACCTTGTGGAAGGACTTTGCCACAACCTTCTCAGTGTAAGCCAAAGTACTGGCAAAGGTAACTTAGTTATCTTTGATTCTGAGGAATGCTTGATAGTTAGTAAGGATATTCTTTTGTTAGATAATATCAAATCAAAAGCGATTTTTAGAGCTCCTAGAGAAGGGAACTGTTATACTCTTGACATCTCTAGAGACGGCTCTACATTTCAAAAATGTTTTGTCAGTAATTTGGATGATAGTTGGTTATGGCACAAGCGTCTAGCTCATGTCAATATGATCCAACTTGATAGATTACTTAAAAAGGATTTAGTGATTGGTGTTCCAAAATTACGCTTTAAAAATGATATGATTTGTGACTCATGCCAAAAAGGAAAACAAACTAAATCGTCTTTTAAATTGAAAAATGAGATCTCAACTTCTAGACCTCTTCAACTACTTCATATGGATTTAGTTGGACCAGCAAGAGTTAGAAGTCTTGGTGGAAATCTTTATACTTTGGTTATAGTTGATGACTATTCTAGATTTGCTTGGGCTATGTTTTTGTCATCTAAAGATGAAACATTTGATCAATTTGTCACTTTTGCCAAGAAGGTCCAAAACAAGAAAGGTTTTTCAATTTCAGGAATTCAGACCGATCATGGTGGAGAATTCAAAAATCAAGCATTTAGCGAGTTTTGTAACAATTTAGGCATTGATCACAATTTCTCAGCCCCAAGAACTACTCAACAAAATGGTGTTGTGGAGAGAAAGAATAGAGTCCTGACCGAGATGGCTAGAACAATGTTAAATGAGAACTCAACTTCTCAAGTGTTTTGGGCTGATGCCATGAGTACGGCCTGCTACATATCAAATCAAGCCTATCTCCGGAAGAAGCTGAACAAAACTCCCTATGAGCTGTACAAAGGAAGAAAGCCAAACCTGAGTCATCTACATGTGTTTGGATGCAAGTGTTTCATCCACAACAATGATAAGGATAACTTTGGAAAATTTGATTCCAAAGCCGACAAAGGTATATTTAAGGTTATTCTAATAGGAGTAAGGCATATAGAGTTTTTAATACTCGTACTCGCATTGTTGAAGAATCTGTGCATGTTGTGTTTTGTGAATCCAAATCTAATGTGCCTTTGGATGATGATGATGATGAAAATATTTCGAAAAATCAATTTTATTCAAAAACTACTCCAGCTTCAATTGAAAATCCTGAAAATGTTTTTGAAGTTGATCCTCAAAATAATATAGAAAATCCTGATCAACCTCAACCTAGAGCTTGGAGATTCATAAGGAATCATCCTTTAGACCAAGTTATAGGTGATGTTAATCATGGTGTGAGGACAAGAAGCAGTACTTTAAATGAAGTTACATTTTCTGCTTTTATTTCGAAAATAGAACCTGTTGGTTTTGATTAGTTTTGATGATGTCTTATATAGATGTCATTCTTAATAGCAAAAAGCTTGCATACTACATTTATCTTTTACTTTGACTAATTATTATATTTAATGTAGATGCAAAGTTTTATGATGGAGAATGTTGATTGAAGAAAGAGCTCTTGCACAATATAATGGGAATATCATAATATTAAGGAAGCAAGAGGTTATCAAATGATTTTGGGGATAATCTAGAAGGAGAGAAGAAATTGAAGAAGGAAGAACTTGCAATGCAATGGAATATCTTTATTGAAGTTCTTATATTGATGCTAGAAGTATCCAAGATCATATGGAAGCTGGAACGGATCAATTCAGAGTTTAAACCATCAAAAATCAGTTCCAGGATGAGCAAACTCGAGTTCATAACTTGCAAACTCGAGCCTCGTAATGTCCTCGGCAACTCGGCGCCTCTGGACAAGTCAAACTCGAGCTTAGAACTCAAACCTCAGGTTTGGAACTCCAAACTCGAGCCCATCATTAGCAAACTCGAGCCTGTAGTGTCTTCAGCATTTTCGGTGTCTCTGGACAAGGCAAACTCGAGCCTATTAGTTGGCAAACTCGAGCTTACGGTGTTCAACATTTCAGCTACTCTGTTCCACGTTTCACTCGGGCGACGTGTGGTCATTCGATGATATCTCCTAAAATAAAGATCGGATTGAAGTGAAACCAGTGGCATATGAAACTAGACTCCAATGCGTCATTTTGATATATAATTAAAGCCAAACGGAGTAAAGATGAAGGAGCTATGAATTTATGAAGTTGACAGTGATATTCACGTCACACAAATGACCAACCTTCAATGTTTTGAGTGTATCTCACAAACGGAGAATCCAATTGAGCTGAAATCGGTGGCATTGGAAAGTAGACTCAAAGGGCTTTAAAATAGATAGTTGAACCAACCAAAACGGAGTTCAGACCATGGAGATATGGCCCCGAAAATAGACAGTCTGTTCTGGGTGTTGCACAATTTGTTGAGAAGCAAACTCGAGCCTATTAGTTGACAAGCTCGAGTTCGCGGGTTACGAGAGAGCTACCGGGTCGCGAAAATCATCCAAACTCGAGCCTATAAGTGACAAACTCGAGCCTAGACAAGACAGAGAGCAAAAGATGATTTTGAAGAGACCCAAACTCGAGCCTATAATTATAGACTCGAGCCTAGATGCTGAAAAATGTTACAAACTCTAGAGTTTGCTCTGAACCTCCGGTTTGCACCTTGCAGAAGCTGAACTTGACCCTTGCAAACTCGAGCCTACTTATCCAAGCTCGAGTTCATGACCCTGATTCAGAAAAACAGCATTTCGAAAGTCTCGTTTCTCATCAAAGAACATCCACATGATTACCCAAATGACTTATACTTCTTCTTAACATTATTTATATCATTTGTGTACATGTTTCAGATTATTAAAGCTTGAGAGAACATCAATCTTGACAGAAATCAAGATCTAGAAGATGAACTTGCTGCATAATCTCAGAAATGGGAAAGATGACTGAATCCAATGAGAAACTTGAAGAAACGAAGTTGTCTACTCAATTGTAATGCTTCTCCAAAGGATTAAATCATTCGATGATGAAATACTCCAACGGACATAAGCCAAACAGATTCAGCATTCGAATTAATGTTCATGACAGAATCAACCACCGTTGACGAAACGGAAAATCGAGCATTTACTTTCACGCGTCAAACGAGAGGAAAATTCAAGAAGAAGAAATCCTTCACTTGGAAACAATTGATATAACCATTACTCGAATGATTCCCTGAACAAATAAAGGAAAGTCATTAAATGACATAACGGTCATAATCTTCAATGCGAGCAAAAGTTAGAAATCGAAAAGGCCGTGAGTCCCAACGGCTAGAATTTCGAATGGAGAGAATTCGAATTGAGAAGCAACGGTCATATGAAGATTTGCCGCTATATATAGAGCTGCATACAAACCTTCAAAGATACAACAACAAGCGAGAGAACAAGCTTACATCTTCAACATGCTAATACTCGATCTTTATATCATTTACTTTACTTTTTCAATGTCTATATATCATAGAGAGTGAAATGTTTTGTATTGTACTTCGGTGTTCATCCATACACTTCGAGAGAGAAGATTCATTGTAAACATCCTATCTTTATATTCGTGAGTTACTCAAGATTGGGTGATCTTGAGTGGGAAACACATTGTGTTGATTACGACTTGTAAGGGAGTGAATCCTAGTGAGAGGATTACTTGAGTGCAGAGTGTGTAATCAAACGGGTGTATTGATTACGGTTTGTAAGGGGAGTCAATCCTAGTGAGGGGTTTACTTCAAGTACGTAACGTGTAATCAAGTTGAAAGAAGATAGTGGATTGAAATTCTCAAGTAGAGCTTGGGACCTGGACGTAGGTCAAGGATTGGGCCGAACCAAGATAAATCACCGTTTGCATATTCTCTTCCCTTATCTCTTACATTCCAAAGATATATGTTTGAATGATTGCTTATCACTTTATAAATTATTATTGACATTCAAACTATTTCCAGCAAGTGAAGAAAAGTTTTTAAAGTTCTAAGTTTTTAATCAAACACCCAATTCACCCCCCCTCTTGGGTGATAGCCAAGTCTTTCAGAACCCTCTAAAATTGATGAAGCCCTTTCAGACAATGATTGGGTGATAGCAATGCAAGAGGAGTTACATCAATTTGATAGGAATCAAGTTTGGGATTTGGTACCTAGGCCTAAGGACCATCCGGTCATCGGCACTAAATGGGTATTCAAGAACAAACGTGATGAATCTGCAATTATAGCAGAAATAAGGCTAGACTTGTTGCCAAAGGCTATAATCAGGAAGAATGAATTGATTACGAGGAAACGTACGCTCCAGTGGCTAGATTGGAGGCAATACGTGTACTCTTAGCCTTTGCTTGCATCAAAGAAATCAAACTCTATCAAATGGATGTTAAAAGTGCATTTTTAAATGGTTTTATACAAGAGGAAGTCTATGTAGAACAACCTCCTGGTTTTGAAAATGAACATCATCCTGATCATGTTTATCGTCTCAAAAAGGCATTATATGGTCTTAAACAAGCTCCACGAGCTTGGTATGAAAGACTAAGTAAATTCTTTTTAGAGAAAGGATTCATTAGAGGAAAAGCAGACACAACACTCTTTATTAAAAACAACAAGCTTAATGAAATCCTGGTTGTGCAAATATATGTAGATGATATCATTTTTGGTTATACTAACGAATCTCTGTGTGAAGAATTTTCAAAGAAAATGTAGAGTGAATTCGAAATGTCAATGATGGGAGAATTGAAGTACTTTCTCGGCCTGAAAATCCAACAACGGAAGGATGGAATATTTATTTCACAAACGAAATATCTCCGGGATTTGCTCAAGAAGTTTGGGCTGGAGCATTGCAACGGTGCTGATACACCTATGAGCTCCGCCGCTTCTCTAGATGCTGATAAAGAGAAAGGAAAAGATTTCAATATAACCAAATAACGAGGGATGATTGGTTCACTTCTCTACTTGACAGCAAGTAGACCTGATATTCGATTCAGTGTGGCCATGTGTGCAAGATTCCAATCTGCACCAAAGGAATCACATGCTGAGCATGTGAAGAGGATTTTTTGATATCTCTCGGATACAAAGGAGCTTGGTCTCTGGTTTCCAAAGGGTCAACAAGAATTCTTGGTTGCATACTCAGATTCTGATCACGCTGGTTATAAGACTGATAGAAAGAGGACTAGTGGACAGTGTGAATTTCTTGGAGGTTCACTAATATCATGGTTTAGCAAGAAACAAACCACCATGGCTGTATCTTCAACTAAAGCCGAGTATGTGAGACATCACTTTATCAGACTTGGGAGTTCACTTGAAAGAGATTCTTATCCTTTGTGACAACATTAGCACAATCAGCCTTGCAAAAAATCCAGTTCAACACACAAGAACAAAGCACATTGATGTGAGACATCACTTTATTAGAGATCATGTGCAAAAGAAAGATATCAAAGTGATGTTCATCCCCACACATTTACAACTTGCTGATATCTTCACAAAGCCCTTAGCCAAAGAACAATTTAATTTCATTAGAAGAGAATTGGGAATGGTAAATCCCAATGAGTTGTAAGTATTTCCTTCCATCTTAATATTAGTTATGGTTTTGATGAATATTTGTTACTAACTTAAGCTTCGCAGTACATAGTAATGTTTTATACAGGATGTTAAAATCCAGAAGTTTGCTGTCACAAGACGCAAACTCGAGTTTTGTTTTCAAAACTCGAGTTTTATCGGGGTCAGATGAAAAATGAGTTGCTGAGAAAAATGGAAACTCGAGTCGATTAATGAATACCTCGAGTTTCGGAGAGACAGAAAGCAAGCTCTGAGTTTTCGCGAATTGGAAACTCGAGTCATCAAATGAAAACTCGAGTTTCGGGCAGACAGAGAACAACACACTTGTTGAAGTATGCACAAAACTCGAGTCAGTAAGTGGAAACTCGAGTTTTGGTCGCGGAATTTCAAAAGTTCACAATACACTTTTGAAGTCCAGGTTAGTGCTTTCGTGCCCTATTTAAACTTGACTGTTCATTGTTCATCCAAACCTCACTCAAAACTCAAGTTTGCCCTAGAGTTTCCTCTGCTCTCTTCATCTCTTTCTTTCTCACTTCGATCTCTCCTCCATTTTTGAACCCTAACTCCTCTCTCACCCCAAATCAATCATGGCTCACACTAAAACCGCCAAAGGAGACGCCAATTATGAAGCATCTACCGAATCGCCATCACCACCTCCTCTCACTCGACCTAGGAGGACGAAGACTATCCCAAATCGATTCCACCATGGAATAGACAAACGAATCCCTGAGGTTCAGTCATATCATACATTATCTTCCTTGCCTAAATCTAAAGGTGTCTCGATTCAAGAACCATCTCAGAACGAACCCAAACATGCTTCTGACCCTGTGCACGAAGACACAAAGGGAAAACAGAAATAAGGTATACCATCTCAGCCTCGCAAGAAACTACGAGCTCACAGAGGTGACAGATCATCAAAGGATGCCTTCAATCCTTCTCAGTCCTCTCAAATTCCAACGACCATCCCAAATGCTCTATCAGAAATCTACCTCCATAACTCGGCTCCTCCAGGTTTCATCACAGACAGTCATATCCTTACTGGTGAGCGTGCTGAAAAATTCCAAGAAACCTATAAGAAAAAGTCTTTTTGTCCCATAGTCTCCGTAGATTTAGACAAGCTTAGGGAAACTTGCAATGTAGATCTTTCCCCTTGGCTGAAACCTTATGAATCCTTTCTGTCTATATCTGCCCAATATAGTTCTAATGTCACCAAGATGTTCTACTTTAATATGGAATGAGACAATTTAGAGGATGAAGACCATATCTTAGTAGAAGAAAGAGTTTCTACTCATGTTAGGGGTGTCAAAGTCACTCTATCTGCAGCCATCATAAATTCCATTCTACAAATCTCTAATCCTCCTCCTCCTCCCACAGTTAAATATTCCAATAAAGAAATTTTTGAAATTCTTCGGCCAAATGAACCTATTCCCGACGATCAATTAGTCACTCTGTCTTTCACTCCTATGTCTATGCCTCCTGTTAATCGTGTCCTATGGTACATTTACTCTAGGAACATGATTCAAAAGGGTGGAAACTTCACTCACTTTGCCAACAAAGATTATTCCAAGTTTGCTACCCTAGTGAATAAAGTCCCTATCAATCTAGGCCACTGGCTATTCCAGGAGATGGTCAATTTCAGATTTTCCTCTAGGAAGCCTTCATATATTCCCTTTCCCTCTCTTATATCTGTCATTCTTTTCTACAACAAAATCTTGTATGTGGGTGCACCTGATTCTATGAAATCCCCCACTGTATTTGGGAAGGCTCAGATTAATTTGATGAGGCTCACTTTTGAAGCTGAAGGGTCAGGTGAATCTCGTGCCCCTACAAGATCAAGAGCCCAAGAAGCCCAATCTGCTCCTCCTCAGTCCTCTCTTCCATTAGATTTTGATGCACGAGTTCAAGTTATTGTGGATAAAGCCTTTGAGGATATGACCACTCGGATTCAAGTGGAAGTGAATCGATTATGTTCTGAAATGATGAAAAGCAATTCAGCTGTCATTGCTACCCAAGATGCAATGAAGATCGATCTGATAAATATTTCTACTCATTTGATCGATCAAGACGCTCAAATCGCTAACCTCACCGTTTCTCATGAGCGGTTGGAAAGTCGAGTAAATGCTCTTCTCAACAGACTAAATACCGGGCCTGCTTCTGGATTTCGGGTTCCTACTGACATGAAGACTGAATCATCTTCCCCTCCTCTTTCACCCTCTTTTGCCTTCACCACTCCTATAGCACCTTCCTTTGAACATGTCTCTTCACCAACCACTGAGATCCTTCATTCCCCACTTGTTTCTCCAATCCCCATTCCATCCCCTGCCACCACTGTCAAGCTCTCAACCCCTTCCAATGACCCTTCGATCTCAGCTCCATCCTCTTTTGTTGATGACAAAGGGGGAAAAGAACCAGAAAAAGAAGTTGAACCCAAGGAGCAATCTTGAGTTGAAGGAAGGAGTTTAGATTTTAGTTTAGTTATTTTGATTATGTTTTTCAGTTTGTACTTCTGGTTTAAGACTTTTGTACTCTTGCATTTCTGTTTTGTATGATGTTGTTATTTGTTAAATGAAATGCAATGGTTCAATTATGTCACATTATCAATTGCTTCTGCTATATCTCTGCTGAATTTGTTCAAATACAGCACTATAATAACATATCTCAAATCATCTTGTGAAAATCTTTCTCAAAACTCAAATCTTTTGAAAACTGAAGAATTTCTAGTTTACAAGTGTTGTCATCATCAAAACGGGGGAGAATGTTAGTTCTCAATTGGTTTTGATGATAACGAACAATTGTAAACACGATTGAAGTTTGTCTTTGCAAGTTGAAAAACTTACTATCTAAGGCAAACTCGAGTTTCAGTTTGGGAACTCGAGTTTTGGTCTGACAGAGAAGTGCTCAAATTTTTATAAAGAAAAGCAAACTCGAGTTAAGATTTGAAAACTCAAGTTTTGGCCATACAGAGAGCATTCGAGTTTTTTCACAGACAAAGCAAACTCGAGTTTGATTTTGAAAACTCGATTTTTGACAAGACAAAGAGCAACCAAGTTTTTCAAAGAAATCAAAACTCCAGTTTCCATAGGAAACTCGAGTTTAGACTTTACTGAGAATTTTCTAAGATTTTCATAGTTCATGAAAACTCGAGTTAATCATGAAAACTCGAGTTTCCATCATCTGAGAACAATACTCATCTCTGACCTTGTGAAAACTCCCGTGTTCAAATCGACCATGCTTTTCAATGTTTTCTCATAAAAGAGAAAACTCGAGTTTTTGTTTTGAAACTCGAGTTTCGACCTTACAGAGAAGTTTCCAAAGTTTTTCATTGAATGAAAAACTCGAGTTAAGTTTTGGAAACTCGAGTTTTGACCAGGCAGAGAGCTCTGCTAAATTTGATCATTTGAAAACTCGAGTTATGATTTGGAAACTCCAGTTTTGAGATTTTGGACTAAAACATAATTACTCATTAAAAGTCCAAAACTCGAGTTAGTCACTTAATGACTCGAGTTTTGCACTATTCACTATGCTTGTCCAAAATACCAAATCGAGATATTTGGAGAAAACTCGAGTTTGGATTGAAAACTCGAATTTGGATTGAAAACTCGAGTTTCGATATTTGTCTGAAAGAACACTGAAGCATGAAAACTCGAGTTTGGATGAACTAACTCGAGTTTCTATCGCGAGATTTGAAATTCAAACAGAATGAATTTACAAAACCTTTGTGTTTGATCTCTATACTCTATATCATCATTCATTACTATTCTTAACTATGTTTAATCAGTTTGTTAGTGAGTTTCAGATGATTTAGACAAGATTAAATGGAGACTTAGCATAAAGCAAAAAGCATGTCAGCATATTTAATGAAAAGTGCAGAAACTTGTATGCTTTTGGACAAACATTCTCCACACGTTTTGGAGAAGTTAATGCTTGCCTTCTACATCCAGCAAACTGCTCTTCCAACAGATTAATAGTCAGAGAGTCAACTCTGAATTTCTGCAAAACTGGATTAACTAAAGAGTAGAGAGAGAAGAAGACCAAAACCTTCATTAATCATCCTGTAATCACTCCAACGGTTATCTGAGGATTTATAACGGTCATTTAATGATCTCTACCTATAAATAGAGATGCATTCAAGTCTTCTCAACAATAAATCTGTGCAAGAACGAAAATCATTAAAGTTTCAACTACTCTTTGAGTTTTCTGTTGTAAAGTATCTTTGATACATTTATTCTTCAGTGTTTATCATATCTACTCTTAGAGATAGTTTTCTTGATTGTAAATCATTCTTGTAAGTTATCTCAAGTCAAGGGGACTTGGAGATTGGGGTTATTGATTACAACTTGTAAGTGGGAGTAAGTTCTAGAGAGAGAATTACTCTTAAGTGCAGAGTGTGTAATCAATCTTGATAGTGAGAAATCCCAAAGAGTCTGGGGACTGGACGTAGGTCAAGTTGTTAGACCTAACCAGTATAAATCCTTGTGTCTTGCTTCTTCTCCTTATACTCTGTTTCACCTTCAGTTTCGAATCTTTAAACAGAGCCATCGAAAAGTTTTTTTTTGAGAATCCCCAATTCACCCCCCCTCTTGGTGATTCAAGCTCCACTTTCAATCTTGAGGTTGGCAAAACATTTGATTAGTACCAAGTGATAATGAGATGCCTAAGCCTTGAGGGTGATTCCTTGGGCAGTAAGGCTAGAAAATCCAATGTTAAGATAATAGAATGAGTCGGAAGGCCAGTATGAAATAAGCCGAGAGGCAGTATGAGTAAGGAAGTGATGCCTGCATAATCAAGTGTTTAGAAAATGGACCTGTGAGTCCTGTATGTTTTGATACTACACTTGGGTACAAGATGAATAAGAATGATATAAAATCATATTGTATGTTTGGTAAGCATGCATATAAAAGGAATAGAAGTGCCTAAATGGAAATAGGAAGACATTACCATGAATTTAGTAGTGGATCTACCCAAGATTAGGCATTACGACGCTATTTGGAGAAACTGGCGAAGATTTATATCAAAGAAATAATACGACTCCATGGTACCCTGAAAAGTATCATCTCTGATAGAGATCCCCGACTTACTCCTCGATTTTGGCAAACACTACATGAGGTAATGGGGACAAAATTGAAATTCAGTACCGCTTATCATCCCTAGACTAATAATCAGTCAGAAAGAAATATCCTGACACTTGAAGATATAATACGAGCTTGTGTCTTGGATTTTAAAGGTAGTTGGGATTGATATTTACCTTTGACTAAATTTGCTTACAATAACAGCTATCATTCCAGTATAAAAATAGCTCCTTATGAGGCTTTATACAGGAGAAAATGTAAATCACCTATCTATTGGATAGAGTTGTCTGAGAAGAAACTGTTCGGACCATAAATTATTGATGAGATTTCCAAACGAATTAATTTGATCCGGAAGAGGATCCTCACATCAGCACAAATCAAACAAAAGAGTTGTGCTGATAAGAGAAAGGGGTCTCTAGATTTGATGTGGGTGATCATGTATTTCTTAAAATATATTTTGAACTGGAATCAGGAGAGCGATAAAGTGGAGAAAACTAAGTCCCCGATATATTAGAATTTTCGAGATATTAGCTAAGCGGGGACCAATGGCATATCAATTAGCGTTACCGCCAAATCTTAGCCGGTTGCATGGCTTCTTTCATTTCTCTCAATTAAAGAAGTACCAACCGGATCCGGAGAATATCTTGAAGTATGAAGATGTGGATGTTCAAGACAACCATATTTTTGTAGTTGAAATAGAGCAAATCAGTGACCATCTAGAAAAACAGCTCTGGCGAAAAATAATTCCTTCTGTTAAGATTGTCTGGAAGGGATTATCTCCTAAGGAAGCGACCTGGGAGACAGCTGAAGTTATGAAAAAGTGCTTTCTGATTTTATTTCTCAAAGATAGATGGATGTATAACCAAATTTCGAGGAAAAAAAATTATTTTACGAGGGAAGATATGTAATATCCTGAATTTTGGGTCTAGAGACTTGAGAATAAGCCTGTATCAGGCATACGACTAGACCCTGTTCAGGAAGTTTGATATTAAATTTGAAAATAAAATATGGATATTCCATGAGTATTTTGACTAAGAGCTCAAGGGCTGTAGAAGTTAAAGTGATAGTGCAGAAGGTCACAAAAACACTTATACAGTGTTAATTGGTTGGTAACAATGTCATGTAGCTATGTCCTAAGGTCTGGGACAATTATCTGAGAAGAAATATGCCAAAATAAATATGCACATGACTTTTCCTGGATAGATGAACATCCCCTGCGTTTTTGAAGAGGAAAAGTCAGTTGTAATAATTACTTAAGTGAAAGACTTGGCTATCACCCAAGAGGGCGGTGAATTGGGTGTTTGATTAAAAACTTAGAACTTTAAAAACTTTCTGCAAATTACTGAAGGTAGTTTGAATGACAATAATAATTTAGAAGGTGATAAGCAATCATTCAAACATATATGCTGGAATGTAAGAGATAAGGAAGAGAGTATGCAAACTGTGATTTATCCTGGTTCGGCCCAATCCTTGACCTACGTCCAGTCCTCAAGTTCCACTTGAGATTTTCAATCCACTATCCTTTTGAGAACAATTACACACTTTGTAAACGAAGGATGGTCCTCTCACTTTCAGACTCCACTCCCCCTTACAAGTTGTAATTGATACACCCGCTTGATTACACACTCTGTAACTCTTGGAGCAATTCCTCTCTTTTGAATAACACTCCCCCTTACAAGTTGCAATCAAATGACCCAATCTCAAAGTCCCAATACTCTGAGATTCTTACAAGAAATAGTAATAGATGAATGACTCTCTCTAAGAGCAGATAACCATAAGCACTGAAGAACAAGTTGTGACACAGTCTCAGAAAGTATTCGAAAGTATTGCAGAAGGTATTTCAGAAAGTATCACTCAAGAGATTGGCGAAACCAAGCTCAGGAGAGTATCTTTCTTTGATCGTTTGTTCTGCTGCATGTGTGTGTGTTCTTTGAGCACCCATGGCTTCATATTTATACTGGTTTGCTTAGTTGACCGTTTGAGGGAGCCTCTGTTTGAATTCAAAAAGAAACTATTCCATTCTTGCAATCAAATCAGAATTCAATCGTTTGTAGAATTTGGAAGTTTGTTGATGGCCATAATGACAGCAATGAATTCGTTTTTCTGGGTATAACTTCTACGCGTCTTGCATTCTCATTTCTGCTTCAATTTGAAAGTATATTCCATTTTTAACAGAGAACGCGTCGATCACATTTGCCCAATCTGATTCCTCATTATCCTGCACTTTAACTACAATATTCATGATCCTCTGTGGTCAATGGTTAGTAATCAATTCATTAAAGATTGTATTAAACTGAATTGAATAGCAAAATCATCGTCTGAGCTTTCGACAGTGCGAACAACTGTTTTCCGTCAATACTCGAGTATGTGAATGCTCATACTCGGGTATAACTTATCCTGCGTGAGTGTCCACTTTCGAAGATCATAACTTCCTGGTATGAACTCCGACTTGATTGGTTCAAGTCTTGTTCGAAAGCCCTTTGAGTCTAATTTCAAATGGCACCAGTTTCAGCTTCATTGGACTTCTATTTTGTGAGATATACTCAAAACATTGAGGCTTGGTCAGCAGTGTGACGGTGATGTCACTTTCATCTTCAAAAATTCATAGCTCTCTCATATAACCTCCGTTGGACTTGAAACTTGTGCGACTAGAACCGTTTGGAAGTCTAGTTTCCAACAAAATTGGTTTCACCTTAATCCGATCTCTGGTTTGGGATATATTATCGATTTACCAAAGGTCGCCCGAAGCTGAACGTAGAACAGAGCTGAACAGAGTGTGTCATAGTCGAGTATTGTTAATCCATACTCGGGTATTGTCGGGATTTAAGTGCAGAAGGAGCTGTTTGTGCACCATACTCGAGTAGCCAAGTACCATACTCGAGTATTGAAGTTTCATACTGAAGAATTGAAGCATGATACTCGAGTAGTGACGATATTCAAATACAAGGAAGAGCTATTCATGCACAGGACTGTAGCAATTGAATTGTAGCAACTTCTATTCATCGGGAAGCTTGAATTTCCTTATTTTAACTCTGAATTTAGCCATTCCAACTTCCATATCACCGTGGAGACTTCTAGTATTAATCTTGGAACATGAATAATGATATTCTCATTATATTCAACAAGTTCTTCATTCTTCCAAATCTCATCTTGATTAATCTCCATTATTAAACTTGGACTAATCTTCATCAAATATTTTGTAGTTAGTCGATAAGTATAATATACAATCTTTTTGCTCTCAAGGACATCTATACAAGACATCATCAAAACTAATCAGAACCAACATTAAGGACATGTGTTACTGCGGGGTTAGAAAGCAAAAAGTAAGTAATGATTACAGGGGTAGAAAAGTCAATTCCTTACCCCTTAAGGAGTGAATTTCATCCACATGAGGAGAGAGAAGGAAAATCAAATGATTTTATCGGTACTTAGACCCAAACATAAAATACAGGTCCCACAGGAAAGGTAACAATTAAAAGGAATTGTTATTTACACTTTCGGGTGGCGGGTTAGAGGGATTCCTTTTAATTGTTAGAGTAAATACCCTTTTTGGTCCCTGAAATAACACGCGCTACCCATTTTGGTCCCTGAGTAAAAAAAATGTCATTTTTAGTCCTTAAACAGTAAAAAAAAGGTCCCTTTTAGTCCTTTTAGTCATTTTTTGTGGGCATTTTAATCCCTCACAAATTCCCAAAAAATCCTTTTTAGTCCCTAAAAAGGACCGAAAATGACATTTTTTTACTCAGGGACCAAAATGGGTAGAACGTGTTTTTCCAGGGACCCAAAAGGGTATTTACTCTAATTGTTATCTTTCCTTGATTTTTAGTCCATTTAAAATCATCTGATTTTCCTTCTCTCTCCTCATGTGGACGAAATTCACTCCTTAAGGGGTAAGAAACTGACTTTTCTACCCTTGTAATCATTACTTGCTTTTGCTTTCTAACCCCGCAGTAACAAGTGTCCTTAAGTAATTATTACAACTGACTTTTCCTCTTCAAAAACGCAGGGGATGTTCATCTATCCAGGAAATGTCATGTGCATATTTATTTTGGCATATTTTTTCTCAACTAATTGTCCCAGACCTTAGGACATAGCTACATGACATTGTTACCAACCAATTAACACCGTATAAGTGTTTTTGTGCCCTTCTGCACTGTCACTTTAACTTCTACAACCCTTGAGCTCTTGGTCAAAATACTCATGGAATATCCATGTTTTATTTTCAAATTTAATATCACACATCTTGAATAGGGTTTAGTCGTATGCCTGATACAGGCTTATTCTCAAGTCTCTAGGCCTAAAATTCAGGATATTACACCACTGAAGCACCATCTACTCACGATGCTTCTGGTTCTCACAAGCGGCGAAGGGGTAAGAGCCCTATGAAGGGAATATCTAAGGAGTCGACGTTGGAGAAAGATGATGAAGAGGATGAGACAACATCAACTGCATCTGCCCGCGTGGCGGTTGATTAACTTCAACCCCTGGTAGTGGCAGTTTAGTTTTTGGTATCTCTCTCTTGACATTGCTTTGTTTTAATTTGTTTTGATTTGTATTTTTGTTTTTCTTAGCTTCATTCCCCTGTTGGTTAGCAACAGGGGCAAAAAAACATTTTCTTTCTATCCTCTGGTACTATTCTTGCATTCTGTTATCTCTCGCTTACACTTTCAAGTGTGAGAAACCTGAAATTGCAGGCGAAGTATATTGAGCACTTCTTTCTTTCAACAACAACATAAAGATAAGTGCTTAGAAAGGTTTTGAGGTTCTTATGCAAGTCTATCTAGACCTTATTGCAATAGCATCATGTCAATTAATTCAATATCATTCATTTAGCCGTCCCCAACATTACAACCCTTAAAAGTCCTCTTGATGCGGTAAACTTATGTGTAGGGTACTAATTTTAGAACTTGGACAAGACTATGGAAAGTGTAGACTAGCAGAGAGGAGTGAAACAAAATCCCCATTGTGAGAAAGAGCGACAAACACTATACTGATAGTCTCTTGAGATTTCCTTACAAACATTAAGCCATATATAGTATTAACCTTGTGCTGGGTAGTAGGATTGTTTGCACAACAAGTTAAACTTGGGATGACAATAGGAAACACAATCCCAAAGACATAAACACTGCTGCATGATTCCTTTTGCTTATCTTTTTATAACTTGATTTTGCCCACGAGTGCAAAAAGCTAAGTGTAGGGGAGGTTGATAAGTCATATTTCTGCTATATATTTCCACTTGTTAGTTCTCGGTTTTATGTTTTGATGATAATAAGACCTATAAAAGAATAAGGCTTTGATTTAGTGAAATGTGAAAAAGGAACAAGCTTACTCGAGCATATTAAAACTTACTCAAGCAAGAGTTTGCTTGAGCAAGTAAGTGATTTCTCGAGAAAAGTCCTTCATTCTCGCCATCGAGCATAAGTTTTAGTTTATTCGAGCACACAAGTTTTACTTGAGCATGGTGTTGAACTGCTTGAGCATTGTACTAGAGCAAGGAGTTCTTTTTACTCAAGCATGAATACTAACCTATTCCTTTGCAACTTTGCTACTCAAGCATGGAAATGATATGCTTGAGCATTATAGTCGAGCAAGGTCCTAAGGTTACTTGAGCATGAAAGTTATTGTGATTAGAATCTCTTCATTTCAGGATTGTACTCGAGCAAGGCATAAGTCTTACTTGAGCATGCTACTCGAGCAAAGGACTTTTGTACTCGAGCAAGTTCATTTTAGTTTCAATTCTCTGAGTTCTTTCAGTGGTAACTCAAGCACGTTGAAAGGTGTACTCGAGCACAAGCATTCCTATACTGAGCATATATATGTTGATATCTAATCCTTTGATTTGTAGGATATTGCTTGAGCAATCAAAAGTCTTACTCGAGCATATTGCTCGAGCAAGGTTAGATGCCTACTCGAGTAATCTTATTCTCTTTGTACAAATTACTAAAGGTTGCTCGAGCACTCTTATGTTATACTCGAGTAAGCTTCTTATAGAGGCTTCGTATACTTCGCCTTCGTATATTCAAAATATCTTATCAACATCTGATTTCATTTAAACATTACTCATTATTACTCTCAATGCTATTAAACATATTTTCTAGTAAGTTTAAGATTGTTAACATAAGGATTTTGAGAAAATCTTCAAAAAGCAACAAATGTATCAGAGCATTAAATACGTTACAGAAAATAGAGCACTCACACGGGATGGAATTCAAAGCAGGTCAAATGATCATTGCTACAGAAACCCATTTTGACAAAAGCAATAGCACTCTTCCTTCGTCAACTACTGACCAAAGGCATGTCGTATGAAGATTGATGATAGCAATTCAAAAACAACATATCCTTAAATCTTCAACTACTATGGTTTGTGTCTAACGAAAGGCTTCTGTGTCTAATGGAATGATGAAGTCTCTTAATTGCTAGCTTGAAGCTTCACAATGGTCATTAATAGCGTTCGGCTATAAATATGAAGAGCATTTAAATCGAAGCCAATAACCAATGACGGTATCATTTATTGCTCAAGCTATTACTCATTAATTCTTTCTGATATCTTTTGACATTCAATTCTTTAGTGATCATATATCTACTCTGTGAGAGAGTTATCCTTACTAGATTGATTGTTGTAAAATTTCAAGATAGTAGGACCTTGAGTGTGGTTGTTCAATTATCGTTGTAAGGGGGAGTGAATCTGGTGAGATTACTCTGTGCTTATTGTCATTGGTTTGTGAAAGATAATGGAAATCTTAGAGGAGCTCTGGGGACTGGACGTAGGCCACATTGTTAAGGTTGAACCAGTATAAATTTGTGTGCACACTTTGGTGATATCTCTTTAACCTTTCCTTCCTGATTTATTTATCGGTTAAGATTTTTTTAATTTTTATAATTCACCCCCTTGGGTGATTCGTTGTAACTAACATTTAGAATTAGAGCGTAGGTCTTCTCTTACATGCTTAATGATGAGTGCTAATTATGCCATGTTTTCCTTATAATACGTGACTATTTTGCATAGCAAATATGAGCTCAAAAGCATTCAATTTGAGCAATTATATCATAATTCACGCATATAGGGAAATATAGGATAGATCTTATAAATCGTGATAAATGCATAACTATACAATACATGTGCACAAGAAAAAGGCAAGTTTAAGAGTATGTTGTGAATGCACATAGCATGGCCGATATAATGCTATAGCATCGAGTCAGCCATATCAAGCTACAATACAATGCAACCCATATGCTATAGCAGTGTAGGTGAATCCATGCTATGCGCCATATGTTCTGACTTTTCCCTGAGGCTTTTTCAGGAACTAAGCGCAGGTTGATAGACAGACGTTCGTTCACAGTTGGATTGCTGACGTGTAGGATTAAAAGATACAGAAGATCGAAGATTTTGATTGGGAGAATCCCACAGTATAAGCAGAATCAATATACCAAAATTGGAAAGTTGGACCTGCCAGATTCGGAAAAGTCTAGCTCACCAAACTTACGCCATAAGTAAACCTGATTATAAAAGGAAAAGATGGCCAATCCTAAACACATTGAGTCGTTGAGAGTCAAAAACATTGAGTCGAAAGAAGAGTGAGAGAAGCACGAGGCACAAGAACTCCAGAAGAACCCAGCATCCTTCCTTACAGTAAGACGGAGACAAGAAGACGTGGAGTTGTCAAGTGACAGACTTCTCCTACGCCGTCGAACCCTTTGATGAAATTTCTATTTATCTCTTTGATTTTTAGTTTGTTTTTTCCATGGGCTATTCCGTTGTGATTTGTCTCGTGATACCCTCATCAGTCATGAACTAAATTTCCTTTGGTTGAGCGAGGGTGGATTCCTAAGTGTAGAATGAACCCTGTTTGTTTGTTCTTAATTTAATATATTCAGTTTGTTTATCAGTATTTTAATCTCTTGCCGATTAGTAGAAGCTAAGGGCTAGATCAGTGGCCTCGGTTTACTGGAAGGGAGTCGGGGTTAGACATTTGATAGGCAGTGTTTGCTAGGCAAGCCGGTGCAAGGTTTGACCTATCGTTGTAGGCTTTAGGAATGAGTCTATCGCTCATAACCATAGCACCTTGAATTGAATAGATAATCTAATTAGAAAATCGCAATAGGCATATGGGAGAAGTATAGTTAAGATTGTACGTATAGGACACAGAAGCTTCTATATAATAGAGTGGTGGGTTAACTGAATAACATTGTAAAAGGTGGCTATGCTATAGCATTGTGGAAGTTGTACAGTGTAATTGCTATAGCAATGTGTTAAGACAAACTAAGGGAATGATATACTTAGGATGAAACCTGATGCTCAGACTATCTTTTAAACTAATGTATTTTTACGACTACAATCAATAGTTTATTTTCTTCTTTATTAATTATAACCACCAAAAATCCCAAACCAATCATATTTCTCTAATTTAGTACACAACTGTTTGCATAAATCAGTGTCATCATCGGTATCTCAGTCTTTGTGAGACGATAATCTATTTACTCTTAATTACTTGTTCGAATGGTTCACTTAACAACAAGGAAATTGACCAACACTTAACATCCCGAGAAGGATCCATGGAAGGAATATTGCCCGATGGTGCATCCATTAATCGACCACCAAGCTTTAGTGGTGAACACTACTCATTTTGGAAAGCCAAGTTTAGAGTGTTCATGTTGGCTACTAAGTATGGTCTATAGCAAGTGATCAAACGAGGTGATTATTTCCCAACAAAGTTGGAAGATGGAGTTCGAGTAGCAAAGCTAGAATCAGAATTTGATGAGAATGACAGAAGGCTAATAATACTAAACAGTAAGTCCATTTTAATGATTCAGAGTGTTCTAAGCTAGAACGAATACTTTCGTGTATGCAATTTGACAACTGCTAAAGAAATGTGGAAGGCTCTGGAGATAGCTCATGAAGTCACCACCGGTATAAAGGAGAATCATATCAATACTCTAAAGACTGAATACGATTTACTTCGTATAAAGTCTGGGGAATCTATTGCAGAATTTGAATTGCGGTTTACTCATCTGATTAATCAATTATCAGCCCTCAGTAAAACATATGATCAGAATTATCAAGTGGGGAAAATTATGAATGTCCTCATGAAGGATGAAGGTGGAATATCACCTAGAGAGGGGTGAATAGGTGAGATTAAAAATCTTTTTGAAGATTCACACAGAAACAAAATAGGGAAGACAGAGATAGAGACAATAGACAGAGAGCGATTTATACTGGTTCGGTTTAATACTTCGACCTACGTCCAGTTCCCAAGCACACCTTGGGATTTCACTATCCTTTCAAATGAGCACAATTACACACACTGTATAAGGACGATCCTTTCACTCTTAGACTCGCTCCCCCTTACAAGTTGTAATTTGTACACCCACATTTAAGGTTCCACAACCTTAAGATTTTAACTAAGACAAATGAAATAGTGTTTAACTCCTCACTTACTGAGTAGATATGTGAATCACTGAAGTACAGAAATATCTGAAGATATTAAGAATAGTTAATGAAACAGTAGTAGTAGTTGAACTAATTGAATGCACAAAGTTTCTGTGGTTAAAACATTCAAGTCATCTTCAATTTATAGGTGATTGTATTTATGACCGTTGTGACGCTTGAGTTATTGACCGTTGTGATTCTGAAATATATCTGTTGAAGTGTAGAGAAGCAGAATCATCAATGTCTGTGTTACTTCACTCTTTTATTCCTTTGATCTGATTTTGACCGTTAGAAGCACTGCAAAAGGAATGAAGTCTTTCTGTCTGTTCGTTGGTTGGTGTCTCTAATGGGTAATTGCATTAAATGCACTTCTGACAGGGTTAGTGCTTTATGAAGATTAGAATTGATCTTCTTTTAAAACTTATCTGAAATTTTCTCATCAAACTGATTAAATGATGTTAAGAATAATGATAAATGATGATATAGATAATCCACAAACATATACAGAAGAAATCATAAGTTGGAAATCAATTCGAAGAAACAGAGCAAACATTAACTCGAGGTAACTTTTCACTGACTCGAGTTAGAGCATCGAACAACACACATGAAATTTGAATTTTACTTCTCTAACTCGAGGCAAGACATACTTTGACTTGAGGCAAGGCTCTGACTCGAGGCATACAAAAGTGTGACTCGAGTTAAGTCAATGGTCCACGTTCAAGGAATATCTGAAAGTCCTTCTTGACTCAAGGTAGACTCAAGCTTGACTCGAGTCAAGGCCTAAACTCGAGGCAACCAAGAAATGTGACTCGAGGCACAATACTGAATAAATTACTTGACTGACTCATTTACCTCGAGGCAGAATTTACCTTGACTCGAGGTAGCCTCTTAACTCGAGGCACCTATATTGACTCGAGGCAACTTGTGACGAACAGTCCTTTGGAAACTTGGAACACAGGGCTTAACTCAAGGCACCAAGTGTAGACTCGAGTTAAATGCCATTTTCAAAAATAACGGTCAACGTTCTTAACTCGAGGTAATGTTTCTGGCTCGAGTCAATTGGAAAGTTCAAATGATATCACAAGAGATTTTGAGACTTGACTCAAGGTAGCAAATAAGTTAAGTCGAGGTAAGGACTTGACTCGAGGCAATGTCTGGCTTAACTCGAGGTAATTTGTGATTTTTGCAATAGACCTCAGCGAATTGACTCGAGTCACAGGGACTGACTCGAGTTAATTTGACAACAACGAAATTCAACTAATATGCTTTTCAGATTTGACTTAATTTGAACTTTTTGATTTATCCTATGTATCCATTGTTCTTTCTAAAGTTAATCATCATCAAAACACATATGAGAACTAACAAAGGAATGGGAAGCTAAAGTCATAGCCATCGAAGAAGCTCGAGGAGAATCAATGAGATCAGTGGCTGCTATATTCAGAAGTCTATTTGAATATAAAGGGATGCTAAAGTACAAAAAGGGTCTAGATGAGATCAACAATAAAAGGAAAGGTGTTGCTTTCAATGCCGTAAAAGACAAAGAGCCAAAAGAAGAAGATGAAGATGAAGAGAATGATTAACTTGGTATGTTTGTCCGAAGATTTGAAAGGTTCTACAAAAAGGACCAAGGCTTTCAGAGATTTCAAAAAGGAGGCCAAAGTAGTAGGCAAGAATTCAAGGATAACGATCAAATCATCTGCTATGAATGTGAGAAACTTGGACACATTAAATCTGAATGTCCTCAACTGAAGAACAAGGAAAAGGAAAGGAAAAAGTATAGCAACTTCAAAAGAAGGCGTACATGTTATCCATTTGGGGAGACAATCCTTGGGATGAAGAAAATGAGGATGAAGAAGTTGCCAACACATGCTTTGTAGCTGAAGAAGAATGTGAAAGCAACGAGGTATATGATTCTGAACTAACCTATGATGAACTCCTTTCCGAATATAATGAGTTGCATTCTGAGTTTAAAAGGATTGTGAAAGAACTCATATCATAAATGAAAAGAATCAAGTTTCTCAACAACAAGTTCAATATACTTCTCTGGTTTGTGAAAAATGTCTTGATTTTGAGAAAATAAATCCTTATCTTAACAAAACTCTTGAAAAATTGACCAGAGGAAGTGAGATGCTTAACATCATTTTGAAAACTCAAAGGTTTACAAATGATAAGTCAAGAATAGGTTATAGTCCTGAACTTGACAAGAAAAAGGGCAGAAAGAAAAGAGGAGAAAAATCATATCTGAACTACTTTTGAAAATCAATTCACTTTTCTAATCCATTTGATCATTATAACTATTGAAACCAAAAGGGACATAGTACATCTTCATGCTTCAATAAGAACGAAAGGAAGTTAAAGGATCATATGTTGCTTCTGCAGTGCGAACTAACCAAAAAGGACCCAAGAAAATATGGGTACCTAAAACTTGATTGCCAATAAAATTGCAGGTTTGTCTACAAGAATCAAAATCCAGGAAGTGGTATATTGACAGTGGAAGCTCTAGACACATGACAGAAGATCAAACCAAATTTGTTGCAATAAGACCAAAAGATGGCGGCAAAGTGAGATTCGGAGGAAATCAGTCTGCTATACCATGAATATGCCTTGTAGTTGTTTCTGAAAAATGTTTTGTTAGCAAAACGAATGAGAGTTGGTTGTGGCATAAACAATTAGCTCATGTCAATATGCACCAATTAGACAAGTTGCTAAAGAAAGAATTAGTTCTCGGTTTACCTAAACTTACTTTAAAAAATGATTTGATTTGTGATGCTTGTCAAAAGGGTAAACAACCTAAATCCTCTTTTAAATCAAAGAATGAAATCACGACTGACTGACGATTCATATTTCTTCCATGTATTCCCTATGTGTTATGACTGTTTTATATGGTGATTTTGAGCTTAATTGTGTTCTTTCTGATAAAATATGTTAGAATTCATTCACATAGGTAATCATAGGATAGATTCAGTAAATTGTTGCATTCTCAATATTATCCTACACATGTGTAGAAGAAAAGGGCTACATTTTGATTTACTGTGAAATTGCATAACACAGCTGATATAATGCTATAACATATGATATTTTTATTTTGTGGTAGCAAGACGATAGAACCACAATGCTGTAGCATTGTAAATGATACGGAATTATGCGCTACTTTACACTGATATTTCCTCGAAGGTTTTTCAGGAATTAAATACAAGTCATCAAGTTGGACGTTTAGATGACGGTTGAATTGATGGAGACAGAAATAAAAGCTGCAGAGAATCAAATAGAAGATTTGTAGAATCCCACAGAATGAAAACAGGATCAATCAACCGAATTGTGGGAGCTGAGCCTAACAGATTTGGAAAGCCCAACTCACTAAACGTATGGCGCGAAAGACCTGGCTAAAAGAGGAAAGCACAACTAAACCTAAAAAGGGATGTGGAGTCGTAAAGGGTTAGAAAAAGTCAAGAATACAGAGCACAGATTTGATACGATCTGACTCATGTTGAGAGGTCAGAATTCATTGAGAGAGAGCTGCAGAAAAGACCAAATCCATTCTTGGAGTTAGACAGGGCTGTAGAAGACGTAGAGACGTTGCGTGACAGGACGCTCCCTACGCCATCGACTACTCCGAAGAGCTTCTTTGTTTTAGTTTCTTTCTTTAATCTTTCCATGGGTTGTTCTGCGGTAATCTTTATTTTGTTTCCCTCATCAGTCATGAACAAATTTCCTTTGGCTGAGCAAGGATGGATTTCTAAGTTGTAGAATGTGTTGGGATCTGTACACGCAGCGGAATTAAAAACTTACAAATCCCATCGGAGGATCGCTCAATAACGTTTAAATCAAAGTTAAAAGAATCTGAATTGTACCTATGCCGAACTATCTGGACTGGTGGGCTACCTTCTCGATCAGCAGAAGTCGACTCTTCGAATCGCCTTCCTCTACCGGTATCCACACGAATAACCTCGAACACAGACGACAGCGTGCTAGCGCCTTCAGGTATTCTCGCGTCTAGCTATTCTCTCTAGGGTTTCTCGCGGTTTTTTAATACGATTGACAAAAGTCCCGTAGGTTTTTCTAAACCTAGTAGGCGTATTATATTCAAAATTATTTCTCATTAATTTTGAAATTCAAATTTTGAATCTGGATTAAAAAATATATTAATTAAATATATCTGATAGATCTAATCTAATCTATTTATTTAATCCAAATTAAAAGCCTTCTGATTTAATTTATCTCTATAAATTAAATCCGAGAAATGATATCTATCTATTTAATTAAATCTGAGATACTATATCTCAATTTAAATTAAATAAAATATATGATATCTTTATTCGAAAATTAAATCTGAGATACAATATCTCTATTTGTTTTAGATATTTAATTTATCAAATAAATTAAATACAAATAAATATATAATAATATTATAATCTTTATTAAATAATATTATTATATTAATTTCGAATTTAATAATATATATATATATATATATATATATATATATATATATTAGATTAAATACAGTATTCATTAAATCTTAGACATATATAAGATTCAATGAATCTGGACACTTTTGCTCGTGTTAGGCTATTCTTGTGTGTGACCTTGCAGGCCCACATGAGATTGGCAGCGGGCAAATACTGTACCAGCCCACAAGTTGCAAGCAACCTCTAGCAAGACATTGCGACTACCCAATTCATATGGGGATCGATGATACGATACAACCTATCGTACAACCATGTCACGTCCCTTTTGTCACGCGATAATTTGGTCAAGGATGAGACATGGATAATGTCAACTTCTTGTTCTTGACCACTACTTTCTCGATTCTTGAGTAGTCTAACAATTGAAATGGAAACTCCTTTCTATCATAGTATGACCATACATTTCTTAGACTCACTCATCAAGGGGCCCACTATTATCTCTCTATAAATGTGAGGGACTGATTCCATCTTGACCATTCACATTCCTCTGCATGAAAACCACTGATCCCGATCCAAGCCTTTATCATCACCCGGTCAAAGGTGACTTTTGACTAGGTCAAAGATCATCGACTCATCATGTAGGAATCCATGATGATCTCAGGTCAACGGGCGTTGTGACGCGGTTATATATGAGAAAAGCTTATGACTTAATCCATGCAGCTTTCTCATAGTGGGTCGGTCCAGCACCTTGTACTCTTACAAGTGCCTATGACTTTGACTCGCGTATCCATACTCATCAAAGTCATACTGGTCTTATTTCATCTTCGCTCCCACGCAGATGACCGACCAGGGACATTTAGGATAATCTATAAGATATATCCAAGGATCAATTATCAATATAAACATGCAAATGAAATGATAACTAAAGGAGAATACTTTAAATAACACAAACTCTTAAAGTACAATGACTTGCCCCTAGGGCATAATGTCCAACAGAATGAACCTAGTTTGCTAAGTTTTCAATTCAATAAATTTAGTTTGTTCATTGTGATTTAACGTCTTGTCTGTTAGTTGGCCGCTAAAAGGCTAGATCAGTGACCTTAGCTTACTGGAAGGGAGTCGAGGTTAGACCTCTGTTGTAAGGTTCAATCTAAACTGTAGGCTACAGGAATAGGTCTACCTCACATAGTTAATACACTTAGGTTATAACTAACACTTTAAACTAGAAAATCGCTATAGGAATATGGGAGAAGTAGAGCAAGGAGTAAACTTACAGGATATGGACGCTTCTGTATAGATTAGTGGTGGGTTAATTGAATAACGTTGTGATAGACATTTTGTTATAGCATTGCGGAGGCTGTGTAGCAAAATGTTGTTGCAATGTATCTCATGCAAACTGGGGGATTAGTACAACTTAGGATGAAATTCGACCTCGCCTATTTTTAATCTGATATATCTTAACTCCCAATCATTTGTTTACCTTTCTTTGCTAGTAGTAATGGACAAACAAATAACAACTCTATTCTCATCACACAACTTTCACAAGGAAACCGGCTACATAATTGGTATTAACAATCTTTATGGGACGATACCCTACTCACTCTTTGTTGCTTGTTTGATTGGTTCGCTTGCCACAAGAGGATTTTGACCAACAAGTTTTAGATGCCATTGCTAAGGAATGAAAATACATTTTCATGATTGTAAGTTACATTTTGATAAGTTGTGTTTCACCTCATAAAAGTCACACTCTCTCTATTTTTGATTTTCAGGTACCTTTTGTAGTATATGCACAGCTCACCCTCTGTTGATCTTGAACCGTACGATCCTGAGATTGAACAAACCTATAAATAGAGGCGCAAAAAGCATAGGCAAAGGAGTCACCTTAGTGACTTTGCACACATGGCGAAAGACAAGTTAATCAAGATTTAGATCGAGAGGAGCAACACCTACTCCATGGTGATAACTGCATACCACTACCACCAAACTGCAATAATTCTTACTTGAATCGAGCCATCATGGAATTTGGAATTCATGAACTGAATAGGCTCAACTTAGCCATCACTCTACTAGACATTACTATAGGCCATTTTGAACTAAAAACTATCATGTTCCACATGCTAAACGCGGCAGGGCAATTTGATGGACTCCCATCTGAAGACCCTCACCTTCATCTCAAAAACTTTTAAAGAGGTCTGTGATGCTTTTGTCATCCTGGGGTAACCACTAACGCCCTCAGAATCAAACTGTTCCCATTCTCACTCCGTGATAAGGCCGTTGAACACCCTACCAGTCCATTCAATTTCATCCTGGAATGTTTTGTATGGAAAATTCCTACTGAAGTTCTTTCCCCCAATTAAGAAAGCCCAATTGAAAGATGACATCACCAGTTTCCAACAAAGAGCCAGCAAATCCACATATGAGGCTTGATAATGTTTCAAGGGTTTTTTAAGGAAGTGTCCACAACATGGGCTGGTAAAATGGGTGCAGCTGGAGACATTCTACAAAGGCCTGGATGCACAGACACAGTCCATATTCGATGCCTCTACAAGTTTTAACAGTCTATTCTCATTACAATACTTTCACAAGGAAATTGGCTACATAATTGGTATTAACAGACTTTATGGGACGATACTCTACCCACTCTTTATTACTTGTTTGACTAATTCGCTTACCACAAGAAAATTGACCAACAACCACTACAACTTCTCCATATGGATTTAGTTGGACGAGCAAGGGTTAAAAGCCTTGGTGGCAATTTATATACCTTGGTCATAGTTGATGACTTCTCCAGATTTTCTTGGACTATCTTTCTTTATCAAAAGATAAAATGTTAGAGCAATTTGTTGTATTTGCCAAGAAAGTGCAAAATGAGAAAGGTATGTGCATTTCAGGAATAAGGACAGACCATGGAGGAGAATTTGAAAATCAAGCCTTTAGGGAATATTGCGATGCAAATGGAATGAATCACAACTTCTCAGCACCAAGAATTCCTTAACAAAATGGAATAGTAGAGAGAAAGAATAGAGTCCTTACTGAGATGGCCGGGCTATGCTTAATGAGAAAAACATATCACAAGTATTTTGGGCGAACGCTATATGCACTACATGCTACATCTCCAATAGAGCTTATATCCGCAAGAAGCTTGACAAAACTCCTTATGAGATGTTCAAAGAAAGGAAGCCTAACCTATCTCATATACACATATTTGGATGCAAATGCTTCATCCACAAAATTGGTAAGGTAACTTAGGAAAATTTGATCTTAAGTCAGATGAAGGTATATTCCTTGGATACTCAAATATAAGTAAAGCTTATGGAGTATATAATAAACATAATTGTGTTGTTGAAGAGTCTTTTCATGTTGTGTTCTCTGAGTCAGACCCTTCTTCCAAATCTTTTGATGATGAACGTGAATTGATTCGTCCTAAGGAATCTCAAATCATCTCAAAATCCCCTTATCCATTGGAAATTGAATCTAAGAATAATCTTGATCTAGATGATCAAGGTTAGCCTAGAGCATGAAGAATAATAATAGCTATCCTATAGATCAAGTTATTGGAGACGTCATTGAGGGGGTAAGAACAAGGAGTAGAGTCCTTAATGAAGTCAGCTTCCTTACCTTCATTTATGAGATTGAACCCTTCAACATTGACAAAGCCCTTTCAGGCAATGATTGGGTGATAGCAATGCAAGAGGAATTGAATCAATTTGAAAGAAATCAAGTTTAGGACTTGGTATCCAGGCCTAAGGACCATCCGGTCATTGGCACCAAATGGGTATTCAAGAACAAACGTGATGAATCTGCAGTCATTGTTAGAAACAAGGCAAGATTGGTTGCCAAAGGCTATAATCAAGAAGAAGGTATTGATTATGAGGAAACGTATGCTCCAATGGCTAGATTGGAAGCTATACGAGTACTCTTAGCATTTGTGTGTATCAAACGATTTAAAATTTATCAAACAAATGTCAAAAGTGCTTTCCTAAATGGTTTCATTCAGGAAGAAGTTTATGTTGAACAACCTCCTGGTTTTGAAGAAATTTCTCATCAGGCTCTCTATAGTCTTAAACAAGCACCTAGAGCTTGGTATGAAAGACTGAGCAAATTTCTTCTTGATCAAGGCTTTGTTAGAGGAAAGATTGACATAACTTTCTTCATCAAACACAATAAGAAAAATGATTTACTAATTATGGAAATTTATGTCGATGATATTATATTCGGTGCTACAAATGATTCTTTGTGTAAAGACTTTTCTAAGATTATGTAGGGAGAATTTGAAATGTCCATGATGGGAGAACTAAACTATTTTCTCAGACTTCAAATCAAACAACGAAAGAATGAGATATTTATTTGTCAAACCAAATATCTTTGTGACCTTCTCAAGAAATATGGGATGGATCAGTGTAATGGAGCTGACACTCCAATAAGTTCAACAACTCTCCTTGATACTGATGTCAAAGGGAAGGATTTCAACATAACCAAGTATAAAGGGATGATCGGTTCATTACTATTTTGACAGCAAGTAGACCAGATATTTAATTCAGCGTGGGAATGTGTCAAGATATCAATCTACTCCAAAAGAGTCTCATGGTGAGATAGTTAAAGAATATTCAAATATCTTGCAGACACGGAGGATCTTGAAATTTGGTTTCCTAAAGGACGTAATGAATATCTCGTTGCCTACTCAGACTTAGATCATGCTGGTTACAAACCAGATTGAAAGAGCACAAGTGGACAATGTAAGTTCCTCGGTGGATCTCTTGTGTCATGGTTCAGTAAGAAACAAAACACTGTATCTTTGTCATCTACTGAAGTTGAGTATGTAGCTGCTTCAAGTTGTTGTGCTCAAGTGCTTTAGTTCAAACAACAACTTCAAGACTTGGGAACTCATCTCAAGGAAATTCCAATCCTATGTCATAACACAAGTACAATAAGCTTGGTGAAAAAATCTCGTTCAACACTTAAGAACCAAGCATATTGACGTAAGACATCACTTCATCAGAGACCATATTCAGAAGAAGGATGTTAAAGTGTTGTTTATTCCACTCATTTATAACTTGCTGATATATTCACCAAGCCATTGGCCAAAGATCAATTCCTATACATCAGAAGAGAATTTGGTATAGTAAACCCCATTGAGTTGTAAGAAATCTCTTCCTTATTAGTTAATTTCAAATTTAGTTTGACAAATCATTACTAATTTTAGCATCGGAATCTCTAGAATTTTGTTTTGTCGGACGCTATATTTTTATGATATAAAACAGGGTAAAACATTGAGTTACGATGCCCAAGCACACGTCTGGATGCTCGAGCAGTATTGAGGAAATTGCCTTTGAAACATCTGCTCGAGCATGATCGTTGAAACTGATCCTTGGATATATCTTATAGATTATCCTAAATGTCCCTGGTCGGTCATCTGCACAGGAGCGAAGATTAAATAAGACCAGTATGACTTTGATGAGTATGGAGATACGAGTCAAAGTCATAGGCACTTGTAAGAGTACAAGGTGCTGGACCGACCCACTATGAGAAAGCTGCATGGATTAAGTCATAAGCTTTTCTCATGTATAACCGCGTCACAACGCCCATTGACATGAGATCATCATGGATTCTTACATGATGAGTCGCTGATCTTTGACCAAGTCAAAAGTCACCTTTGACCGGGTGATGATAAAGGCTATGATCGGGATCAGTGGTTTTCATGCAGAGGAATGTGAATGGTCAAGATGGAATTTGTCCCTCACATTTGTAGAGAGATAATACTGGGCCCCTCAATGAGTGAGTCTAAGAAATGTATGGTCATACTACGATGGAAAGGAGTTTCCATTTCAATTAGACTACTCAAGAATCGAGAAAGTAATGGTCAAGAACAGGAAGTTGACATTCTCCATGCCTCATCCTTGACCAAATTATCGCGTGACAAAAGGGACGTGACATGGTTGTACGATAGGTTGTATCGTATCATCGATCCCCATATGAATTGGGTAGTCGCAATGTCTTGCTAGAGGTCGCTTGCGACTTGTGAGCTGGTACAGTATTGGCCCGCTGCCAATCTCATGTGGGCCTGTAGGGTCGCACACAAAAATAGCCCAACACAAGCAAAAGTGTACAGATTCATTGAATCTTATATATGTATAAGATTTAATTAATATTGTATTTAATCTAGGATGGATATATATATATATATATATATATATATATATATATATATATATATATATATATATATATATTAAATTCGAAATAATAATAATATTGTTTATAGATAATAATAATATTATATATAGTATTTAATTTATTTGATAAATTAAAGAAGTATAATAAATTGAGATATTGTATCTCAGATTTAATTTTCGAATAAATGATATCATATATCTGATTTATTTTAAATTGAAATATAGTATCTCAGATTTAATTAAATAGATAGATATCATATCTCAGATTTAATTTATAGAGATAAATTAAATCAAAAGGCTTTTAATTCGGATTAAATAAATAGATTAGATTAGATCTATTAGATAGATTTAATTAATATATTATTTTAATCCGAATTCAAATTTCAAAATTAATAAGGATTAATTTTGAATTTAATACGCATATAAGGTTTAGAAAAACCTACGGGACTTTTGTCAAGCTATGAGAAAGCCGCGAGAAACCCTAGAGAGAATAGAGAGACGCGAGAATACTGAAGGCGCTAGCACGCTGCCCTCTGTGTTCGAGGTTATTCGTGTGGATACAGGTAGAGGAAGGCAATTCGAAGAGTCGACTTCTGCTGATCGAGAAGGTAGCCCACCAGTCCAAACAGTTCGGCATAGGTACGATTCAGATTCTTTTAACCTTGATTTAAACGCCATTTGAGTATCCTCCGATGGGATTCATAAGTTTTTAATTCCACTGCGTGTACGGATCCCAACAGACAACACCCAAATTTTTCTTGCACATCTCAAAATCAACCACTTGCTAGTCCCTTAGCAAGCCTGTCGTACTTTAATAGATTTTTGAATCCACCAGGGTTCAACCAACAAGCAAGGCAGCAAGGCGCTAACTTAGCACCTCAATCTTCCAAGGAAAGCCTACTCAAGGAGTATATGGCCAAGAACAAGGCCATCATATAAAGCCAGCAAGTATCCTTTCACAACCTCGAGAACCAAGTTGGACAGCTTGCTACAACACTTAATAACAGACCATCAGGCTCTCTGCCTAGCGACACTGAAGCCCTTAGGAACCATGGAAATGAACAAGTCAAGGCCATTGAACTGAGAAGCAGCAAGAATGTGGATCCAATGAAGGTCTTAAAAAGTCCTATCGAGGACGCTGAACAAGTATCAGGCCAGACAAAGAAAGGACGAGAACCTATAGAAGACATCCATGAATCAGACCAGCACCCATAAGTGCTACAGCAAAAAGATAGTGGGTTTAATGCTACAACATCACCATCACAACATGCCTCTAACCCAGGACCATCACTTGTCTCCAAGAAACCTCCACCTTTTCCACAAAGGCTCCAAAAGCAAAATCAAGAAAAGAAGTTCCAAAAGTTCCTAAACGTGCTAAAGCAGCTGCATATCAATATCCCTCTGGTTGAAGCCTTAGAGCATATGCCCAGCTATGTGAACTTTATGAAGGATATTGTTCAAGAAAAGGTGATTGGGTGAACTTGAAACAGTAGCCATAACAGCAGAAAGCAGTTTTTTACTATTAAACAAGCTACCTCTAAAGCTGTAGGACCCTGGTAGTTTCATAATCTCTTGTACCATTGGTCCCATTTATTATGGAAAAGCACTCTATGATCTGGGTGCCATCATTAACCTGATGCCAATATCCGTATTTAAGAAGCTGGCAGTTGGAATTGCGAGACCTACTACGGTAACACTGCAACTGGCAGATCGATCCATCGTCTACCCAGAAGGAAAAATTGAAGATGTACTGGTACAAGTGGACAAATTCATTTTCTCCGTTGACTTCATTGTAATGAACTTTGAAGTTGATCAAGAAGTTCTGATCATTTTGGGAAGGCCATTCATGGCAACTAGCAGGACCTTGATTGACGTTCAAAGAGGAGAACTCACTATGCGTGTTAACGATGAAAAAAGTCACAATCAACATCGTGAAAGCAATGCAATATTTTAACGACACTGAAGAATGTTAAGCTGTCAACATTGTGGACGACCTAGTACAGGAGACATTTCAAGAATCTTGCTCCCCAGATTTCGTTGAAATAGATCTAACTAATGTTGAAGACCAGAAGGATCTCGTAGTCGAACTCAATTTCCTCAACAACAAACAATTCCTCAGAACAAGAAGGACCATGTTTGAACCATTGGAAATTGACCAGCATCACAAACAAACAGTGCAACCCTATACTAAAGTACTACCAGTATTAGATCTTAAACCACTGCCAAAGTACTTGAAGTACGCTTATCCAGGGACAACAAACCACTCTCGGTCATTGTCTCTGCTCATCTCATAAGCAAACAAGAAGCCAAGCTCCTAACAGTCCTGACGAAATTCAAAAAAGCTTTCGGGTGGACCATTGCTAACATAAAGGGAACTAGCGCGTCATTATGCATGCACAAAATCTGGTTGGAAGATGGGTGTAGAAATTCTATAGAACAACAGAAGAGGTTGAACCCTATAATGAAGGAAGTGGTGTGAAGGGAGATCATTAAATGGTTTGACTCAGACATTATATACCCTATCTCGAACAGTGAATGGGTTAGCCCCGTTCAGTGTGTACCCAAAATGGGAGGAATCACTGTAATAAAAAACAACAAGAACCAACTAATCCCTACATGCACAATCACCGATTGGAGGATATGCATGGACTATTGCAAGCTCAATAAGGCCACCTTGAAGGACCACTTTCTACTACCATTCATTGATCAAATGCTGGATCGACTGGCAGGTAAGGAATATTATTGTTTCTTGGACGGTTACTCTAGGTACAACCAGATTGCTGTAGCACTGCAAGATCAACATAAAACCACCTTTACATGCCCCTACGGAACCTTCACCTTCAGACGAATGCCCTTCGGATTATGCAATGCTCCAGCAACATTTAAGTGCTACATGATGGCAATCTTCTTAGACATGGTGGAAAAGTCAATAGAAATTTTCATGGATGATTTCTCTGTCTTCAGGCAATCTTATGACGACTGTCTGCAAAATCTTGAAGCAGTACTAAGACGATGCGAAGAGACAATTTTAGTCCTGAATTGGGAGAAATGTCACTTCATGGCAACCAAAGGAATAGTATTGGGCAACAAAATCTCCAAAAAGGAGATCGAAGTGGACTGAGCAAAAGTGACTGTCATTGAAAAGTTACCACCACCTACTACAGTCTGAGGGATCAGGAGTTTCCTTGGGCACGTGAGGTTCTATAGATGATTCATCAAAGATTTCTCAAAACTATCCAAACCTCTCTATGCCCTGCTAGAGCATGACACCCCATTCCATTTCAACGCAACTTCATTGGAAGCCTTTACCATTTTGAAGCAAAAGCGCACTACTGCCCCAATAATAATTGCTTCCAATTGGCAGCTATCGTTTGAACTCATGTGTGATGCAAGCGATGTTGTTGTCGGAGTAATACTGGGACAAAGACATGATAAGGTATTCCACTCTATTTACTATGCCAGTAAGACTCTGATTGATGCCTAGGAAAATTACACCACAACTGAGAAGGAACTTCTGGTTGTAGTCTTTGCATTTGAAAAGTTTCTCTCATATTTGGTTGGCACCAAAGTCATAGTATTCACAGATCATTCTGCCATCAAGTATCTAATAACAAAAAAGGACGCCAAGCCGAGACTCATTAGGTGGATCCTTCTATTACAAGAGTTCAACTTGGAAATAAGGGATAAGAAGGGAACAAAGAACCAGGTTTCATATCATCTGTCCCTACTAGAGGACCACATACCAGACCAATCAAGCATACCGATCCAAGAATTCTTTCCTGATGAACAACTATATGCCATTACTTGTATCTCAACTCCTTGGTATGCAGACATTGCCAACTTCTTGGTCACAGGTGAACTCCCCACTGACCTAACATACCACTAGAAAAAGAAATTATTGTATGATAGTAAAAAATTCTTCTGGGATGAACCCTATCTGTTCAAATGATGCCCAGACTAGTTATTACGACACTATGTTCCTGATAATAAAACAGAGTCCGTCCTAGAACATTGCCATTCATCCGCATATAGAGGGCATTACAGTGGCGTGCACACGACATCCAAGGTGCTATAATCAGGTTTCTATTGGCCATCCCTCTTTAAGGACGCTCATGCGTTTGTATCCAAATGCAACAAATGCCAAAGGACGGAAAACATATCTTGCCGGCATGAGATCCCGCTAAGCCCCATCCTTGAAGTTGAACTGTTTGACGTTTAGGGCATTGATTTCATGGGACCCTTCCCCCATCTATGGGAAACCAATACATTCTGGTGGTCGTTGATTATGTCTCCAAGTAAGTGGAGGCTGTCGCCCTTCCCACAAATAATTTGAAGTCTTCACTAAATTTGGGACCCCAAGAGCAATCATCAGTAACGAGGGAACCCATTTCTGCAGTAAATAGTTCAAATCACTCTTATCAAAGTACGAGATCAAACATCGTATTGCTACAACATTCCATCTCCAAACCAATGAACAAGCTGAGGTATCCAACAGAGAAGTTAAGTGAATCATGGAAAAAGTAGTGCACCCAAATCGCAAGGATTGGTTTGATAAACTCGATGAATCTCTTTGGTCCTATAGAATTGCATTCAAAACACCTATTAGGAGCTTCACCACACCAACTGGTCTTTGACAAAGCCTACCATCTCCCCGTAGAGTTGGAACGTAAAGCTTATTGGGCAATCTCCAAGTTGAATATGGATGCCAATTTAGTTGGAGGAAAACGACTGCTACAGTTGCATGAGCTTCTCCCAAGGACATTTGAAGTTGGAGCTAAAGTCCTCCTGTACAACTCTCTCCTAAAGCTATTCCCTGTAAGCTGAAATCCAGATAGTCAGGACCATTTGTCATCCACACAATAACCTCTCATGGTGCCATCGACTTGCACAGTTCAACATCTGGACGCATATTCAAAGCCAATGGCCAGCATGTCAAGCATTACTGGGACGACGAGATGCCACAGGCTAAGACATCCATTAATCTCGACCCACCAACCTAAGGAACTCACTCAATCAAGCTGAAGACACTAAACCAAGCGCTACTGGGAGGCAGCCCAGTAATCTTATCTTATTTTTTTTCTTTTGTATATTTGATGCAGCATACCAGGAGGCTTCTACAGCATTGGCACTCTGATTCACCCACATCGTGTCACTCTTTGCTATAGCGGGAGCCCAAAGGATACGCGTAACGCAATCATACCCACCAGGTATGTTTCCTTACCAGATAGTTTCTATTTATAACATCGCTATATTTGCTTTGAATACGTGGCCCATTTCCACCAGGCCCATTTTGTCTAGTGGGCGTGTCAGTAACCATACCTTGTCCCTTCAGTTCCCACCAAATTTCTCCTCACCTCCGCACGTACCCAGTCCCTTCAATTCCCATTAGTAGAAACCCATCTACCACGCACTCATCCCTAAAACATTTTTGCCTTCCCCTACCCTCATTATGACCCCTCCTCGCTCCTCGTGCCTGTTCCCTTTTATATGCCTTCCTTCTTCTTCTTGCTTCACCTCCCTCTTGCCTTCACCCACCAAACCCTAACCCTTGCCTCCTCTTGTTCCTCACCATGGTTCACACCAAAACCACCCCTAGGCGCAACAGGTACACCCTCTACACAAGGCCATACCCTCTTCACTCCCGTCGGATTACCCCCTGCCATAGCTCAATCACGATCGGCTGTCGGACCTTCCCCCTAGTTTGCCTCGCTTGCCACCTTTCCCCAACCCTCCCTTACCCATCTACATCTCGTCCGGTGACTAGGACGCGGACCTAGACTGGGTCCATTTCTTGGCCATCCGTGACCGCCTATATCCTGATTGTGCTTAACCCCCAACCCATCTCGCACCTCCTGCTCTTGCCCCTGCCCTTTCACTCGATTGCATCGCTAGCATCGTGGCATTGTGTGTAGAGGTTTATCGTCTCTGGCACAAACTAAACGACGTTTGCCTCGCCCGCCTGCTGGACCCGACGCTCCTCTCGGCTGTCTCCACGCCATCCTCGATAGATGACACAGCCACTAGTGCTCTTCCTAACCCATCTGGGACTTAGCTGTGCTATTATTATTTTTTCTTTTTCCTTTTGTTATTTTCTTTAGGCTATTCTGTTCCCCCTGTAGACTAGCGGCAAGGCCTTTTGACTGCTCTCTAATATAAAATCTGATGCATATCTTTGTCTCCCTGGTTCCATCTTTTTGCGATTCCCCTGTTTATCATTTGTTCATTTACCTTTTGCGTGCCTCGTTCTCTGTCCGTGCATCATTTTGCCCTTTCTCGTTTATTGGCTGCAATGGGGACATTGTAGCATTTAAGTGTGGGGTAGGGCTGTGTGCTGATTTGTGTGCAAATTTGAGTGACGAATGGCTAATTTAGCTCTCTGCAATTCGAGCAAAACAAAAATTTTGAACTTTTAACATGCATATAGAGTATGAATAGAAACCTACAGCAATAGAGCAATTGTTTGCATAACCAGGTAGAATAAAATTGTCTTAAGGGAACTGAACCGTGTAGGCTTGGGAAATTGATGGTACTAGATTGTTCAATGTAGGGCAAAGTGACAGTGAGGGAGAGTATAGGGTTAAGACACATGGAAGGAAATTTTTTAGCCTAAATTTTCATAATTCATTGAGCATGCCTACTAGTGTTAAGAACTTTCTTTGGTTTGTCTTATTTCTCTTGTTTTGATATCCTGCATTTGAATAGAACTGCATAGGAAAAAGGCATTCATTTTTCACCCACGAATCCCATACACAAGCCACTAATATCATACTCCCCTTATTACCCCTTTGAGCCATACACATACTGCTAAATCAAACAACAGATAGTCAATTGATGGAAAGATGTGTGTTACAAAGTGATGAAAAAAAAGTATGATTGTGTGAAAATATTCAAAATAGTTAACTGTTATCCTCTTTTTTATCTCTATTATGTGTTTTAACTGTTTTGAATGGTGAATCTGAGCCTAATTGTGTGATTATCTAATGGAATGTTTAAGAATTCATGCACATAGGGAAGTAGAGGATAGATCCTACAAAATGTTGTATCCATATCATTATCCTGCTCATGTGCATAAGAAAAGGACCACTTTATGGTTTACCGTGAAAGCGCATAACAAAACTGATATAATGCTATAGCATATGGTATGCCCACACCTGTGCCAACAATACAATGTGACCACTTTTCTGTAGCATTGTAAGTGATACAGAGTTATGCACTATGTTACTCTAACCTTTCGTTGCGATTTTTTAGGAAATTAATACAAGTCATGCAGATAGACGTTTAGACGACAATTAAATTGACTGAGGCTGAATCAAGAAGATGCAGAGAATCAAGAAATTTTTTTGAAGAATCCCACAATATTAAAAGAAAGATCAATCAACCAAATCTAGGGATTTGGACCTAACAGATTTGGACGTACGGCGCAAGAAGATTATAAGAGGAAAGTGCAGCTAAACCTAAAGGGTGGTCGAAGTCGAGAGAGTCAAGCAATCAGCACAATTCTAATTTGACTTGACTCACATTGAAGGAACAAGAGAGATACCAATCGAGAGAACTGCAGACCAATCCCGACTCTTCTCTAGAGCAAGACAGATTGTAGAAGACGTAGAGATGTCGCGTGACAAGACGTCTCCTACGCTGTCGATCTTTCTAACGAGCTCTTTGTTTTCTTCTTTTATTTTATTTGCATAATTCTTTCCATGGGCTGTTCTATATTACTCTGTTTTGTGTTTCTCTCCTCAATCATGAACTAAACTTCCATTGGTTGAGAGAGGATGAATTTCTAAGTTGTAGAATGAACCCAGTTTGCTAAGTTCTTAATTTAATATTTTCAGTTTGTTTAACAGTAAGTCGATTAGCAGACGCTAAGGGCTATATCAAAGGCCTTGGCTTACCGGACAAGAATCAAGGTTAGATCTCTATTAGACAGTGTTTGCTGGGCGAGCCCGTTCACGGCTCAACCTAAATTGTAGGCTACAAAAATGGGTCTACCGCTCATAACCAAAACACCTAAGTTAAAACCGACAGACTAAACTTGAAATCGCCATAGGAATTTTGGAGAAGTAGAGCGTGGATTGTATTTACAGAATGCAGATGTTTCTGTATAGGATAGTGGTGGGTTAGCTAAATAACATTGTGAAAGGCGGTTATGTTGTAGCATTGTAGAAGCTGTGCAGCATAATTTCTATAACAATGCTTTTTGTGCAAATTAGGGGAATAATGCGACTTAGAATGAAATCTGAACTTAACCTGCTTTTAAATTGATATCTTCCTTTGACTTCTGATCGCTCATTTACTTATTGTCATTAATAATAGCCAAAACCAACAAAACAAATTATAGTTTCACTTCACACAACTGTCTTAGGAAACTTGCATCATCTTTGGTATCAATAGTCTCTGTGGGACGATAACTCTACTCACTCTTTATTACTTGTTTAACTGGTTCACTTTCCACAAGGAATTCGACCAACAACGATGCAAGGACCTTGGCCATATAAGAAAAGATGGCTAGACCTAGAAGGCAGTTAGTGAGAAAATGATGCGAGTCAAGGTGCATAATCAGATTGACAGAGAATATATCAAAATTATGCTGAGAACTCAAAAAGGTGAATTTGTGACGGAAGTTAGGCTAAGTTGAAGAAGACACAGAGGCGTTACGTGACAGACATCCTTGTGCCGTCAAACCCTTCGACGATCTTTTCTTTGTCTTAATTTTCCTTCTCTGTATTTCATCTATTATATTTCATTGAATTCAGTTGTTAATCGTTCATCAGCCATGAAATAATTTTCCATTTTGATTTATATAAATTCTATTTTCTTAATTGTATAATCAACATAGGTCTTGTGTGTTAGGTGGCCACTAACAAGCAGGAGTTGTGGCCTTAGCTTATCAGAAAAGAGTTAAGGTTAGATCTCTGTTAAGTAGTGTGTGCTAATAGGATTTGTGAAGAATTTTAGTTATATTGTAATCTACAATAATGAGTTTACCTCACATAACCATTACACCTAGGTTAATCTGTCATTCTACGCTTGAAAAGCTGCATAGGAATATGGGAGAAGTAGCGTAAGGAGTGTATTTATAGGATTGCGGAAGCATCTGTACACAATAGTGGTGGGTTAACTAAATAGCTTTGTTGTAGCATTACGGAAGTTGTTACAATACTTTACTGTAGCATTGGGTTAAAGCAATCTAAGGGATGAATACAAATTAAGGGGAAGTTTGAATCCTGCCTGTTTAATCTTTGATATTTCAAACAATCTTAACTCTCGCACGATTTTTTTATTTCATTAACCTTAGAAATAGTTTACTTAACTCAACCGAATACATTGTTCATCTCACAACTTTCACTCAATTCTTTACTGCATCGATTAGTATTTCAATCCTCGTGGGAACGAAACTCTTCTTTACTCTTTATTACTTGTTCGAGTGGTTTACTTTCCATAAGAGGATATTGACCCAACGGTCCCCCACTTCATTTTCTCCCATACTTTTCTTTCCTTCGAATTACTCTCCAATCCAAATAAGGGAAAACTCATCTTTCCTCCCTAATTTTCTTTCCTCCCCCACATTTTCCCCATCCAAATAGAGCATTAATGTATAACATAATTGTGAAGTTGATCTTGCAATACTACAAAAAGGTCTTTAACATCTTTTTTTTTTGCACATTCTACGTCCATTTAAAAGGGGACGCCTATCTGGGAAATGCAATAAGCCAAACTTATGGCATCCCCAAAAGAAGGGAAACCATAAGTGGTACTTACGACGTCCCAAATTTAAAATAGGGAAGCTGTAAGTGGTACTTACGGCGTCCTAAATTTAAAATAGGGATGCCGTAAGAGGTACTTACGGAATTCCAAATTTTAAATAAGGACACCTTAAGCTCACTTACGGTGTCCCCTTTTGTTTTGAGGGCGCTGTAAGTCTTTTTTTTTTAAAAAAAAACCAAAAAGAAAATCAAGGGAGCTAGAAAGCATATTTAAAAAACAATTTGTCGTCGCCGGCCTGAAATAACCAGAAACCACATCGGAGATCTAAAATCGATGGTAACCATGAAGGAAGATGATAACCATGAAATAACCAAAAACTAAAATCAAACCAAATCAAGCAAAGAAATAACCAAATCAAACCAAATCGAAATGCAAGAAAGCAAACAAGATTGGAGATCTGAAACTGAAGTGTTGTCCTTTGCCTTCATCCATTGTCCTTCGTCGTCCCGTTAGGCAAATCAAGTTGCTCATCTAACCACCGCCCTCGAAGAACTTGGAGAACTCCTAGAACAATCAAAGAACTCAGAGTATCAGAAAAATGAAATCACAAAAAAATAACAAAAATCATAGAGAACGAGACAGATGGAGGAGTGGGAAAACTTGGAGAATCAGAAAAGTCTAATCAATGTGGGTGAGGTAATCGTAGAAAACGAGACGGATGAAAGAGCGGGAGAACATAAGACGACGTCTTTGGCGATTGGATCGGCTGTTTTCCAGCATTATTTCCCTACTTAGCGTTGCAACCCAGATTTGTACATCTGCCTCACCGTCTTACACCGTTGCTGGTGGGTCACCATCACCTAAGGGATGGAGAGGGAGGTTGCGGCTGCAACTGTTGCGAATGGTTCGTTGTGGTCATCATTGTTGCCTACCTATATGATTTGAAGTCGTGAAAGTCACAACAAAGAGAAACCAACCACTACTAGAAAAGAGTAAAATTGCGACGCAATTTTTTCATCGTAATTTTTGCGATATTTGCGGCGGATTTATAATCCCGTTGCAAATTAAAAATTTTGCGACATATTTTAAAAATCCGTCTCGAAAAAGGCCAGTTTCCGATGGAAAAATACACCTGTCGCAAACAGGTAGCCATTGGCCTCAGCTTGTAAGATGGTTTGCGACAGAACCATGTTTCATTGCAAATCCCGACGGGATTTTGCGACCAAACCGTGGTTCCGTCACAAATTGGAGGCCTTGGGACTCGGTTTGCCCACTGATTTGCGATGGAATCGAGGTTCCGTCACAAATTCAGAAGAGGATTTGCGATGAAACCCGATTTTGTTGCCACCAATTTGCGACGAAACAAGGGTTTCGTCGCAAATCAGGATGTATATCCTGTCCTCGACCCCTCCTTTCCCCTTGTTCAAAGCTTTCTCCTCTCCTTGCACATATTTGGTCCTCCTCAGCACCTCCGACGAGTCTAGCACCTCTGGCCGACCAACTCCTCTACTTCCTCCTTCATTTTCTGGTCGTTTGCCTGCCCCATTTACTCTGGACATCCTTCTCACGACCTCTGCCTGCTCTTCCACCAAAACCGTCGGCCCCCACCTTCTCCAAACAAATTCCGACCCTCTCACTGTTGTCGTTCTCCCGCCATCACTATCGTCGTTCTCCAAGTAAGACCAACAAATTACTAGGAAGTTTACTATTTGATATTTGAAGAAGTTGGGAAACATAAGAGAAAGTTCAAAATTTAGATTATGTTTATAGTGATAAAGCAAAGAATTAATGATATTGATGCTTAATGTGCTTATTAATTTGGATTATGCTTTTAGTTTGTAGGATTTTCCATGATTTTTTTAGCCAATGGGTTTTCATTATTTTTATTAATGATATTGATGCTTCTTTTAAATGTTTTTTTTTTGGTAAATCTGTTAAAACTTTTTCAATCTAATTTCAAACTTATTTGTAAGATAATGCTTAGTTTGTTGGGGTATTATAATAATTGTTATGATCTTGTTGATGAGCAATATTTATTCCTTGTTTTCCCTGTATTATATGATTGTATTGTATGGTGAATATAAGCTTAAATGCATTTAATCTGAGCAAAAAGGAATTAATTCATTATATAGGGAACTTAAGGATGAATCTTACAAATCAGAATAAATTGCATACTGTTCTGGTGTAGAACACAGATTGTCTAGCCCTGAGGGGCTAGGATGTTGATGTTGATTGGGACTTGACCTAGGAGCAATTCCTAGGGCCTACGTACCCTGAAGAGGGATCAAAGTCCACGTAGTTCGAGGATCTTGGATGGTACATTAGCCAAAAGGCGTGGGGTGTGTGCTCGTGTGCGGTATATGCAATTGAGAGAGAGCGTAGAGATAGAAGATGTGTACTGTTAGGTTAACCATCTATATAGAGGTTACCTTAGGGTTAGGGATCCTGATTTGGTGTAGAGATTTCCCTTGATCCTGGATAAGTCATCCGAGGTGTTAACCATCTCCTGATGTCTGCGTCGGGCTAGAATTTGCTGAGCCCATTTCCCTGTGTACGTGGTAACGTTGCAAGGTCCGATGAGCCGGGGTGGCATCCTGCGTCTCGTGAAGTGCCATGTTGGCGTCCTATGGCTTGAGGACTGGTGGTGAATACCGATGTCCAAAAAGGCGACCGAGGTAATAACCTCCGGTCCTAAGAGTTCCGCGGTGAGAACCGACGACCTAAGGGTCCGAGGTGGTAACCTCGGCCTTAGGAATGCCGTGGTGAAGACCAACGTCCTAAAGGTCCGAGGTGGTAACCTCCGGCCCTAGGAATGCCGTGGTGAGGACCGACGACATAGGGGTTCGAGGTGGTAGACATGGGGCCAAGAGTGATCTCGGATGAATCACGGTGCCGGGTTAGTGTCCCGCCCTTCGAGGATCCGGGGTAGCGGTAGCCGCCGCCGCGAGACTCTTGGGGAACACCCCTCTAGTTACGCCATGATTGTCTGTGACACCTGGCTCCCACGAACTGGGGATGGATTTCGTCCATCCATCTTAATTTGCTTTCGTAGCAATTTTCTGGGCTAATTGTCTGGTTTATATTCCTACATTTAATAACATGTAAGCAAATCATAATAAATGGAAAATACTTACTGTTTGTGCAAATTCTTCAACGTGTTCATTTCGGATATTTGTCCGAGCTTGCATTAAACTTTCTAGTAACACGCTTTTCCGCTTAACAAATCGTTGTCCACTCGTTGCCCCCCAGCCTGGTAGTTCATGTTTCTGAGGCGACGGGATGTGTTACTTTCCAAATTCGGACGAGGTGCTCGCGACTTGTTGGGATTCCGTGGCCTTGCTTAGGGGTTGGCTCAGGGTGGCGGGCGCTGTGGACGAGGCAACCCCTTCAAGCTAGAAGTTCTTTTCTTTTATTCTTCCTTTTCCTTTTGTTTCGGCGTAGGATGCCGGTTTTGTGTGTACTTTTGAACAATTAACCTTATGAATGAAAATTCAAGTAATTGGTCCATTGTGTACTTTTAACTTTATGCATAAGCTGCACATAGTCAAGTTCTAGACCGGGCCAGGGTCTTTAAATAATTAGAGTCCGCTTAGTACTCTTACGGTGTCGAAACCAGTGCATGAGTAGGGGTGTCTAAATATACCACGCTACGAGGTTCGGAGTCGTTATCAGGGATTTTAACCGGGGTAAGGGAAAATTGTCACATGCTCATCCGTGGTCGTCGTCGGGACACACTTTGACCAAGTGGACTCGATCGGGGTCCGATATGACTATTCGCCTTCTTACTTAGGTGTCAATTTCGATGCATCAAAATATATACGGGTGCATGGGCCTCGGTGTCGGTTCTGGGCTCATGGACCTCGGTGTCGATCGGCTTATTTAGCTAAATCATTTGAGTACTCATAGAATTGAACATTCGGTTAATAAACCTTTATTAATTCAAGAGATGATTAGCTTTATAAAGGCGACAATTTGAAAGGGAAATTTAGGGTGCATGGGCCTCGGTGTCGGTTCTGGGGCTTATAGACCTCGGTGTCGATACAAGGGCGATGACGGCGGCCTCGTGTAATTTAAATACAGGCTCGTTGGCCCGAGTGTTAGCTTTGTGCCCTAGGATCGAAGTGTGACTTGGGTTGAAGTAACACGAGTCTTTGTCCATTTCTTTTAGCATATCGTCAAGTATTCTTGAACTTGAACTTGGACACGTTGTGTTCGTCGTGGATGACATGCCATGTCTAGTTGGCGACGTCGGCCCTTCGTAGGACTAAGTCTCCCCGGTCGAATACCACGGGCACGACCTTTCTGTTGTGTTTGGCCGTAATGAGTTGTTTGGCCGCCATGTCTAGGCCGTGTGCCTTGGTTCATCTTTTGTTTCCGTCAAGACTTTACGCTGAGCCGGGTTTTAAGCGGGATCGGTGTAGCCGAGTCGGCGTTCTTCTATTTTGGAGGTGGATTCCATCCGGTTTGATACGGCACCCTGACCTCCATGAATAAGATCTTGTACCTCGCAATTTATGCAAACTTTAGCATTGACGATGACGGTTTTCATATCGAAGCAATCCAAGTTGATGTACGTATTAAGTGTAAACGAGTGCATTGCAGGTGTCGTGACCGAATTCGTTTCTCCGGTTGTGGGTGTCGTAACCCTTAACTTGTTTGTCCATTATGGGCATCGTAACCTGGATTTGTTTATCCATTATGGGTGTCGTAACCCTGGATTTGTTTATCCATTATGGGTGTCGTAACCACGAACTCGTTTACGATCCGAGGTACACTTAAGGAGCGCGGATTTAAGCGCATGAAATAGACTTGGCGGCATTGCCGTCTTAACACGGAGCCCGAGTATCGGGGTGCGCCTTCATCCCTTTTGTAGGGACAAAACTCCACAGTTCATCCGGGGTCCAATTGAGGAGCGCGGATTTCTCGTATAAAGTAGACTTGACATAATTTACGAAGACGGGTTTCATTACCCTAAATTCATACTGTTTAGCTCGAGATTCTGCATGTTTAGCTTCGACATGATCTTCAAAGACTGGTTTCTTTACCATGACTTCATACATTTTTAACTTGAACATGGTTTTGGAAACGGGTTGATGCACCTCAGGTTCCTACATGTTTAATTTGAACATGATTTTCGGAAACGAGTTTATTTACTCAGAATTCCTACATGTTTTATTTGGCGGTCGTAGCCATCACATATGGATCCCGGGGGGTGGGCACGTGGTTTCATTATATCCAACCGTGTGCTTTTCCATCAAACTTTTAGGCAAGTGCAAATATCAATTCCATGCCATCGGAATAAAAACTTGTAATTGAAACTTGGTCAACGCTATGGCAAATCTCATGCGGCAAGGTCGATAGATCCTGTTGCAAGCATTCTTAGAAGATTACTTCTGACTTTAACATTGTGGATTATCTCGGCCCAAAAGAAGGAAACGTCATCCCAGCCTTCCCTGAATCAGTCGCGACTTTAGGTAACGGGTCCCTGTGGTTGGCGGTGCCCTTGGTGCTAGCAAGCTTAGAGAGAATGTTCGCTCTTATATTTTCCCCTCTTGGGATATGCGTTACCGTTACCTCGTCAAACTCCGCCTGGATTTCCTTGACTCTGCTGAGGTATTTGGCCATGAGAGGACCTTTAGCTTGATATTCTCCGTCTACACAGGCGGCGACGAGTTGCGAGTCGGTAAAGACCGAGACTCTTTGGGCTCTAAGATCCTTGGACTGTTGGAGTCTGGCTAATAGCGCCTCGTACTCGGCCTGATTGTTTGATGTGGGGAAATTCAGCTGCAAAGAATATTCAATCGTGACTCCTTCTGGGCTTTCTATGATTATCCTGGCGCCACTTCCCTTGGAGTTCGATGAACCGTCGACGAACACCTTCCGAGAGATCGATGTTGTCGAGATCACTCTTGGTTGGGGTTAGCTCCCAGAGGAAGTCAGCTAAAGCTTGTGACTTAATGGTATGTCGTGCTTCGTATGCGATGTCGAACTCGGACAATTCGATCGCCCAACTAATCATCCTACCGGCCGAGTCCGGCTTATGGAGTACTGCCGGATTGGTTGGCCAGTCCGAACCGTTATCTTGTGAGCACGAAAATAAGGGTGTAGTCTTCGCGAGTCATTATTATGGCGAAGGCCAATTTTTCCAGCTTCTGGTATCTTAATTCCGAGCTTTGTAATGCTTTGCTGACGAAATATATGGGTTCTTGACCATTCTTTTCTTCTTGGACTAGTACCGAACTCACCGCCTCCTCCCCAACCGATAAGTAGAGAAAGAGGGTTTCACTGGGTTGTGGCTTCAAAATAGGACCGGTGGAGTTGCCAAACATTGCTTGATTTTCTCGAATGCGGCGTCACACTCCGGGGTCCAGTTGCACGATGTCTCCTTTTGTTAACATGAAGAAGGGTAAGGCGTTTCTGCTGACTTGGGCAAGAACCTAGTCAACGAGGCCAATCGACCTGTTAACTGTTGGGCTCCCTTCTTGTTTCGGGGGGCTTGCATGTCTAGCACGGCCTTACACTTGTTTGGGTTGGCTTCAATTCCTCGGCTAGTGAGTAGGAAACCGAGGAATTTTCCCGCCGGTACTCCAAACGCGCATTTTTCCGGGTTTAGCCGAATTTGACGCGCCCTTAGTTTATTGAATGTTTGCTCTAGGTCTCGGATATGGTTATTGGGATCGTACGATTTAACGATCATGTCGTCAACGTAGACCTCAATGTTGTGGCCGATCGATCCTCAAAACCTTATTCATCATTCTCGGTACGTCGCCCTGCGTTTTCGAACCGAACGGCATGACGTTATAGCGGTAATTTCCCTTCTGTGATGAAGGAGGTGGCTTCTTGGTCATCGGGGTGCATGGCGATCTGGTTGTACCGGAATAGGCGTCCATAAATGATAGCAATTGATAGCCGGACGAATTATCTACAAGTTGGTCGATGTTTGGCATAGGATAGGCGTCTTTTGGGAACGCTTTGTTCAGTGCAGTGTGTCTGTGCATACTCTCAACTTGCCACTTGGTTTCAAAACCATTACCACGTTGGAAAGCCATGTGGTATAGTGTACTTCCCTGACGAAGCCGGCCTCCAATAGCTCGTCCACATCTTTGGTTCGGGGCCACTTGCCTATCAGGGGCCCTTTTTCTTTTCTTAAGGCTACGGGGTTGACCCGGCCGAATGGCTAATCTGTGACAATAGAAATTGGGATCAATCCGGGTACCTCGGCCGCGCTCCGTGCAAAACGTCTCGATTCGAGCCAAGAATTCTTCCATCCTCAATAGCAAATCGGAGGTCAATGCCAGGCCTATTTTTGTACTATGGTCGGGTTGTTCCCGAGTATGAGATTTTCTACTTCTCCTTCGGTTCTGGCCGAGGCTTCCCCTTTTCTTCTCGTAAGTCCAACTCGACCATATAAACAGGGTCGTGGGTCTTTTCGTGCCCTTGGTTCGTCAGTTCGGACTTGTGGTTCCTGGGTCGGGATTGAGGCGTTGTTGCCTTTGTGTTAATCGTCTCGACATAACATTGTCGGGATTCTTTACGAGTCGCCCTTGATGGTAACGACTCGGTTGGCGTTGCCTATCATTTTTATCTTCGATGCTTGGTAGATATCAACATGTCCCATTTATGAATCGTTGGTCTTCCCGGTATGATGTTGTAAGGGGATGGGAAGTCGGCTACAATAAATCTAACTCGCTCGATTTAAATCCTTCATTCGTTCCAAGGGTGAGCCGGAGGTCGGTGGTTCCGCATGGCTTGGTCTTCACGATCGAGGTTCATCCTTTTGAAGGCGTCCCAAATGATGATATCTGCCGAGCTCCCTGAGTCTATAAATATCCTTTTGACTCGGTAGTTGACCAGGGTTCCGGTGATTACCAGACCATCCTGATGACCGGGCAGCACGTCGGTCATATCTTCTTTTGCACTAGAGGGCTTGTTGTCCGGACCTCTGCCTCGGTGGTCTTGCCGGCGGACCTCGGACTGGCTTCTGTCCCTTGGCGGGGTGTTCTGTCCCGATCTTTCCTAGCATTTGCTTGTCGCATTTGCTCAACCTCGAGGTATTTCTTCGACCGAGTCATGAAATCATTGATACCTTTGGCCGGCGCCTTGAAGAACGATTCAGCTAGGCGGGTGGTACTCCCCTATCCATCGGCCAAAAGATGTACATGAACCTCCTCTTTTAAACCTTGTACACAGTAAGGCTGCATGGTTAAAGCGATCCAAATAATTTTGGAGTAATTCGTCGGGCCACTGCCGGATTTTGGATAGGGTATATTGAGACTTGGTGCCGCTTACTAGTCGCGAATTGGAGCTCGAAAGCCTCGGCCAGTCATCAAACTTGTGGACCGACCCCACCGGCGAGTGTGGAGCCATTTTAAGGCTGGCCCTTTGAGAGTTGTGGCAAAGATCCGGGTCATAATGGGTTCTCCAAGGCCTCTACACAACATGATCATCTCAAAATCTTCCGGTGAGTCGTTGGGTCCCGAGAGCCGTCATACTTGTTAAACTCGGTAAGGTTTAGCTTCTCAGAAACGAGCGTTGAGGATCTCGTCGGAGAAAGGGTGTTGTCGACATTCCCGACATACATTTTTCTGCTGAAAACCGGTAGGAGGAGGCCGTGGTGGTCTATCGGTCTTGAAATTGGTAGGAGGAGGCCGGGGTGGCCTGTCAGTCCTGGCGGACTTCTCCTTTCTTGACTCCCCTGGTGTTCCTGGAATCTCTTCCTTTGGGCCGTTTCTCCAATCGCTGGAAGTGGAGAGTATAGCGCTTGTCCATATTCTCGATATGCCTCATCATTGCGAGCATCGAATTCTTTGAATTGATATAGCTTCTATAACACTTTAAATTGTCATGGGTTTTCTCTGAATCGGCAAGAAGTACTATGCAATTGACTTGCTCCGTGCGACCCCATGATTTGCAGAAGTTTCATTTTAGTCCCTCATTGAAAAACCTTTTAGGAGTTCTACTTAGGTCCTGTGAGAAACCTTTTGGAGATTTCGTTTAGGTCCCTTTATGAAACTTTTTAAGAGTTTCACTTAGGTCCCTGTATGAAACCTTTTGGAATTTTCACTTCGGTCCTTTTATGAAACCTTTTGGAGATTTCGTTTAGGTCCTGCGTTTTTAGGTCTCGGCTTCTTCATTGCTTCTTCCTGCGCCGCGAAAATTAACACGGATCACGATTTAAACTAGATTCAACTTAATTGAGTCGCCTTTGAAACATACACGGATCCCGAATATTAACAGATTCGGTTTAATCGGGTTCGTGGTTTGAAAGCCCGATGGCCGGCAATAACCTTGCGGTACACAAGCATGTATGCCCCTTGAGGAAGCACCTCCTCCAACTCCACCACACAGTTTAATTGAACTTTAAGCTCATAAAGGCCGAAAGCTTTAACGAATTGGAACTTACATTCGCAATTTGACTTCAAGAATGGAGCCGAAGGTATATATGGCAACTTCCCTTCTATTTAATTGGAACTTTACATTCAACTTAATTGCAATATGGTTTTGTTATATTCTCTTCAATATGAAGCAGCAAAAGAAGAGAAATATAACACCACCGTGCATTAGAGCCTTGGAAAATAATAGAAACAGATTGATATTGTGACCTGTGTAACTTCATTGAAATCCATGAATCGCCAATTTCAATCATGGGGTGGAAGCATGTATTCATTGCCAAAATCCACATTGTTTAGACTCATTTCGGGAGTTCAATCCTCTGATTTGAGCTGCACTTTCCTCAATAAGAGAACATCCATAGCAGGAAGAATTTTCGCGGATAGTAGTGCCCATTTTAGAAATCCATTCACGATTCCCAAAGACTTAAACAATTGCAAATATACATAGACCGTGCAACTCAACAGGAGCATTCCACGCTGTGAACGATTTCGAGGTGACGCCACCTTCCTTCTTCAATTTCTCGGGTGTTCCACTATTAACATTGCAAATTCGAAGAATTGGCATCCGAATTGCTGTCCATGGTCCTGCTTTAGAAGCATCTCGGGCATCTTGGACCTGTGGCATTAGACCTCGGCCAGTCCACATTTGAAGGATTGAAATATATTAAGGCATCCCGTCAACGCATCAGGATTCAGGGGTATCACGGCGTCTTGAGGAAGCACGAATTCTCCATCTCGGGTTCTTGGATCTTCCAATCATAATGGAACTCGGTTTCTCTCATTCCATCCTCAATCTCGGAGATGAAGAATTTGAGTGGTGGGGAGTCTCGGCACGTACCAAGAAACTCGAATAGACCAAGAAACTCGGACAAACCAAGAAACTCGAACAACCCAAGCAACCACGATTAAAGTTAAGGCATTTAAAGCCAGGAAGCATAACCGCGTACAGGAATGAGTCTCGGCATGTCAGCATCTCGACATACATAGCGCTCCACCATTTGAGTCTCATCCGGCAAACTTTCCACTGTATATTCGATAAGAAGAGTTGGAGCAGTTGGATACCTCAGCATCTCGGAAACTCGGGATGTACTCTTTTCTGGAGTCCTTATCTCGGCACCTCAGAATGAAGGCATACATGGTACCTCGTCATCTCTCAGTAATCTCGGCCTCTCAGGATTATCTCGGCATCTCGGCTATATGAATGAAGAACCTCCGTTGGTGCCAGAATCCATGGCGATGGCCGATGGAGATAGGTTCTATAATGAGAACCCATCAGACGCAGTCCACGTGTTACGCTTCATTATAATAAAAACTCGTTGGGATACTCGGAAGATCACGTGTTCTGCTTAAGAAAACTCGTTGGGATACATGCGTGTTCTACTTCATTTTCTTCCTCCAATTTATTTACTGGGAGGTACCCCGGCACGGACTCACACGGCTTCTCATCTTGGATAGAATAAACATGGTCTCCCAGCACTGTACCTCGGCTCAGATATCTGGTCAAAATGAGGTATCCCGACGAGAGGTATCCCGGCCTTTTAGAATCAAGAAACCCCTACTTCGACATTGGACAATAATGAAGCATCCCAGCATCTTGGTCCAGCATCTGTCGAATTTAAATATAGTGAGGCGTCTCACTATGTCGGCCTCCAACCAGGATCACCTCAAACTATGATCCCGAATCTCGGTGCCATGTATCTCGGCACCCTTCAAACTCGGAAGATTACTATCTCGGCTTTCACCACTAGTGACGACCACCTGGTGCTACCAATGGATTCGAAGCACAGGAAGAGCATGACCATCAGCGACAAGCAGGAGCAGGATAGAGTTTTTGATAGGAGGCAAATCTGAGCACCAGTAACGACCCCAGCAATGCAACAAAAAGAGAAACAAAGTGTTCAATCTCGGGATCAAACTCGAAGCTCTCCATGATTTTAATCAATCGTGCTTGCAGCGAGAGGATTTTGATTCCTCGGGATCATGATCGCACCTTGCCCATTAACGAAGTCACCGGCTCGTCGTGCGAGCCTTTCTCCATGGAAGTTGACCAACCACACGATCTAACGAACAAGAATTAGGGTTTCCCTCAAGCGCCGCCCGAGGAAATTTGTATCTCGCCTTCCTTGTCAACAACTTCTCCAATTAAAGCGAAGATCCCTGCGCAACTAGAAATTCGAGAGTTGTTGAATTCCGGATCTTGAAGATCCATTTTTTTTTTTTTTCTGGGGATCCGATGAACAGTTCCAGATCTGGAAATCCTAGCCTTAGGTTGATTTTTGCTTGCGTTGCATGGAGCCCTAAATTCACCTTGGTTGGATTAAGAGTCGTGGAATTAGGGTTTCCAGTTTTTTATTCGGATGATCACAAACCCTAATTAGACAGCTCCGTGATTCAGTTGGGAATTGGAATCATTGACCATCTTTGGTCATGGGAATCGAAATTTATCGTCCCCACGGACGGCGCCACTGTTCTGGTGTAGAACACAGATTGTCTAGCCCTGAGGGGCTAGGATGTTGGTGTTGATTGGGACTTGACCTAGGAGCAATTCCTAGGGCCTACGTACGAAGAGGGATCAAAGTCCACGTAGTTCGAGGATCTTGGATGGTACATTAGCCAAAAAGCGTGGGGTGTGTGCTCTGTGTGCAGTATATGCAATTGAGAGAGAGCGTAGAGATAGAAGATGTGTACCTGTTAGGTTAACCATCTATATATAGAGGTTACCTTAGGGTTAGGGGTCCTGATTTGGTGTAGAGATTTCCCTTGATCGTCGCCACTGTTCTGGTGTAGAACACAGATTGTCTAGCCCTGAGGGGCTAGGATGTTGATGGTGATTGGGACTTGACCTAGGAGCAATTCCTAGGGCCTACGTACCCTGAAGAGGGATCAAAGTCCACGTAGTTCGAGGATACTGGATGGCTGTTAGCCAAAAGGCGTGGGGTGTGTGCTCTGTGTGCAGTATATGCAATTGAGAGAGAGCGTAGAGATAGAAGATGTGTACCTGTTAGGTTAACCATCTATATATAGAGGTTACCTTAGGGTTAGGGGTCCTGATTTGGTGTAGAGATTTCCCTTGATTATCTCCTTGATTGTAGGTTGGTTATGATCTTATCTGATCTGGTGGCGATCATGATAGATCCCCTTATTATTGGGCCGCATCGCTAATGGGCCTTATATAAATCCGTAACACATACGCATCCTAAACATATGCTAAGAAAAGATCGAGTTTTGAGATTTTGTGTGAAATGCACACAACATGGCCGATACAATGCTATAGCATTAGGACAACCTCATCGAAGCGCAATACAACGCATCCCTGAGGCTATAGCAAAGTAAGTGAAGCATTGCTATGTGGCATTTGTTCTGATCTTTTGTCAAGATTGTTTCAGGAAATATAGTGCAGGTCGTTAAGTAACAGTTAGATTGCTGACGTATTGGAATAGAAGTGCGGAGAATCGAAACTAAGATTTGAAGAATCTCGTAGGATCAGCAGAATCAACCTACTGAGATTAGAAAGAAAGATCAAGATTAGACCCTGACAGATTTGGAAAGGCCCAGTTCGCTGGACGTACGTCGCAAGTAGATCTGATTATATAAGGACACAATAGCCAACCCTAAAGGGAGTCGAAGTCGTCGGGGTCAAGGACCATTCTTATACGGCCAGACTCAAAAGAAGAGTGAGAGAAGTTACAAGGCACGAGAACTCCAAAAGAACCCAGCATCCTTCCTTGTAGTGAGACGAGGATAAGAAGACGTGGAGTTGTGACGTGACAGGGCTTCTTCCACGCCGTCAGAACCTCCATCAAACTTTCTATTTTTCTTTATTTAATTCTAGTTAATCTTTTGATCATGGGCTATTCTGTTATACTCTGTTTAGTGATTCCCTCATCAGTCATGAACTAAACTTCTTGTGGCTGAGTGAGGATGATTTCCTAAGTTTAGAATGAACCCAGTTGCTAGTTCTTAATTCAGTGCATTCAATTTGCTTATCAGTAATTTAATTTCTTGTCAATTAATGAGAGTTAAGGGCTAGTTCAGTGGCCTCGACTTACTGAGAGGGAATCGGGGCTAGACATCTAAGAAATAGTGATTGTTAGGTAGGCTGGTGCAAGGCTTGACCTATTATTGTAGGCTCCAGGAATGGGTCTACCGCTCATAACCATAACACCTTGAATTGTAATGATAACCTAATTAGAAAATCGCCATAGACACATGGGAGAAGTAAGTTAGGATTGTATGTATCAGACGCGAGAGCTTCGATAGATTAGAGTGGTGGGTTAACTGAATAACATTGTAAAAGGTGTTTATGTTGTAGCATTGCGAGAGCTGTGCAGTATAAATGCTATAGCAATGCATATATGCAACTGGGGGATTGATATGTTTATGAGGACTCTGAGCTTAGCCTATCTGTTAACTGATATCTTCTACGACTACGATCATTTGTCTATTTTCTTGTTTATTACTATAACTATAGAAACTCCCAAACTAATCGGACTTTATTTTCTTTTTAAACAAAACCTATTCTGTAATTCGGCGTCATCATTCGGTATCTCAGTCTCTGTGGAACGATACTCTACTTACTCTTTATTACTTGTTTGACTGGTTCACTTGCCATCAAGGAAATCTACCAACACTTGTATTAGTTGCCAATGATAGATAAATCTATAAATAGGATGTTGTTTAAATAAGAAAAGTGAAGTGTTGAAAAGTGATGTTTAGGGATAAGAGAATTAATTAATTAATGTAAGAGTAAATACCATTTTTGGTCCCTGGAAAACACACGGATGCCCTTTTTGGTCCCTGAAAAAAAAGAAGTCATTTTTTAGTCCCTAAAATGGAAAAATAAGGTCCATTTTAGTCCTTTTGGACTTTTTTTTGGACTTTTTAATCCCTCATAAATTCCCAAAAAGGTCATTTTTAGTCCCTAAAAAGGACCAAAACGACATTTCCTTTACTCAGGGACCAAAAAGGGCATCCGTGTGTTTTCCAGGGACCAAAAAGGGTATTTACTCTTAATGTAAAGTAGGAGGAATGTGTGACTTTAAGGAATAATGAAATTTTTATGTGTTATAAAAATTAGTGAAATTAGCTAGTTGATTTAGTCTCTTATAAAAATGACTGTTAAATTTTTTTAAACAATTATCTCATTTAAATTTTTGATTTAAAACTTTCCTTAACAAGTTATGAAATAAACATGGATAATTTGAAAAAACAAATTATAAATACTGTTTAGATTAAAAGATAATTATAAATACAATAGATAAAGTTGGCAATTGTATATTAGATAAACTTAATTAAGTCTTATATAATATTGTCTTAAATAATCACATGGATTTGCCCCATATATATTAGAAAACTTCAAATTCATCGTATGCCATGTTATAAAATTGCATTAGCCTTTAATATGACCCTCATAAAATTGTCTTAAATAATCACATGGATTTGTCCCCATCTTTTGGTGTACTGTCCTCATTCTTTGGTTGCTTGCTGGAATCTGTTCTTAGTTCAATGCATGTGTTTGTTTCTCATTTTCTTGATTAAGTGGCAATTGGTTGGCATAAGTGGCCAGTTGTATTGGCCACTTATATTTGTGACATGTTATTTTGTGAACTGAGGTATATCCCCACTGTATATATTTGTGTAGGGTTGGGTTGGGGAAGTATGGAAGGCGATCGTGATAGGAGTTAGATGTACAATCGTCTAACTTAGAAAAAACAACTAACTCAAACATTCTTGGAGGGTTTGGAAGAGTTCATCTAATTTGCTTTAGAGCAATCAACTAATTCAAGTACCTCGATCAGTTGTCCGTATGTCAAATGTAGGTATTTTAAAATTTCAAGATCCAGGCACGGTCAGAATCCATTTGTGTAAAAAGGGATTCATGAAGGATTATGAATGTTGGGAATGTCATGGCAAAGTTCGACAGACACCGAGTGGTTATTACGGGAACAATAGACATCGAGACAACCTTAATCAATGTGAACAGTTGGTGATGGATGTTGCAAGACCGTCGATTGGCCAATATTTTGATCCTGTTGCCCATGCTGAACTATCATACATGGAAGAGGAGATTGGTACATATAATCAACCATCATACATGGGAGAGCATCCCAATCCAGAAGTTGATAGGTTCTATAAAATGCTTCAAGATGCGCAATGTCCATTATAGGAAGGTTGCGAACACATTGAAAATAGTAAACATTCATCGCTATCGGCTACCTTAGCAACACTAAGCTTGAAGACTGATCACCATATGAGTGAGAGGAATTACAACGAAATGATGCAGATTGTAACATCCCGAATTTTGGACCCTGAGAATTGAGAATAAGCCTAAAGTAGGCGAATGACTAAACCCTATTTGGGAAGAGTCTCAAGGATGCCGAGAGATAGGAAGCCTCTCAAATACTAAGTAACTCGATTATACGGGTTGGTGGACCTAGTATATATAAGCCATGGAATCAAAGTGCCAGTGAAAAAGGGGCATGGAAGACCTATATGGTATAAATCCAATTGGAAAAGATGCCACCTAACTATGTCCTGAGGTATAGGGCAATTAGTTGAGCGAAAATATACTGGTATAAGTAAGTCTACAGGATTTTTAGGGCAGTCGGGTATGCCCTGCGTTTTTTAGAAAAACATTGGTATGTGGTATTGTTTGTCGAGTCTTGGAATGCGTGTCGCAATCCCGAGTAAAACCCTAGCAAAATTCTGGGCAAACACCAATAAAGTAGCTCTATTAAAGTAAATTTAATAAAGTAAGGTTATGATGACTAATGATGACATACTTTTGTATTGGCCCAATAAAATTATGACATGTGTCTCATCATCATGACAAGGAAAAAAGCTACTTTTGTGTTGTGTAACATCCTAATTTTTAATTTAGGATTTAGGTATAATTATGAAATAAGTATATATGATAAATGTGTTTATTGCGAAATTTTGGATTAAAATAATTATGAGATTAATTATTGGAAATTTAGGCTTATTTTTCCTTAATTAATTTATTTTGGAAAAAAAATACAATAAATTCAATAAAAGGATAATTTGGGCTGAAAGATTATAGAAATTATATTTTTGGCCTAGGAATGATTAATCAAGAAGGAAAAATCCATATGGAAATTAAGGATTTATTGATAATTGCAATTAGATAAAGAAAGGAAATAATTGCAAGAAATGAAATTTTGGAATTATATTTGATAGGTCAAGAAGGCTTATACATTCATCGTATTTTCGGCCCATATGTTCCTTATTCTTGTAAAACACCTACACTCCCTCAAAGTAATATTTCCATTCTTGGGCCAACGTCACAAAATAGAGATAAAGAAGATCACTTTAGAATACATACAGAACCAATAAGCAGCTCACTTTGCTCCATTCATCAGCCCATTATACTCCATTCGAATCAACAACAAACCAAATACCCATTGCCCAATTCATTTAATCTCTTAAGAGCCCAACATGGCAAAAGCATCATATATATAATTAAAAAAAAAAAAGAGAGAGCAACAAAAGCAATTCATACACGTAACCGGCACAGTACCATACCTCTGATTCATATTTTGCTTAAACACGTAAACAGTCTCAGCGCCAAAAGCCCAAAGAGATTATATCAACACCCTAACCCTCTCTCATCATCATTTTGAGTTCAGTCTGATCACGCAAGACCAGGAAAGAATCAGAACCGCCATACTTCTTCTTTCAGCAGATCTTATCGAGCCCTTCACCGAAGAAAAACCCGTTGGTCCACGATCGTAAAACCGGACCCTTAGTGCTCTATATAATTCATACTCCTTAAACCCCCATTCATTCACCTGCTGCAAACAAGACCAAGACCGAGAGAGGGAGAGAGAGATTCAGCTATTCTTTCCTCAGCAAAACACGCCGAAGAACGGGGTGTTTGGTTTTGTCTCACAAGCTAGGAATTATAGGTAAGTCATTAAGTTTCTTTCCCTCTAGTTACCGTCAGTTTCCAGCGAAAAGTGTGAATATTAAGCTAGAGGAAATAGACCACGAGTTGCTGAAACTAAAAACTGAAAAACAGGGATCATTATCTTTTAGCTTGTACTTGCGTCTTTGACTCGCTCCTTCACTGTTCAGTATTTAAATGTATAGGTGTCTTTGAGTTTATGTCCCTTTCACTGCATACGTAGGCATGTGCATTTATAGACAAACTTGAAATTATACGCTTTAATCTTGATAATGTAGAGCCTTTTTGTAAGCAGTGATTGTACGGTTAATTTATTTCGAGTTAAGGTTAAGTTTGGAATTGAGGTAACCAAGGTTAATTTATTTTATATACTTGTTATGGACTATAAGTGTTTTTCTAAGCCTTACTTTTATATAAACTACTTATATGTGTTTTGAAAAATTATGTGTATGTTTGAATATAAAATTATTTCAGTGAAACTGTGTATTTAAGTGAATATAATTATTGGGGTTGTTATGGTTGTGATGGTTATAATGTTTGTTGTGAGATGATGTATATGGAATAATAATTTAGTAAAATGTTGTTGAAAAATTTAGTGCTATATTATTTTGTTGTGGGTTATGTTGGGTTGTGTGGAAGAGATTGAGGGTGAAATTGTGTTCATTGACTCTCCCATTCCTGGCCCGGATTTGAGTTGAGTGTTTTGGGCGGACACCTCCCTGTTACGGTATATCGTGGTGGCATGGGAGGGGACAGTATTCTTGAAGTGACTAGCTAACCTTGGCTGGGTATACTAGCACTGATAGGTTGTACCACGTCCAGAGGAAATAAGGAGGAGCAGGATGGATGAGTGAGGATTGTTCTAATTATTTTGGATTGTTGTGTATTATTTGTTCTATTTTAGTTATTAAATAATATTATTATTATGTTAATAAACCTGCTTCTCCGACTTGCAAGCCATTTCCTGTATATTTGATAAATTAATTCTGGTTACGGGGACTTTATGTCGCACCCCATTATTATTAAATTTTTCAGGTGAAACCTCTAACCTTAGTAGAGGACAAGGGAAGCAGTTAGAGGCATAGACGTCATGAAACTTGTAGGCCTCTTTTTTGGTATTAGGGCTGTATTGATTTATATATTGCCATCATAGGGCCCTCATATTTTTGAAATACTACATTAACTACTTTTGGATGACAGTTGATTTTCTGAAGGCCTCGTTTTATACACTATCAAATTATAGCGAATCCAATTTCCTATCTTGTGCGAACATTGTTTTGTGAAGACCCTTTGTTGTGGGGTTCATGTTGTATGACTTATGGGCTATAAAATCTCCTGTTCGATAATTGTGCCCTGAGTTATGAATTTCCTGTAGTGGGTTTGTGGGCAAAATTTGTGCCCTGGACCCCGAGGTGTGTGTATTGAAAAGAAAAAGGGTTTTCTATAATTACCTATTAATCCAATTTTAAGACAAATTATGATTAATTGTTGTTTCGTAAGAAAGGATCTTTTCATGTTGGACCAGTAAAAGCATGACACGTGTCCCTTCATAATTACAGGTGCAAAAGTCAAAAAACTTGTGGAAGAAGTTATGTGAAAGGAGATATTTTGAGGGCATTTTGGTTAATTGTTATAAGGGACATATGTGCATGCAATTAATATGAAATGATGACTCAAAAGCTTCTTAAATAAGGTTCAAATTCGTGCAAAACAAGGAGGAGAGAGAAAAGTCAACAAAACTTGTAAAATAAGCCAATTTAAGAGGATATTTTGCAAGGGTACTTTGGTTATTTGATTTGGGGGATTTTTAAGTTCCCTCTTGACATATTTTAAGACATTTTGCACTCTTGTTTGCATGAGTATTTTGACTGAGAGCTCAAGGACCATAGAAATTAAAGTGACAATGCAGAAGGGCACATGGCATTTAGTTATGCCCTAGGGTATGAGATAATTAGTTAAGCAAAAATGTGCTAAAATAAATATGCACATGGCATTTCCTGGATGGACAAGGGTTCTCTGCATTTTTAAAGAAAAAGAGGAGGAAAGAGAAGTTACTTGGAGAAGAAGAAAAATGTCAAATCAAGCATCATGAAGAGAGAGAAAAGAATAAAAAAAATAGGATTAATATCTACTACACATTTGAATTAGATTTAAATATGATTTGACATGTAATTATGAGGGGCATAAGGGTAAAATGGCGCCATGACCTGATCTACCTAGGGAGTCTTCACATTCTTGGAGAAAAAGTAACAAAAGGTACAAGCTTTTAACCACAATACACTGTATGGACCATTGGACAGAAGCTTGCATTAAAGTAAATGTTATAACTTATATTTTTGGGCAGCAAAGGAATCAGATTTTTTGGACCAAATGGCGCCACATCTGCCCCTAGAAGACTCTATATTTTTTTGGAGAAGAAGCAAGGGAATCATGTAATAACTTGAGGCACCCTTTAGACCAGTGGATAATAGCAAAAATTGGATATTTCACCTACACCTTGGAGTCTATTTAAGGACCCTTTCTACCCAATTTTGGGCTGTCTTAGACGTGCTCAAGGAGAGGAGAGGAGTGTCCAGCTGAGTCCTTGGTCTAGGAGGAAGAACAAAGCATACGTAACTGAAGATTCAAGGTAAGCACTCAACCGATGACTTGATAGTTTTGTTTTAAGTTTCTGCCCTATGATGATGAACGTGGGTATGCAGTGGAAATTTGATATTTTTTAGGTTTCCAATGAGTCCAAAACATGATTTTTTGTGGGGATAAGTCAAGGTTACCATTTTCACACACGAAAAGCCCTAAGTCTTAAGTTATGCAAATCTGTTGATTCTTGAGTTTTCTGGGCAGCGAATGGTAATCGGATGTTTTAAAATAGTAAATGAACTCCGTTTGCCTAGAAATTTTATAAGGTGAAATTAGACATCCTAAGATTCATTTTGGTATAAGATTTTGTGTCATTTTGGTTTCTCTACTAAGAGATATTTATTGTTGAAAATAGCTCAAAAACTTGAACTTCGTCTCGGACCATCGGCTAGGGTTTGGGTATAAGAGAAAGATACGAACCCAGATGACCTTGGAAATTATTTTTACTATACACTATACATCGTAAGAGTTCTATGGCTGCTGATTTCACGTCAATCGGAGTTTTCTAGAATTTGTTAAAAATCTTTGAAGCCAAATCATTGTTTCTGGAATTTTTGGGAAGGGGCGAATTTCATTATTTTGGAAGAAGAAATCTACACAAGTGTTTATATGGGTTTTGCTTGCTGCACCTACGGATATAACGCGTATGGGACGTATTTCAAACACCGGGGAAGATTTTACTTTTTACAAGTGTTCCATTGTGGTTTGATTTTGAACTCTAGAACATTTTGGAGATACAGGTGTTTCCGGTTGAACAGATTGGCAAACTTGAGGTAGGGTTGAGGATTGAGGATGAAGAAATAAGGAATGCCTTATCGCTTTTTGTATCTTATGTTTTAGGGATGACAGTAAGATTTACTTTCTGCTTAGTATTTACTATGGGATGACTATACCATTAACCTTACGGGGACTTGTTTATTTTTAGTTATCGTACTTTTACCAATATATTGTATTTGTCCAAACTGGCAACATGGTCTATTGCATTCACTTTGATACATCATAAAAAGGATTAAGTAATGAAGGAAAGGTAATAAATAAAAGGAATCCCTCTAACCCGCCATCCAAAAAGGCGAGGCCGGTAGGGGTGTAACACAGATCATGAGTAAGGTTGTTTCCAAAGACAATAATTTACCGAAGGATTTTTACCAAGCAAAAAAAAAAGGTGAAAGAGCTTGGGCTTAGATGTGAAAAAATCTATTGCTTCCCTAGAGGATGTATGTTGTATTACATGGATGATGCTGAGCTGACCAATTGTAAATTCTGTGAACATGACAGATACAAAGTTGTGAGGAATGGAAGAAAAATGACCCTTCAGGCATTAAGCAAGATGTGGTACTTTCTTCTCATGCCCAGACTTTAGAGATTGTATTCATCAGAACAAATAGCTGCTCACGTGAGATGGCACTGGGAGCATCGCAGCGATGACAAATTTATGACGCATCCATCCGATGCCGAATCTTGGCTTAAATTTGACGAGGCAAATGTTTTGTTTGCATTAGATCCTTGTAATGTCCATCTTGGTTTATGTTTGGATGGGTTCGATCCCTTCAACAAGACAGGCAGGAATTATTCTTGTTGGCCTGTGATTATGACTCTGTACAACCTCTCATCTTCTATGTGCATGAGAAGAGAGTTTTTGTTCCTTAACGCATTAATCCCTAGGCTATCCAACCCCAAAAAGAAGATAGATGTGTACCTCAGGCCTTTGATAGACGAGTTGAAGATGTTGTGAAGTGAAGGGGTTCTTACGTACGATGTATCATTGAGCTAGAATTTCACCATGTGGGCTGCCTTAATGTGGAAGATAAATGATTTCCCTGCATATGGGATGTTGAGTGACTGGAAAACGTCGGGGAAGCTTGCATGTCTGGTATGTCTTGAACATAATGTGGGTTTTAGTTGTAATACAGTGACAATGTCTGTTGGTTTGACAGGAATCGGCGATTCCCACCCCTCGATCATCCGCTTGGGAGAAATAAAAAAGGCTTTAGGTGGAATGTGGTCAAATGGGAAAATCAACCTCGTTGTTTAAGTGGCCAAGAAATATAGGACAAAGTGAAGCACATTTAAAGTGTTGAAGAGGGGGATGCTTCTAGCGAACTTGAGGGATATGGTGTTGATCATCATTGGAACAAACGCAGCATCTTTTGGGAACTACCATATTGGAAAGATCAATTATTAAGACACAACCTCAATGTCATGCATATTGAGAGGAAGGTGTTTTGCAATATTCTGTACACCGTGATGGACACCAAGGGCAAAACGAAGGACACAGGCAATGCAAGACAAGACATAGAAGTGATTTGCAAAAGGCCTAATTTGCATTTGGTGGAGTATACCACGGGACAGACTTTCAAACCTAGAGTGTCGTATACATTCAACAAAGAGCAGAATTTAGAATTGTTGCGATGGGTTAAAGATTTGAAACTCCCGGACGGTTATGCATCAAACTTGTTAAGATGTGTCGATATGCACAAGAGAAGTTATTTGGGATGAAGAGTCATGATTGTCAAGTTTTTTTTTCCAGAGATTGTTGCGGTGGGCCTTCAAAGCACTACCGAAGCATATATGGTCTATTCTGGTGGCATTTTCTATGTTCTTCAGAGAAATTTGTGCTTCTGAGGTTAATGTTGAAAAGTTACGGCACCTGGAGGCGAGCATGCCAATAACGCTATGTAAGTTAGAGATGGAGTTTCCTCTTAGGTTATTTGACTCAATGGAACATTTTCCTGTTCACTTGGCCTACGAAGCAAAGGTAGGAGGTCCGCAACAATATAGGTGAATGTAGCCGTCTAAGAGGTAATATATATATTTATTTCACACAGTTATTAATTCACCCACATGGTGCCATAGTTTATAAATATCCTGTGATTGTCCATTATAGGTTTTTATGCATACTTAAGTACAAGATTAAAAATCAAAGGTATGTTAAAGGATCTATCGCTGAAGCGAAATCAAAGGTATGTTGAAGGATCTATTGCTGAAGCGTATCTAGTTGAAGAGACCACTAAATTTGCATCATACTATTATCTCCTTGAACTTATATCAAGATGGAGAGGGGTACCTCGCAACGATGACAGTAGTGATACTAGTGCTCAGATTTCAATATTTAATTTTCCAGGCCGGGTCATGGGAAAACATTGTAGGTCAACTCTGGATGGAAGAAATAAGTGAGTAGCGGAGTGGTACATTCTAAACAACTGTGAAGAGGCTGTCTTGTACTTAGAGTAAGATTTCCTCTATTTTTACTATTATGATAAGTATTAAAATATTAATTTAATTTTTTGTTACAATTACTTCTCTAATTGGGTCTGATCGACAAATCCTTTGATGTCGGATTTCGAAGTTGATCAATTCATGAACGCTGAGTTTCCTCAATGGTTACGATCCTACTTTGTGGAAAATCAATCAGCTCCCCATGATGTTGCATGGAGTTTATCTTATGGAGTTGCAACAGTTGTTACCTGGTGAAAAATATGTAATCAATGGGTATCGATTTGCAACTCTTGAAGCGAACGCAAATACACTGTGTTGCAATTACGATGTATGTTGTCGAGGTGGCCAAGTTGACGAGGTCGAGGGCGACTACTACGGGAAGTTAATTGACATAATTCAGCTGGATTACTAGTGGGACAAGTCAGTGACTCTGTTTAAATGTGAGTGGTATGATAACACTCCTTGTGGGACAAAAGTGCACAAATATGGAAATGTTGAGATCCATTGGTCAATGAGATATACGGTTGGTTATGACACATTCATACTAGCTCAATAGGCGGAACAAGTTTATTATAGAGTAAATACCCTTTTTGGTCCCTGGAAAAACACATTTGACCCTTTTTCGTCCCTGAGTAAAAAAAATGTCATTTTGGTCCTTTTTAGGGACTAAAAAGGACCTTTTTGGGAATTTCGAGGATTAAAATATGCAAAAAAAATTGATCAAAAGGACTAAAAGGGACCTTATTTTTCCATTTTAGGGACTAAAAGCGACTTATTTTTTTTCAGGGACCAAAAAGGGCATCCGTGTTTTTTCCAGTGACCAAAAAGGGTATTTACTCTTTATTATACATCATACATCATATCCCTCCAAGGGTGGAGGGGAGTTATCAAAACCAATACCCAAGTTGAAAGAGTCAGAAACAAATGACGGTATGACTGAACCATTCCAAGCTGATGTGGAACATGTACCGCCCGTAAATATTGCCGAGGACGATATAGCAAGCAATTTGTTTGATTCCGTTGTGGAGTTAGAGTTGATTCCTATCCATATTGACGATGAGGAATCAGATGATGAGGCACAAGAGATTTATTCTGATAATGAATCTGAATTTAATGACTATGAGACTCCAGAGGAAGGCGTGTAAGCAGAGGTCGAATAACAGGAATCGTCTAGTTGATTTGTGTTAGTTCTTTGTTTATGACGATATGTTATACTAGATACTCTGTTACTTTACTAGTGACATATTAAGTATATTTCTTATATTTATATATATTTTGGCATAATGTTTATAAGTGTCTAGAGATGGAGCATCCAACAAGGCGTTCAAGCAGTGGTCGTAGTGGTGGTAGAGCCCGGCCCCATCCTATCAGAGGGGGTAGGGCGACATCATCTGCCCCCTCTGTTGGCAGAGGTCTTATCTCTTCCCCAGAACTGCCGCCACTTTATATGTCATCTTCACCGTCTACTACCGACTCTGTTATGGGTGGTACAGGTGTGCCTGTCACTCCCACTTATCCACATCAAGGGGAAGAGTAGGTTTACTTTACGATTTCTGATTGATTTGCATATATTTTGTTTTCTTTAAGCATCTATGTACTAAAATTTTCAATACTTCACATTTCTACCTTCAACACATTGCGTCGCCTCGCAGCCAGGTCGGGGAAGCTAGTTCCTCAGATACACCAGTCTGGGGATCACTTGATCCTGCAACAGGGCTCGTGTGGATCTATCCTATCGGCAACCAAGAGTAAGTCATGTAAAGTTACTACTAATGTTACGATTATTTACCTTTAGTTTGTATGCTAATATTTGCATCATTTCCTTTGTCTTTAGGTTTCAGCCTTATGGTCTGGTGATGGATTTCATGGGGGACTAAATATTTCGTAATTAGAATCAACTTTGGGCCAATTGGACAAAGATTCCTCAGGACGTTCGCAATGCTTGGTTCAATCAGTTTTTGGTAAGTTATGTGCTTTATGGTTATTAATTTATTATCAAAATGCAAATTGATTAAGTACTTTTATAATTTGGAGCACTAATTGTTCATATTATTGATTTTCAGGGAAAGTTTAGGTGGTTGCTTGACCATCTGGGAAATTTGAAAAAAGCTTACAACTACAAGGGGAGCCACTGGTTGTCTGATAAGTTTTATAAATTGAGAAATAATTTAGGCAAGAAGGATTGGATTCAACCTGAGACCGCAGAACAATTATTTCATAGATGGGCCACCGATCCCAAATTTAAGGAAAAATGTGAGAAAAATAAATCCAATAGGGCCTAAATGGATGGATCGTCACATACTGGCAGCTCCATTCCATTTAGTGAGCATCAACGAAAAATTGTAAGTACACGTTATTTTCTAATTCAGTATTCAATATTTTGTACTTTGAAGTAATTAATTAATGGTCATCAGAAGTTCCTGCAGAAATGATTGATTGGACTACATTTGAGCGGACCCATTCCCAGGAGTCTAAAGGTAGAGGGAGGTGTTGGATTAACACAAGTCACATCAATTAGCGGTGAGACATTTATATCATTTATTATTTGTTTCAGGCACCAACATATTTATTTCATTTTACATGCCTTATTTGTGATGTATTTTTATGCTTGTAGGAAATCTATCAGAAGTTGTCGCAGGAGAGCGACTCGTAGAGTGAGAGCGACTCGACATCCTCTCAGTTCGATAACGAGAGTCTATTCATTCAAGCTGCAGGCGAATTTAACAAGAAAGTGAGACTCTTCGGGGTGGGTGCCTCTACTGGCCGACTGAAGCCTACGAAGCGCTCCTCATCCGGCACTGAAGGTGTTTCTGCAGGTAAACGTAATACATTTGATATTGATTGTTACATTTTTATTCCCTCGTCCATTTAAATGAAGTACAAAAAATAAACTTACTTCCTAATGTTGTTTTTGCAGATGAGCTGAAGAAGATGAAGGCATTGGTGCAGGAGTAAGCAGCTCAGCTGAGCTAGACATAACAACAGACGAGTCAGCAAGAAAATGAGCTGCATTAGACACATGAGATGATGAGGCAGATGCAGCTTGTACTACAGTCCCTAATGAAGGACAATGGTATGAGGTCGACTCCTGGTGATGATGACCATCCTGGTAATGATTGTAACATACATCCTAAATTTTGGGATTTGAAATTGGAACATTATAGGGAAATTTGATTATGAAATTTGGCCTAAAATAATTATGAAGTTAATTATTGGAAATTAAGACCTATTTTCCCCTTAATTTATTTCGGGAAAAAGAATAAATTCAAGTAAGGAATAATTTATGCCTAAAAATTCTAGAAACCAAATGATTAAATTAAGTATTTGGAAAAGTAGGAATTCATTTTCCGTGTAATATATATATAATACGAGATGCATATATCAATTGCCGCGAGTAGAAGGGCCGGATCACGCAGGAAATAAGCGAGCCCAAAACAAATACCAAACCAATATATATACCTAGCCTAACCCGTAATAGCAAAACAAACCCATATAAACATAGGCAGCCCAAAACGCAACAGCAGAAGCATAAAAATGTAACAGTAGCGATGTAGATACTCAGCGTCAGTTACGAAAAACAAAAGAGAAATCATGAAAAGCAAATAGATCATGATGGCGTATCTCCCAGCCTCGACTATTCACACAACCAGTGAGCCATACTTCTCGAGACGCATGACATTAACCCATGGTCCATAATCTTTCTCTTCGGACCGGCGTTCCCTTTCATCTCAGACTGGACCATGAGTGCCTATTTAAAACGTTGTGCTAGCTTCTCATTCATCCACTTCCTTCAGCCCAACTAAAGCCGAGAGCGAGAGTGAGTTCCGAGAGCGAGAGAGAGATCGAGAATAGGATAGAGAGAGTCAGAAACACATCTGGTTTTTTACCCTGTTTTCATACCAGCAAAACAAAGACATCTTGACCAGTGAGGATAATGTTCAAGTCTGGCGACCGAGGTTAGCTACTGTCACATATGTCTATGTATGTATTCAGCGGCGGAGTCACACTACTGTTTATGTGGGCAAGTGAACCTATAAAATCTTTAAAAAATATATATGTTGTAAATGAATTTTATTACAATAAATCTAATTGGATTAATTGGTTAAAGCTTTGGTCATCTATGTTAAAGGGCCTGGGTTCGAACGCCGGTTATCACTTTTTTTTTGGCAATTTGATTTTCTCAACCTCAACAGCTCAACTCCCCCTTTTTGTTTGGCAATTTGATTTTCTCATCCCTCAACTCACGCTCCGTTCGCCGACTTCACCCCCAAATCATTCCGCCAATTTCGCCCCCAAATCATTTCATCGTTGCCTGATTTTGGTTTCCTTTTCAGGGTTCGGAAATAATTCAGGGTTCAAGTTCGTTGAGTTCACTTTTGTCGTTGCCTGATTCTGGTTTCCTTTTCAAAACGTGCGAAGATTTCTGCTTCTGGGTTCGGCAAGCGTCGTTAATGCTTCTGGGTAATTGACGGATTAGAAATTCTCAGTCTTCACCTGCACTCGTCCTTCTGGTTATCGTCTAGTTTTGGGGTTCGTCGTTATCGCCATTAGCCAGCGTCGACAGTTTGATTCTCGTCTGATTTTTGTTGGGTTTTGCAGTTGATGGAAATCCATACTTTCTATACTTTTCTGTAAGCAAGATATTGCTTCCCTCATCCTGGAATAGTACCTAGAGCATCTGAACTGATTTTTGCAATTTTTGGGTGGTTGCATTTTCAAAAAACAATATCTTGAGATGCTTAGTTTTTCTGGTAACATGTGAGGAGGGTGATTTTTCTGGTAACATAATGCATGGTCTGCTTTAACTGTCATTGGCATCATATGTTTTCAATTTTTACTGGTTATCTATGTTGCGAGTTGGTAGCTTAATTCTTAATCTTTTCTTGTTTCTTTTTTGTGGTTGCAGTTCTTTGTGGCAACTGGAAGTGTGTAAGTATCTTCTTCCTCTCTCCTCTTTTCCCCCTTCTTTTTAGTTTCTTGTCCATCAAATATTTGGGTAATGGAAAAGTTTTAGTCCAATAATCCCTATAAAATTGCAATACTCACAGTTGGCAATTTTAAATTTCAATGTTTTCTTGTTAAGTGTTTTAACTTTGTCGTTCTCAACCTATATATATATATATATATATATATGAAAGTAACGGCATGGACCTTGCTTTTGGAAGATGTTTATGATGTGATCTATCTGACAGGGCTACAGCACTGATAGACCATTTTTTAATTCCAAATTTTCCTTATAGTTTTACTCATTATGCCACTTTTACAAAATTTCCCAAACATGGGCTGTTAACTAGTCTCTAATTAATACAATATGCACATGGCTATTTTATTTCTTCATTTGTTCTGTATTTTCTCCCTCCTAAAGTCTGAAATAGCAGCACAGGTTGTGTAGCACTGTTTCTTATTTCATCAATAGCTACACCATCATAGTCAAAACTTCTTTTAAAAACTTTGAAATTACCCTTTTAAATTAGAGAATCTTTTTGTGCATAAAACACACGCTGCATGGTCTACTATGTACTACCCATGGATTCTGCATATTTATTGGGTAAAACTCAGTGCTATTAGTTGGATATATAGATGAACGATTGGAATTATGTAAGTAGCATGAGGAAATTTCATTAGTTTTATTCCTTGTTAACTATGTGAAGCAAATCTAAACAAGATAAGAAATCACTCTTTCTTGTTTGCCATTAAATATGCCAAACAATGCCTCATGTCAGAATTTTCTAGCTGCAAGACTTTCTTTCATGGTTTGATGAATATCCTTCCACCTATTAGCTACTTTTTGTGAATAATTAAATTTAGTGTTTCTCTATGTTTCTAATATAAGTAATTTAGTTTTTCTAATGTTTTGTTTGCATTTTCCTGTGTGGGTCCGCTACTTGATGTGAACATGTATTTCTGATGCATTTCCTTTGGTTACGCTACAATTACTGGTTTTTCCAGTTCTCATGATTTGTATCAAACTATTTCTTGTGTTTGAAATTTATTCAGGCTGATTATTGTGCACTTAAATATCATTTGCTGTCCATTGAAATCATTAATACTATGTGGTTATATACTTATATATGTTTTATTCTATAATATATTATCTACAATTAAATATTTTTGTTTTGTTTTCTAGAATGGCACAAAAGACTCTATCAGCAAGCTTGTCTCTGACTTGAACAGCTCTAAATTGGAGCCTGATGTTGGTGAGATATGTTAAATCTTCAATTTGATGCCTTTTCAATTGAAAGATGTAGAGAATATCCAAGTAAACTTGCGTTCTGCTTGTTATTGACTCCTCACAATCTGGAAATGAAGTTGACGCATTTTAAATTGAAAATGAGGTTATCTAATCATGTTGATTCATTTGACTAGTACATGATAAAGTAAATATGCTATCCCAATGGTGTCACGCATGACTGTGCTCTCCATACTCCATCTCATAAACAAGTTAATGCAAAGTGTTTGGACATAGGGGTGTATTGGCCACCTCATATGCATGATTAGACTACTTTGATAAAGAAGCTGTCCAAAATGGTGTGATAACTTTTATATCCTGACTCTTGAGGTGCTGGCATACTCCAGCACAGAACAAAAATTGGAGGACCTGGTCATTTGTGCTAAAAGGATTAAAGAATAGGTGTCTGGTGGCTGCCTCAACTCATGTTTGGTCTGCTTTAAGTCTCCCGCGTTCACTGTGGTTGAAGAGCATAAGCCAAAAGAACAAAAACCCAATGCCAATGAGAGAACTCATTATGAACTCATTGTGGAGGAGATCAGAAGAATACAAAAGGAGTGGTGGGAAACTTGAAACCAAACTGGTGATCAGGAAGAAAACACATATATTTATAGAGTAAATACCCTTTTAGGTCCCTGGAAAAACACGCTCTACCCATTTTGGTCCCTGAGTAAAAAAAATGTCATTTCGGTCCTTTTTAGGGACTAAAAATGATTTTTTGGGAATTTGTGAGGGATTAAAATGCCCACAAAAATGACTAAAAGGACTAAAAGTGACCTTTTTTTTACTGTTTAAGGACTAAAAATGACATTTTTTTTACTCAGGGACCAAAATGGGTAGTGCGTGTTATTTCAGGGACCAAAAAGGGTATTTACTCATATTTATATAGTTTTAAAAGAGTCAAATTTGGATAATTTCTGGAAGTTTCTTTTAAAGATGTTGGAAATGTGCCTAAGGTAAAATGAAGACTTGTTTTCCCAGTGTATGTTTGGATGCGCTTTCTAAAATGATTTGTTAGCTCTAAATAGATTTTAATATTAATTGTTTGGAATATTTTTAACAAAATCAAGGTTGTAATATACATAATTGATTAAAAATTTAATCTAAATTAGGTACAATATCTACTAGTACCGAAAAGATTATACATATTGATCATTTTTTGCCTCATTTAATGATTAAATATTGTGTATGCAGAGACATCATTTTAACTCTAAATTTGTAATTAACGTTTTTAACCGTCAAATTTGTTATATGAGGGCGTCATTCAAACTCTGAATTTATACTTAATTATGGCTTTTAACCGTTAAATAAAGGGTAAATTATTTGACAATTGAACAATACAAAACCTCAAGTAATTAATAAGGTTAGAGTTGGCGCTGTGTCTTCCAAATTCTAAAATTTGATTCTTTATTCTTAAAACAGATATTTTTTAGAAATAAAAAATAAAATTTCCTTAATAATTGGTTTTTAGTAAAGTGTTTTGTAAAGAAAAAGAGCAATATGATATATATATATATATATATATATATATATATATATAACAACTTTTCCATATTTTGTTACTTTTAATTTTATGCAATTGGGGAAAAAGTGGAAAACAAATGTTTTTATTTTTCCCTAGAACAATCATCTAAATGTATATATAGTTTAATTTCTTACCAAAACATATTTTGAAAAATAATTTAATAAAATTAAACATCAACGGCCCCAGACTAATCCGAGATCGGGTAAGCCCCTTTCGGGGGGAAGCTTCTACCACCCACGCCTGCTGCATTCCCACGTTTCAAACTCAAGATCCGTGGTTAAGATAGGACAACCCATTACCAGTTGACCTAAGCGCTTGGTGGTAGGCCTCTCTCCTTTCACTTGTATGCTTCAGCAACTAACATTTTGTGTATCATAATCCAAATCCAATGTTATTCGGATTCATGTGGGCTACCCGTTGCTTTGTCGGACTTCTAGATGCGCCCTGATTCTTACAAAAATTAATAACTAAAATAATAATTTAACAATTTGAAAGAAATAATCACATTAGGCTGAAAAAATGATAAGGGCAATAATATAATATCTCTTTTACTTTGAGAAAAATTACGTTAAACAGGTTGATATAGCTTTTTTATGCGAGTAAATACCCTTTTTGGTCCCTGGAAAAACACATTTGACCCTTTTTGGTCCCTGAGTAAAAAAAATGTCATTTTGGTCCTTTTTAGGGACTAAAAAGATCAAAAGGATTAAAAGGGACCTTATTTTTCCATTTTAGGGACTAAAAGTGACTTATTTTTTTTTCAGGGACCAAAAAGGGCATCCGTGTTTTTTCCAGGGACCAAAAAGGGTATTTACTCTTTTTATGCATTCAAGTTAAAATGTCAAAATCTAAAAAGTTTCGAAAGTCAAATATTTTTCATGAACTTTAAGGATTCAAAATATTAAAATTATACGGATTAATTATAAATTTTGTATGCCACGGGTGGAAAAAAGGCTTTTAAGACAGGACAAAACAGGTATATTAGGACCGGACCTGCCACCAGTCTTGTTCCAAGCGGTATTAAAAGTCTCCCTATTAAGACCGGACTTGTAAACGGTCTTAAAGAGTTTCTTTTAGACCGGACATTTTAAACCTTCGGTCTTAAAAGTCGTACTAAATAAATCTGAAATATTTTTTGTTCGGTTCTAAAACTCAAACTTTAAGACCGGACAAAAACTCAACCGCTCTTAAAGATCCGAATATTAAGACCAGACAAATATAAATCCGGTCCAAAAAATAGTAGATTCTAATACCAGACGACTAATTATCCGGTCTTAAAAGACTTACTTTCAAGACCGGATGTTATAAATGGACCGGTCTTAAAAGACCAACTTTTAAGACCGGCTTAATACCTTTAAGAGCGGTCATAGAAGTACATCCGGTCTTAACATTTGAACATTTAAGACCTTCTTATTTATTTGCAATCTAAATTTTCCCGAATTTTTTCCCTATTCTGTTCTTCCTTATCATATATATATACACAAAACCACCATCCAAAACAGCACATAAAAGTCGATATACTTTAAGCTACAAGCTATGAACATGAATAAATTGAATTGGGAAAAAGAATACAAATATTATCCACCATGAGTTATGTGGCATCTTAAGTCTACAACAGCTAAAGTAATTTATACAATAAGCTAAGATAACTAATTACAATCACAATGAGTTACAAATACAGCACGTAAATCAACATACATGTAGTCCAATATATTATTCACCATGCCTTCATTTGATTCCCACCCAACAACGTAACATGCATCCTCTTTTATAACATGCCCCTTTGAAACGGATCACGCCACAAAAACAAAACAAGAACAAATTCATAGTCAATGATGACATTGTTTAATTAAGAACATAGAAGGAATATAATATAGTTAAAACCTTAAAGTTTTCTAAGAATTTTGCATATGAATATTACCTTATGAATTGGCTCTTTTATAAAGTGATATCCTCCCATATCCCTTCTTGATGATCATTTCTTATGACGGGTTCATTATCCGCTTCATCTTCTTCGTTCATGTCCGGTAGACCCCTTGAAAAAGGAATACTCTCAGGAAGACCATAATTTGAATGACTTTCCTCATCAATATCAATGACCCTCTTTCCTTGGAGAGCTACAGACCACATTTTATTTTCTTGATCGCTGATATAGAATACTTGTTTCGCATGGTCTGCCATAATAAAAGGTTCATCTCCAAAACTTCTACTATTGACATCGACTAAAGTAAATCCTAGCCGATCGATCGAACACCATTATTGACATTAACCCACTTGCATTTGAAGAGGGAAATCTAATTTTGACATAGTCCACCTCCCAAATCTCTTCAATAACCCCATAATATGGCATGACCGCCAATTTAGGCCTCTTGTCTTTCGAACGGAGAAATGCATAGATTCACCTCTAACATAACACCACTATTCGGACTGTGCTCCTATCATCTAGGGACTTCGTGTAAAATGTATAACCATTGATCACATACGAATTCCAACTTATGACATCAACCTCGGGACCACGTGCTAACCATTTCATTGTATCGAAACACATTCAGATCCCTCGACCTTTTGTTTGAACCGGTTTGCAAAAGTTACGTTATGCTCCCTAATCAACCTTTGTTCGGTCATTCGATGGTTTTCTTTCCTTACAGCTTCTTTATGTACAGATATGTTGGATTGAACTTCATCAACATTTTTCAATGACGTTTTGGAAGCCCAATATGTCTTACTTTGGCCAAATAATTTTGAAAGAATTCCATGGCCTCTTCAGAAACATATTTCTGAATAATTGATGCTTCTCGCCGGTACACGTTCTTCACATACCCTTTTAGGAATTTCATAGATCTTTCAATAGGGTACATCTACCGTAAATGGATAGGGCCGCACAACTTTATCTCCCTCATTAGATGAACAATTAGATGAACCATGATGTCAAAAAATGTAGGAACAAAAAGCTTCTCAAGGTGGCACAAGATAAGATATCCTTCATTCTCCAATTCATCCAACTTTTCAATCTCGAAAAATTTACTACAAACCGCATTGAAGAAGAAACAAAGTCTAGTCAAAACGACCCGAAGATCATATTCGATGATGCCTCAAATAGCTACTGGGAGTAGCTGTTGCATCAAGACATGACAATCATGAGACTTTTGGCCTACTAATTTCAAGTCCTTCATCGAGACAAGCCTCTTAAAATTTGAAGAATACCCCGAGGGAACTTTTGTGCCATGTAAACACTCACAAAAGCTTTGTTTCTCATCCTTAGAGAAAGTATGAGAAGCCGGGGGACAATAAGTTCTCTTCCCATATGGCCTTGGATGTAAGTCTTCGCGTATTCCCATTGCTTGCAAATCCAATCTTGCCTTCACACCATCCTTCGAACTACCTTGTATGTTGAGAAGCGTGCCAACAATACTATCACATACGTTCTTCTCCACATGCATGACATCAATACAGTGTCTCACATCAAGATTGTGTCAATATGGAAGATCGAAGAATACATATCTCTTCTTCCATATATTTGTTTCTTTTCTACTCTTTCCAGTCTTACCGAAGATGACACTAATATTTTTAACATTTTCATACACTTGCTCCCCAGTCAATGCCACCGGAGCTTCTTCATACTCTTGGCCACCAAAAAAGGCCTTCTTTAATCGACGATAAGGGTGGCCCCGTCTAAGAAATCTCCTATGTCCAAGATACACCGTCTTTCTTCCATGTTGAAGTTGATGGTAGCGTGTGCCTTCTTCACAAATCGGACATGCTTTATGGCCTTTTACACTATACCCTGACAAGTTCCCATATGCTGGGAAGTTGTTTATAGTACAAAATATCATGGCTCTCATTTTAAAGACCTCCTTCTTGAAATAGTCAAAAACATCGACACCTTCTTCCCACAACTCCTTCAAGTCTTCGATCAAGGGCTCAAGGTAAACATCTATGTCATTTCCGGATTGTTTTGGTCCCGAAATCAACATAGACAACATGATGTACTTTCGTTTCATGCATAACATAGGAGATAAGTTGTAAACAATCAGGAGTACAGGCCATGAGCTATGCATGCTGCTAAGGCTTCCATAGGGATTCATGCCATCCATGCTAAGGGCAAGCCTGAGGTTCCTAGGTTCTTCGCCGAAGTTCGGAAATAATTGATCAATTTTCTTCCATTGAGAAGAATCGGCCGGATGTCGAAGTTGTCCATCCGAAATCCTCTCATCTGCATGCCACCTCAGATTTTTTGCATCATTTTCATTCGCAAACAATCGCTTGAACCTTGGTATGATTGGAAGATACCACAACACTTTTGCAGGGTCCTTATCTGGCTTGTACCGTGGGGTTTCACATATCGGACAACTCTGCTTCTCTTCAAACTCTTTTCTATACAATACGCAATCATTTGGGCATGCATGGATCTTTTTGTACTCCATCCCCAGTGGACAAAGTATTTTCTTAGCATCATAGTAGCAATGCAGCAACACATTACTATCCGGAAGCATGACCTTCAAAGCCTCAAGCAATTATGAAAAACTCTTGTCGCTCCATCCATGACGTGCCTTCAAGCTTACCAATTTCAATACAGCGTTCAACAATTGGTATTTTTTACACCCACGGTATAGCGATGTCTCTGCATCACTGCACATATTATCATATGTGCGTGATCGCTCAAAAGCCTCTTCTCCTACATCACGGATAATGTCCTCTATGCGATCATCCATATCCGTGTCATTATCATCAAAGGCCACTTCCCCATGTTGAGACCCACTTGACACTTTTTCACCATGCCATACCCATACTGTATAGGTCTTACAAAATCCGTGACAAATTAAATGTGTGTGCATAACTTCAGGACTTAGTCGACTCCCATTCAAACATTCTACACAAGGACAATGAAACTTCCCCCTATCATCATGGGCATTTTGTTTAGCAAATTCTATAAATTCCCTCACCCCATTCTGATATTCAACACTCATTCGTAAAGCACTTATCCAACTGTGATCCATAGTAGAATTCCTATATATAGACGAAAATCATTGATCATACATAATCCGAAAAAATTGAAACTTGCATATAAAATAAGCCAACATCCAAATGCAAATATATGCTCAAAGAATCACTTTTACGGAGGAACTTGCCCATTAAATGCATAACAAAGAATCACTTTTGGTCATAAATGCATCACAGTGAATCCAAGAACCAAAATAAATGCAAGACGAGGAAATTAAATGCATGGGATGAAGGTCTTGTGGACTCACCTGTAGCATATAAATTCAAATGTGTTTGCTAAGTCTTACTTCTCCGGCAACGAACGGTGATGTTGCAGACAAGATAGGAAGAGTAACCTAAAAACACTTGTTGGTCAGTTCGGTAGGTCTAAGTGCAAATATAATCTTCAAAAAAAATATTCATTAACAACAGATAATACCCACAAGAACATTTCATCGATTTCGTTAAACCCATGAAAAACACAGAACGATAAGCTGGAAAATAATAAATTTATATAACCGAAACACCTCTTACAGCTTCGTCTATAGACGTTTAGCTAAGGAACCAGAGAGTGATTGTCGAGAGAGGTACGTGAAGCAGCGACGAAGCAACACACAAACACCGGAGTCGGAACCTGAGTAATCACTTTCGGCGCGACAAGAGATTCAGAGTGGCAAATTTAATTTTTCACGCGACATCGACACCTTATTTAGCTTTTTGGATTTTATTAATACCGGTTAATTATTAAATGTCCGGTCCTAAAGATATAACTAACTTTTTAAGACCGGAGTTCTAAGAGTGTCCGGTCCTAAAGTTTTATTAGTCTTTTAAGTTTAAGACCGGAGTTTTATAAAACATCCGGTCCTAAAATTCAAATACTTTTTAGACCTGTTACTTATAAAATGTTCGGTCTTAACAGCCTTGGTGAATGAATAAAATAAAGGAATTTTTTTTTTTGACAAAAAATAACGGAAAATTATCATCCACAAGATACAGTCAAAAAGAAAAATACTGGAGAACAGCCAAAAAAATTTATCAAAGGGTTATGTTCTTAATATGGTCTTACATTACTGGAGAATGCACGTACACAAGAAAAAAAAACAAAAGAAAAAAAAGCTGAAAATTATCATCCACAAGAATCTGACTGAACATGCTTGGCGATATCGGCGTGAAGAGCATTAATTTCCCGCCGGATATCAGCAAGTTCCTGTCTTAGTTGCTCCAGCCTCAATATGAATCTCTCATTAGAGGAAAGCGGAGAGGGGTCAGAGGTAGGCGCGTTGGGGCCAACAGGTTGGAGTGGGGGAGCACGAACCTCTACATGGTCTGAAGGCTGGAGGGGGCTGGCAATCTCAGGATAGGGTCGGCAGAAGGATCGAGAGGGGGTGCGAAAATCTCTTCATCATCGGAAATAACAATAGGTCCAACGACCCGAGACCCTTCGGCCACAATAGGACGCACTCTCGCTGGAGGAAGCGCACCGTATAACGATCTAACCATGTCACGAGCTTGAGGTGTAAGAGTACCCCTACGAGCAGTTTGCTTGTATCTAACCATGGTTTCAGACTTTGAGCAGTTGGGCAGAGAGCTAGGTAGTGAGGAGTTACGAGGTAGTGAGGAGTTAATAAAGACAGAGAGTTCGTGTGAGGAGTTAATAAGGACATAGAGCAGGAGAGATACGCATCTGATAGTCAATTAAGAGCGTATTTGTTTAAATATCCGGTCCTAATAATCAATTATTTTTTAACAAATCATTCGATAACTTTTAAGACCAACCTTTTATCTTGTATCTGGTCCTAAAACTCATTTTTTAATTCAATTACGTTTAAGACCGTCTTTTTATCATTTATCCGGTCCTAAAAATCATTTTTTTTCAATTCAATTACTTTTAAGACCGATATTTTATCATGTATCAGGTCCTAAAAATCATTTATTTTTTTATTTTCAATTTATTTTTTTCAAGTAAGAATTTTTGTTTAAAAATATTATTTTTAAGAATGGATCTTTTACATTATCCGATATTAAGAGTTCATTCTTTTCAAAATACTCAGATAGCATAGTTCCTTCCCTATGTTGAAATGAATGATTGAGTCTCTTCGGCTTCCACATAAACTTCCCAACTAGGCGTCTCCTCGTATTCTGATGAACTATTCGTCTCCTCGTTAGTGTTTCCGTCGTTTCACATTGTTCAGGATGGTTCTCTATTTAAACCCGTTGTTACTTTACTTTCTTCACATTCATCTCCATCTCCTCCTACAACCTCCACCGTAATGGCTCCACCACGACGAGGTCCTCCTGCTGGGCGAAATCCTGAGGCGCCTTCATATCCTCCTCCGTTGCCTCCGAACCCGAACTTGTACCAGAGGTCTATCACGCCGTCAACAACAAGCTGAAGATCATACTCGACGCCAATGACGTTGAGTACCATACCTCTGATGACGACGTCTCCGACACTTCCCTCCCCTCCAATAACGATGGGGAGGATTAGAAATATTTATGTTTTTTTTTGTACTACTGCTGCTTCTCAAGGCAGAAAAAAATAGAAATAAAATAAAATTTTTAGATCCCAATCGCTTTCCTTGTACTTGTCTTTATCTTGATGTTCTTTTCTTTTTTCCGACAAAAAGGAAACAAACAAAACATTGTCCTCTTCGTGATGATCAACATTAAAAATTTGCAGAATACAGTTAACAGTTAGGACCATACAAAACAAAACAAAACATTGTTTACCTTATTCGAATAACAAATAGAGTGACGATTCTTCTCAAGTTTGGACCATCGTTGTCGTCGATCTTACTTACCCTAGTGTGAACATTTTTCAGTGTCCTTTTCGTTATCTTCTTTCTTTTTCCGACAAAAAGAAAAGGGACACCGATGATGATCTTCACATCCAGGTTAAGTAAAAATGAGGACAACGAAGCACAAAGCTTGAGAAGAATGCCAGAAACGAGGTTGTCTTGAACCCTAATGATTTGTCTGAAAACCAAGTCACCAACTCTATTTAAATGAAGACTATTAGGACCGGACATATAACAAATCCACGGTCCTAAAAGTTAAGTCATACTTTAAAAATAAACGAAAATTTGAAGTTAGGAGCGGACAATTAATAAATATCCGGTCCTAAAAGTTTCGGCAATATTGAAATAAACGAAGACTTTTAAGACCTGACTCCTAACAAATACACGGTCCTAAAAGTCTAGCCATATTATTTGGAATTTTACGAAGACTTTTAGGACCGGATATGTGACATAGACTTTTCGGACCAGATATTTGACAAATATACGGTCTTAAAATGGATGAAGACCTTTAGGACCGGACTTTTAAAAAATATACGGTCCTAAAAGTCGCGAATACTTTTCAGAGTCTCTTATGGCTCATTAAAACATCCACCTGTACCTCAAATTTCAAGCACTAAATAGCTTTATCCACCATCCCATTCATTCAGAAACCCAAAATGGACACACACAAATTGTTCGAAAAAATAAACAAATTTATTATTGAATTACATTGCCTTATATTTACAAATGAATGAATTAGTGGAAAAAATAAACAAATGTATGTATAGAAGGCTATTGTTGCAACAACATATATTATTTACAAATGAATTAATTTAGGACATTAATTATTGTCCTGACTTAGCTTTTCTAAGACCTGTTTATACGGATATTCACAAAACACATCGCGTATGTGCTCCACTTCATCATCAGAAAATGGCTTTGCACAGGCAAACCTCTGTAACATCAAAGACAGAAACAGAAATAACATATTACGTGCATATTTCATATGTAACATTAAGCCAGTGACTGAATTCAGCCAGAACATTTATCGTTGCACCGATTTTAGTCCTTCCATCTGTCACAATATCATATATGTGTTTCATGACGTACGGGCCACATAAGTTCAATTCTGGCGGTTGCCGACGAGTCTAAAAATAACAATAAATATATATAAGAGCATATATAGCTTACTGACCAAGTTCACAAGGCAGTTATGCCAGTGTTCAAATATGTACTAACCTTTGGTTGGAACCATTTAGGATCTTTGAGCTCATACCCATGCTTTTTTTTTACCTCCATTTGGAAGGTCCTCATGGCACTATCATCAAAATCAAAAATTTATCATTAATGTTCACTGAAAATTCACAGCAGAGATTTCAGACAAGACAATCAAAATGACATGCTTACTTGGTGACAATCTGCTTCAACGTAGGCCCTGCATCGCCGTGAATGGAGCATAAGAAGATAACTGTTTGCGCCTCCATGTTCATGACGACCAACTGCCAGTGGTGGCTGAAAATTCACAGCAGTAAAGTACTCAGTGATATATATAGCAGAATTAAGTGAATTATATTGCAGACAAGAATTGTGGTATGTACCCGAACCAGTATGGAAACAAGTAGATATTTCTTGGCACTTCATACAACCTCTTTGATATGTACTGCTGTCTCAAATCCAGAGGTGTTGTACTTGCATAAACTGGGCACAAGAATCCAAAATCATCGATTCTGCCCTGTTGAACCAATTTCTCATGCATGCACCTACAAGAATGACATCGATCAGGGAATTAGTATATATGTATGTGTGTCTAAACGATGCATTTAAATTATGTAATCAAGGAAGAAGATACTTACTTCATAAACATTTGAAAGCATGGACTCTACATCGGCATTATCAATGTAAACCGATTCAAGATGAGGGAGGCCTACTACTTCATTGACAGGCCACGATTTATCTTTAAACCATTTGTTGGTTACCAAATTAGATATTTTTCCTTGGCCATCAAGTTAGCAGTAGGGGATGGAACTTGAGGAGGGGGTGAAGCTTGATGAGGGGGTGGAGCTTGAGGAGGGGATGACGCTTGATGAGGGGGTGGAGCTTGAGGAGGGGATGGAGCTTGAGGAGGGGATGGAGCTTGACGAGGAGTAGAGCTCTCTACAAGCTTCACTGGCCAAGAGATGAAGGTTCCCTTGTACTTGTTCCAGGGTTTATGGTCAGGCTTCACCTCGGCAAAAATATACGTGTTAGCTAGAAAGGTCTTAAACTTCCTCCACCGATATGCACAATAAGACAATGTTGCCTCTTTCAACTTCTCAAAGTCAGGGACGGTGTATGTAAGCCGGTCCCAAATAGGATCCTTTACTGTGTTTTGGTCCACATTTTTCCACTCAGCTGTCAAGATGCTAACCTTGCTTCGAACTAGACAGCCGACAAAACTAGTATATGTGGTTTTATTAGGACCGAAAGGTTGCAAATTTTCATCAAACTGAATCTCGAGCTTTGTCCTGGAATTCCGACTAAGGGATACATCCATCATTCGTGTGCCACTTCTATCACGACGTGCACGTCGCTGAGGAGGCTCATTGTGAGATGAAGAGGGTTCGTTCTGACCCACACCAGTCAAACCAGTATCTGGAGTTCCAAGAACACGACTGGAATCATTTTCATCGTCCATTTTCAAGACAGTAAGAGAGGAATGCCTGAGCAAATGAGGGAGTAACAGAGGCTAACGGTACGTTGGGCGAGGAAGAGAGGTAATGCAACAGGAAGGGTTTCGCAACATGAACAGGGGTTCGTTCTTCAGTGAGAGTGACAAAAGCTTCCACGCGAAGAAACATATATTTGGCTGAATGAGATTTCTTCATAAAGTAATTGATATTTCAATTTTTTTAATAACATTTTTAAGACCGATTGTTATTTTAACAGGTCTGGATAAGACCTATGAAAAAATGATCCAGTATAAGAAGTTCTTTATATTTACAAATCTGCCACCGGTCATAGCTTTAGGACCGGTCCTTCGATAGTCCGGTCTAAATGTGGCGGTCTTAAAGCCCTTTATTGTATAAGAAGTTCTTTTTATTTACAAAACTGCCACCGGTCACACTTTTAAGACCGGGGCGTCGATGATCCGCTCTAAATGAGGCGGTCTTAAAGCCCTTTTTTGCACTAGTGTGCGATGCATGCTCGCAATTGTTTTTCATTCTACCTATCTATAAAATTTCTTCCACCAAGTCACGGCTTATCTCACAGCTTTAGACTCATTTCGCTGTTCATGGTATCATTTGACTTGAAAAATAGACTTCTTGGTCTTTCTGTGAATTGGCTCCTAGTACAAATGGCTGCGGACAACATTTAAAAGAATTTAATTGATATGTTGGAAATGGGAAAAAAAATGACTTGGGATTATGGGTGGAAAAAAAATAAATTTTTTTTTGAGTTAATCATTATTTTTGAAGTTTTTTTTTCAAAATTAAAATCTTATAATATCTTTCAATATTTATTAAAATCTAAAAAAATATTTAAATATATAATTACTTTCTTAGACATGCCTATAAATGCTTAAATATGTTATTTTAAATCTTGTATATTATTTAAATATATAATTTGAAAATAGTTTATAATAATTAAATCATTTTTAAAGTTAACAGTTATTTTAGAACTGTGTCAAAAATAAAATTTTGAAAAATCATAAGTTTTAAATTTTATTTAAAAATAAATGTAAAAAATTGGTGGAAAAAATTAATGTAAAGATTCATTATTATCATTAGATTCTACATAAAGTGAGTGACATTTTAATATTTTATGGCCTAAAATGGAGCATATTTCAAAATTTCATGATTTTTAATTGTTATAGAAAAGAACTGTTAGGTATGTCGAGTCACACAAAAATATATAACGCTAACACTTAATGGTTAAGTAGAAGAATCGTCATGTGATGAGAGGCAAAATTCGTGACAACAAATACATACAAGTGTATATATTCTGATTTTTGCCATTTATTGGCATGCTTGTCTTACTTAATTTCATTATGTACAATATTATTGTTTCTTTGTGTTCATATTTATGAAATCAGGGGATATCAAAAGTAGAAACCCTTATCTTTTATTAAAAAAATTTAGCATCTATTGGACTTTAAGTCCAAGTCCACCCTTGATGGGTCAGATTATTTGACCAGGAAACAAGTAACCATATCAAATAAGAAACAAATCAGCATTAGTTCGAGAGGAATTAGATATGCCATGAGTAACATGTATGGGAGAATCTAGGGCATATGAGGCAACAAACATATAGCTTATAGATACATAAAGGGTAAGACGTTTTTGCATGTGGTCACGACATACACCAAGTATGAAACAAGAAAGAGTAATCGATGCATGAAGGGAGCCCCATCAAGTGCGAGTAAGAGATGTTGGACTTTAAGTCCAGGTCCACCCTTGATGGGCCAAATTATTTGATTAGGAAACAAGTAGCCCTATCAAATAAGAAACAAATCAGCAATAATTATAGATTTGTTAATTGAGAAACAAGTAATTGTATGTTAGGAAATTAATTAAGAATTAATTTCCTAATTATTACTTAGAGGGTAAGTAGGAGTGCACATAACTTCCTAATTAGTGATCTCCCTAGACCTTTATATATAGGATGTGCCTCCCTCAATTGAAACACACATATGTTATTGAGCTATTTGGAAATCTCTTTTCTCCTACCATCTTTCTTGTTCTAGTGATCTTATGTGCTAATCTTATTTAGGCTCTAGTAGCCTAATTATTGTGTGAGCACTATTTGTTCAAGTTATGGAGCATTGTAGCATTAACCCGGATCAGAACATGGATTCACCCCGGTACGCAAGTCTCTTCTCTCTTCTGATATTTTTTTCTCAGCATCAATACATAATTTAAAAAAATGCAATTTATTAAAAACAAATTCATAGTTATTATGGACAACTATTATACATGTTAACTATATGTTCTGGTGTAGAACATAGATGTCCAGCCCGGTAGGCTGGAGCTTTGATTTAGGATCGATGGATTCCTCCTGAATGCCTATGGGGCAAGCGTCCAGGAGAAGAGTGGATCACTGTACACAACCAGGCGTTTCGCCTAAGGGGGTGCGGTGTGTGCACAGTGTGGTTGTATGTAAAGTAGTTCAGAGGTGAGAACTTGTGTACCTTGATCGTGTACCTCCTATATATATATATAGAATGTACCTTGTGGTTAAAGCCTCTGATCCCGCCTCAGGTGTATCTGAAGATCTAGGTAACCGCACCCTAGAATAGGTCCTTCGGTTTGGATCCTTATGGGCCGGTTGAGATCCTTGCGCGGATTGCCCCCTGTTGGGCCGGTTAGCCAATGGGCCTAGACTTAGGTCCATAACAGTTGCCCCCCAGCTTGGGTGCTCAAGGTTTTGGGCAGCCGGGGTGAACATATTGCCTTAGCGTTTTGAAAGAGTGCGAGAAAGAGTGTGAGATTGCCTCTCATCGTGCTCTGAGTATGACTACTGTTTAATAGCCGTTTTAATAGTCCGTTGTTGGCCCACCAGCCCGGCTATCCATGCTCTTGGATATCTGGGGTGAATTATGCCTGGCTATGGTACTCAGCGTGCGCTGGATCCGAATTGATATACCTGGGGTACAACGATGCGTGAACCCGGGATAAACCAAGCTGGCTATGGTCGTGTTGACGAAACGGGATACCGAATAGCCGAGTTGGATGACCCGCAATCATGGCAGCGTTACACCAGCTATTCTGTATATCCGGGTGTTCTCTGGGGTTGCGTCGTTTCTTCTTCTCCGGTTATCATGATTGTTTGACAACTGGCGCCCCTCGACTGTCGTGAAGCCAAAACGGAGGTGTGCTAGCCTCTACGGCCTTTGGGAGTAATAAATGACTTCTCAGTGCGCATTAAATGCACGTGTCACGTCATCCTTACTTTTTGGGTGGATTGGCGTTTTTGCCCCTGGCGGTTTGATTCCTTCGAAAGCTTATATTCACATTTGCCTTTCATTTCCTGACGTTTCATATATCTGCTTTTTCCTTTTCCCCCGACGATCACTCTGTTGCTCTGTGAGGAATTTTATTCTCGTGTATACACCGTTCGTATCTTCTAGTGTTATTCTCCAACTTCTAACCAGGTATTGTCACTTCTCCTGTTGTTTCTTCAGTTTTATTCTTTGTCTATAGCAATTTTATTGCATTTCTGGATGTACCTCCTACTCCACATTAGGTTTGGTTTTTCCTGTTTTTGTTTCTTCTGGGTAGTTTCCTGGGTAGTTCTTCCCTTCTTCCCAAACACCATTTATGAACCTTCTTCACTTCTTACCAAGCCTTTTTCCTTTCCTGGCTTGACTATTGTGTGTTCGGGGAACATTGTTTCCGATAGCCATGAATCTTAAGGAGATGACTCCTGAGGAAATGAGGAGTTGCGTTAGACTGTCAGACCCACTGGTGGCTTTGGGGTGACGAACCCTCTGAAGAAGAGAAACAAACAGCCCTGCTCGATGGGCATTACAGCGGAAGCAAGAAAAAGGGTTCTGGAGGTTCGGGAACAAAAGGCGTGAGGATTCAGGGAGGGAATCAGGCCGTTGGAGGAAGTCAAGTCGTTCCAACCTTGTTTCCCCGCATTCCGAGGCCCTTCAACCGCGATGATACCGCTCCTATCGCGGCCCCTCCGATTAACCAGTATGACGACCTTTGGAGGCCGGACCCTACGGCCGAGGTGGCCAACTATATCGGCCCATGTTATGACTGCATATATGAGAGTTCCCGGCTTATCTCCAGCGGTAGTTCCATAATGCCCGAGTCGATTCTGGCCTCTTGTCGTCATAACCTTGTCCCGGCTTCCCCAGTGGCTCCCTCAAATCTTAAGCCTGTCGACTTGGAGTCTAGTCTTACTTTGTCTTCGCTATCTCAGACACGCCTTAGCTCTTTGTCATCAGGTATGCTGGGCAAATTCTGATTTTGTTTTTTTTTTTTTTTGTGGTAGGTATAATGGCCTCAGTTTCTTCTTCCCAAACTGTGGAGTCTGCGTCTAGCAATTCGAGTCCAGCTAGCCCTTCCAGTGCCTTGGTGGAGAAGTACCCATGGATTACCCATGAGGTGCTGTCGTATCGCTCCTCGATGAGCACAGCCGATATCGCCAACCTTCCCATAGAGGAAAATGATAGTTATGTCCTTAGCACATCGGAAGACGAGGAACCGGTTTTCTCTGTTAGAGAGGGGAGCCACAACTCTTATTTTTTCTTTTACCGTGACTACATGACCCGACTCGGTGTTCGCTTCCCGTTCACCGACTTTCAGACGGCCATTTTACAATTCCTTGGCCTAGCTCCCTCTCAACTGCATCCTAATGGGTGGGGTTACATAATTGCTTTTGAGAGGTTCTGTCAGAACCTGGGTCTGCCTTGCACAACGTCCATGTTTTTCTATTTCATTACTCCCCACACATCTTGCTCTGGAAAGGAAGGAGCCGAGTTGAAAGGTTGGACCTCCATTCGGGGCATTGTGAACAGACGGTTGTTTACCCCAGTTTCTGACTCCTTCAAGCACTTCAAGCACTTCAAGAGTGGCTTTTTTAAAGTAGTGGCCAAGTCTGGTGTAGAGCCCTGGTTTCTTCTCGGCCCTGACTCTAAGGATGTCGAATGGCGATTCCCTTTGTATTGGTCAAAAGATCACCATGAGGTGTCTCTTAGCGCCTATAAGGTTGAACGGGCCAATTTGTTAAGTGCAGAGAAAAGTGCCATCGATAGCATTGCATCCCATGTGAAGATGCACGGCACTGTCGGGGCGGCTTCCTTGGTAGCCCAATACCGGGCTGAGAACCAACACCGGGATGAGATCCGATCGGGGGTGAGTATGGGTCTCCTTTTGCAAATACGCTGAACTTATATTGGCTTTAAGTTAGCAAAAATTTTAGTTCTATCCGCTGATGTTTTGCTGTTGTGTTTTGTGCAGATCTCAAGATGAAAGGACCACGATACTTGTCCGGGATACCAGATGAGGAGCCTGTCAAAGGCAGAAAGAGGTTGGCTCCTGATGGGGGCAAGTTGAATGTCGGACAATCCTCAAATGTGGCTGTACCGAAGAAGAGCAAGACCGGCCCCGTGGTGCCAGTTCAAACGGACCCGATCCCAGCAAGCCAACCATCTCCCCCCGTGACAACGCAGCCGTCCAGCTCGACGATTGCTGGTCCATCTTCTGCATAGCCAGTTCGTGCCCAACCGCCTCCGCCCTTCGTGATTCCCCACTCCCACTCATGGAGTAAGGGAATTGCTAAAGAGTTAATGTCTCGCTCCTCCCCCTCGCTGTTATGGTGAAGCGGTGCCGTTTTTGGAGGCCGACATACGAGATATCCAGGCTATCGGCACCAATAATCTGAGGGCGGCAGGCTTGTCTCAGACCTTCCTTACCCTGCACCACAACTTTGTGGAAGCGACGGCTAATTTAAAACGTGCAAGGGTAGAACAAGACGAAACTCTGAAGCAGTGGAAAGTGGCTTCGAACGAGTTTCAAGCTAGTCAGCATAGCCTCGAGAGGGTGGAGGACGAGCTGCGGAGGACGAAGAGTATCCTGGAAGAGGTGGATACCCTGATCTCGACCCTTAAAGCGACACGGGCTGATGATGCCTAAGAGATAGATGCCCTGAAGGCCGAGAGGGATGAGTTGAAGGCTGAGACTGACTCAATCTTGGCTTCCCTAGCGGAGTTGAAGGAGAAGACGGCCGAGCTACAAGCAATGCTGAAAGAAGCAGTGGGGGATGCCTTTGAGAATGCGTTGGCACAAATCCATCATCTGAACCCCAGAGTCGAGCTTAACATCACGGGTTACCACTTCAGCTCTTACGTTGAGGATGATAAGTTCGTCCTGTATGTCGAGCCCGTCGCTGCTTCAGAGACCCGGCTTGAAGGTGACGCAGCCGAGGAGGAAACTGAGAAAGGGGAGGAGGCCTCGACCGCTCCAAATCCTCCAAATTGATTTGCCTTTTGTTTTTTCTGTTTTTTGTTTTTATCTGTATGAGCCGGGTTTGTCACCGGTAATTTCTTTTTTTAG